>NC_051170.1:57043986-57623986 GCF_013339725.1 Rhipicephalus microplus | reverse complement strand
CTGTGGCAGTTGTGGTGTTATGCCTAGCGTGCTTGTTAAAGTGCTTGTTACTCTTACATTCTATCTTTTTTGCGCTAGGTAATTAATGCAAAGAGGCAGAAAAAATAATGTAAAAGAGAAATGAAAAAAGAAACAACAATTGTACGTGGGTTTCTGATTTGCTTTCATGCAGTGCAGGCAATCGCGATGTTAGAAAAGCCAAAAAGAGAGCCAGGCAAAACAAAATAATAAAGAACAGGGACTTCTCATCAATTAAAGACATTCAAAGGTCAAAAAATGTTTGAAAAAAAGTGCGGTATAGCGTTCGCACAAGGTTAATATGCCATGTTAGATCTGGACAATTGAGTATAATTTTTTCTTGTGACAGAGATTATTTGTCCAACTTCTTGAAGCGAAATAGAATTATTCCTCACGCAGTTATACAAGCTCTAAATGTAGCAACGTGAAATGAGCCTCGCAACGGTTATATACCGCCGAAAAAGGAAATATTACGAAGCTATAATTGAGAAATTGGAAGCTCTTAAACAGGTTGTTTAGGTAATTGTCCATTGCATTACTACTCATGGCGCAGAAAAGTGCCCCGTCGACTAAACGTGTTTCTCCACATAGAAAAAATAATTCGAAGGTGCCCAGCTGAACATCCAAGGTCATGAAATTCCGTATGGGAGAGCACTTCGCCCATCTCTACACGACCTAACAAAAACCAGAGAAAGAAAGGGCGGCTGCCAGCTTTCCAGCACTCCGTTCAGTCAAGCCCTTTAATTAGCTGGCTAGTTATTGATTTCAACGCCACACCACCGCAGACTCTTCGCGTTCGATCCCCTAATGCGTCGGAAGATCGTGGTGAGAAGCACCACCCTCGGAACGGAAAAAAATTAAGAAGTGGAAAGCAGACACAAAGGAAGTTTCCCACACACGAGTGGTGCTCATAAAGTTCCCGAACAAGCACGCAAACAGAAATAAAGAAAAATAAAGGCGACCCTTCTTCACTAATCTGTAAAACGCGCGGCAACTGAGGTGGAGCTCGAAGCCAGGAACAGAGGGAGCGTTGCAATGAAAACAAAGGAGCAGCTATGGCACAGAGCAACAACGCGATCAAATAGAGTGAACACATTATGTGGTCAAATGAACGAAAATGTGGCAGTGGTGGTGGCGTTCTACCGTAAAAGAAGACGATATAGGAAGCGGAAGGACACGCAAGACGATGTCAGGGAGTCGAGCGAAGCGCCCATTAGACGCAACCACACCTCCCCTTCCAGCGACCATTTTGGCCGCAACCGACCGAGGCTCCCGTCTTCTCCGCCGGCCATCTCGCCGGTGATTTCTTACAGCTCTCGACCCGTCGCAAACTATCCCTCTTCCCACCCCTCTCCGCAGGCAGGATCCTTCGTCTCCTTGCGCACCCTTTTCGGGAACGCGACCCGATAAATCGAAGTCGGACAATCGGGTATCAGCGATAAGCACATCCTTCGTGGGAAGGCGCTTTACAGCAAGAAAAACAATCAGTGCTGAATGAGCGGTAAAAATACAGCGGTAACCTTGGACCAGGACAGGGATAGACGAAGAAAGAGGAACATGATCTATATAGCGTGTAGCAATGGACTAACTGCAACGGCAAGTTGAGATGCCAGCATCGAAACCTCAAGGCAATCGGGAAAGACAACATTACCGCAGGCCTGGCTGGAAGGCGCGACAAGTTACACAAGCTGGAAAGGAAAGGCCATCGGGAGCGGCGGCATCATTGGCGGTGGAGGTGGTAGCTTTGGGGGTCACGTATACAGAGAGAGAAAACCATGTTCTCCAAAAAGGCGGCCAAAGCAAAATCCCTGCATGGCACGAAGAGCCGCAGAAAAAGAAGACCGCTCGCTGAGCCAATTTAACGCCTCGCGAGACAAAAAAAAAAAGAAGAGTTGTGTCGTGGTCGGGTTCACGGCACAGCTGTTATTATCCTTTTACTATTTCATACAATATTCCATTTGTGTCATTATTAACGATTACTCCCCGAGGGACATGAGTGCAAGACTACTTCGCGAACAGCAGCGATCCGAATCGAGTCGCGGTTGACGGCGCTGACACTGCAACCCGTTCAGCTCAAACCTTACGACACCTGTTACCATAAGGAAGAGCGAGAGCTCTCACGTGAAATGAGATGGTGCACGAAATGAAATGAGTTTTTGAGAGATGAGAGGGGTAAAAAATACAATTAGGGCATGCGTCATAGAACACCAGACTGTGGAAACAAATCTTAACGTCGTTCCTCGTAATCGAATCATGGCTTTGGCGTTTATTACCCCCAAGTCAAATTCACGAAACATTTTTTTTCAGTAAGAGCGTTTGCCACTTGGTCATCCGGATTGGCTGGCAATACATTCCGTATCTATATTGGTTGAAATGTTACTTCAGATGACATTTTTAGTGCAAGAAGTTTTTGTGAACCTTAACCGATGCATTGTCTAGCAGGCAAGCAGACGCTGCTGTTGCCTTCGTGCAGCTGACAGAAGAACCTCCTCAGCGAGGCACACCTGTGTAAAACAAACGTATTCTTTTTCGCAACTCACTAGGTGGTGTTCTAGTGCGATTCAGGCGATATTGTTTATTGGCAGGTTTCAATGAACTGCAATATTACTCATAATATTACGATGCACCTAATAAGTGTCTTTCTTGAGTATCAGCAGCATCCCATATATATATATGTATATATATATATATATATATATATATATATATATATATATATATATATATATATATATATATATATATATATATATATATATATATATATATATATATATATATATAGAGAGAGAGAGAGAGAGAGAGAGAGAGAGACAGAGAGAGAGAGAGAAGTTTCAGAATTTGTTTTAATAATCACCGTGCACATTTCGTAAGCCTCCCTAACCTACCGCTGTCGAAGCACGTCAGTATGCCTGGCCATGGTTTCGACAAAATTAGGGACACTATTATTCAGTCCGCTTTCAAGACAAATCACGATAGGGAAGTGAGGAAATCCCCTTCTTGGTTCACAAATTTAACACCATTCGTTCAGGTATCAATGAAAACGTAGGAAAGCTCACCTGGCTCACACTATAACAACACGACTTCTCAGATTAGTAAAATATTTTAGTGTATATTGAAATGTATGTTAGTCAACCGTGGTTTTTTTACTTCAGGGCTCTTTTACATGTCCTGCCAACCATACTGTGCCCCACGTGTTGATGCGCAAGAATATTTGAAACTTGTATATTCATGCACCCGTCGCATGTCAGTCATGTCAACACAAGGTTCTGACAGATTACCATTTTTTTACTTTGATTGTCCTAGCTGCTGTACCGAGAGTTCATCACGTGAGCCTATAAAAGTGGCTGCATTGTATCATACCTACTTACTCTGACGAAGGCCGTGCCACGGCCGAAACGTTAGTAAGAACAATTTCCTTTTCAAATGTGCTCTCTGCAAGTTCATTCAATATATATATATATATATATATATATATATATATATATATATATATATTGACATACTTCTTTCAACTTTTCTCAAGTGCATCTGCAAAATATCCCCGTACTGTGGTGAGTGGTGAAACAAAACTGAATCCTAGTATCTGTATTTTATACTTGCAGCGCATGTATTTCGATATCTGTATTCCGCAACACTTTATACTGGGTGTCTACTCTCAGCCCTGCTTCTCCATTGCGTGTTAAGTTCATCCGAAGACACGTTTCATGCCCAGCGTGCAAGTTCTGGATGAAGGGCTTGGTGAAACACGCTACCGAGTAATCCCAGAAAAACACTCCCTTGCGCGAGAGAAGCGTACGAGCATGCCCTCAGAGATACGCACACTTCTAAATATGCTGCAAAAGTTATGTCAGAAGTAGAGGGCGAGAGGTAGCGGTAATGCTATATAAATATGAAGGACACCACACTCACAATGGAATCTACTTGTGAAGTTAAAACCAATTTTGCTCACGCAAACGCTTCTAACCACCTGAACTCTTTCTCCTTTCGAATGAAGACTTGATATCGCGGCTCGGTAACCCTGAAAGGAAGAAAAGTATAAAGATGACAAGAAGTTGATGAGATGGCGTTTCTGCTAATCCAGCAAGACCGCATTCACATGCTAATAAAGCACGGGTGACGAACTGCTGCCTCGGCGCGTCTCCCGAGAGCTTACAAATATTTTGATTCGGAACTTTTTACTTATTGCTCGCTTCCCTAGAAATCATTTTTTTCTTTCCAACCCCCCCCCCCCCCATTTTCTTACACACATGCCCCCTCACTCCTTCTTGCACTTATTTCATTCGCTGGGAGCCGCGTATTAAGTGGAGCACCTTCGCTCCGACGTTCCAGTTCATCTCTTCGTAGCTCGATTATCTTTCCCCAAGCCAGATGCATGCGCGTGCATTTATTAATGAAAAAAAAAACGGAGCAGTACTCACGAACTTCTGGTTTTTTCAGCCACGTTTCCGACCAAGTGTGGTTTCCACTGCTTGTAGTCAGAGGATAAAAAAACCACCTCCCTTTAATTAACGTCAGTCGGAGCCTTCCACCACTCACCTCCCTTTTGAACTTTGCAAGGAAAATGAATAAAAAAATAGATAGTTGAGCAAAGAAGATGGCTCGATTGGCACCGCAGAAACCTGAATAATAGGGGATGCGACCCAGAAAGGAGACGACTCTTTGAGGGAGACGACAGTATCGAAGGTGTGCACCTCGAATTACTTCCTCTAGCACGCGAGAAAACCGCTGCTGCCAATCTGAAACAAAACACGGCGCTTTCAGAGCTCCCATGTGTGCTAAGGAAAGGGAGGACTTATAGCGGGAAAGGAGAAGACATCATCAAGAAAACGCGATCAAAACCAACGGTGCTCGCTTTTTAAAGACTCGCTGGAAAAAAACCACAGGCAAAGACTTGCCTGAAGCGTGCTGAACAAGACGGTAGAAAACACGCTTCAAGAGAGCGCTTCTATACGCTCTTCGCGAGAGGCAAAAATGTCGCTGAAAGATATAGGAAAGAGCGATTAAAAAAGAAAGCGGCAACAGAAAATTTCCACGAAGAGGCTAGGGATCAACAGGGACAATAGCTCGTGCATGAGAGAGAGAGCGTATAAGGGTACAGAAGACTTAAGACAGGGGGCTATGCGGCAAAGTATGCTCAATCGCAAAAATAGAAAAGGTTGCGTGACGTTACTGAGCTGGAGAAGACTAGGGACGCGAGAATAAGCGCACGAGTGCTCCAGGTGTTACGCGCGCCATGAGAGAAAGGATTATAAGGTAAAGAGCGGAAGCGTAAAGGCACGTTTGATCACTATTCCTACACAGCCTGACTAGAGCAACATGCTGTCGCTTCACTTTTATTTTACCTTCAATTGAGCATCTAAAGATAAAGGTAATAGAATTAGCTTAGAAAAAAGTATGGGCGCCACAATATGGGGATTCAATTTTGGATACATCGAAAGACTTAAAAATAAAAGAAGTGTGAGGGAGTGCGGGGGAAAAACGTGAGCATAGGTGAGTTGTAGTGACGCGGGAAATAGAAGACGCTTGTGAGACGTAAGGGTCTATATTTTCAAAAACGCTTGCCTAATGATACTCCTAGAGTGAAAGCGAATAACATATGCGACGTCACCTCTTCCCTTAGGCGTCGCGTTTTCCCTCGCTTTATTTGCTCTAACAACTGTCTGATCTGTGTTATTTCCTGTTCTAAGGCGGACCCCGCGCGTGTAGGTGTAACAGCAGTGCCAGAGACCGCGTCCTGCAAAGCTCACCTGTGCCTGAGTTTCTACCGCTCCTCGGCTGGATTGCAATCTTGACGTTGCCCTGGATCTCGATCGGGTTCTCGATCGGGTTCTCGAACGGGTTCTGGACCGGGTCCTCGACCTTGGTCTGCGACCGGGCTGCTTCCGACTGTCCCCCTCGTATGGTCCCGGGGGTGAGCCTTCTGTGCGAGGGCCTTCTGAGCCCTGGGTGTTCTCGCTCGTTGCTTTGCCAGCTCGTTTGTTGTAGTCGTTGATGCCGTATGGTGTTTCGGCCTCCGCTTCTTCTCTTCTTCGGTCGCTCCCAGCGTCTTCGCCGGACCAAATACGGTATCTTGTACGTTGCCTTGCAGCGTCTGTCTCCCGTAAAGTGAGCTTGCCCGCATAGCTGACATCTTGCTTCACACTGGTGTTCTTGCGGCGGGTTGGCCACGCCGCATCCTCTGCATATTTTTTCGTCTGGGTTGGGGCAAACGTCCGCCCTGTGTCCCAGCCTCCCACATTCGTAGCAAATGTCAATGTGTTTCTGTATAGCGAGCACCGGACGATGAGCGCTCCGTATTTCACGTATCTCGGCACGTGAAGCCCGTCGAAGAGCACGATTACATTGTCTGTGTTGCCCATCCTCTGCGCGTGTAATATGCTTGGGTTTCTTGCTGTCACTAGGTTGTCTATAATATCTTCGGAACTTTCCTCTTGGGATATCCCTCTTATGAGTCCCTTAGATGTGTTTCCGGCGCTGCTCTGTAGGCGCTGGCTTCGTGTTCTTGCTCTCCCACTCGGATCTTCGTGATGGCTCCGTACCGCCTGGCTCGCTCTTCGGACGGCGTGCTGACGACCACGATATTCTGCTTGTAGTTTATGCATATACTGTCTTCTTCTGCTGCTTCGCGACCGACGCCAGCGGCGTTTCTCAGGCAGCGGTATATGCGTGCCTGCCTGTGCTCCGAAACGCTGAGTCCTCCTCGTGGTCGCACGATCACTTTGTAGTCTTCTGCCGGTAGACGAGGAAGTCTGTTTGCATTAGCAATTTGTCGTATGGTTCGTTCACCTTTCCACTTGCTGTCCCCAGGCGCGCCCGTCGGCGCAGCAGCGTCTCTTAGCATGGTTCTCTTCGGGCCTGAAATCCCTCCAGATGTTTTCGTGATGTTTCTTCTGCGGACTTCACACCATCCGGCGTCGTTGGTAAAGTCCTCCGGTTGCATATCTTCTCCTTCCACGCTTACAACCTCCATCGCGGTGCCTAGACGCGCCGTCGAGGCGTTCCGGGTCGCCCCAGGCGTCCTCGTCGACGCGTTGGACCTAGCTCTCCCCGCCGCTGCGGCGGCAGACGCAATGTTTGATCTTCGTGGCGACTCAGAATTGTCGGTGTCAGTGCCGAAAAAACGGGCCCACCTTGCAATAGTTGGTATCCAGGTGTTCGGCTGAACTTCCTCCGTCGATTGGCGTAGAGACTTTAGCCAAGTTTTGCAATTTTTTAACAAAAATCATTTGAAAACTGCGGAGCCTACACAACGTGCGTCCGCACTCTGCGACTCCTAGCGTCCAACCCCTATGAAGTAAGAGAAACTCGTTTCCAAGCAACACACCATCCTACATATTTTCTCAGTTACGGGAGCAACTCTTCTTTGGCCAGCGCAGCTCACTAGCATGACGCGTGGCACCCCACCGGCACACAGTAATGAGCGCGGAAATAGTGTTAAACTGTCGCAAATAAGAGCCAATGTCTGTAATCTTGTATGAGATCTTCTGCAAGTAAGTTTACGCTCATGCTCATTCGAACGTTGCCCAAGCGTCGATGTTAGCAGATATATAGTCTTTTGCGTATGTCCAATAAATGTAGGTATTTGGTGTTTGGATAAGTACAATTGACATCGCCAACATTTCGATGCAGGTGACAGTCCACAAGCCTCGGTATTCTACGCTACGTCAGCGCACATTAAAGAATCCCAGGAGGTCAAAATTTCCGAAACCCTCCACTACGGCATCTCTCCTAATCGTATATTGTGATTCAGCCATGTGAGTCTCAACAGTTCTAAACATGTGTGCCAGATATTATTATTTTGCCTTTATACAAATACAATGAAGCATTTGAGAAAGACCACTGTTCTTTGCGTTTGAAACGCAGCACCCATAACATCTCGACTACAATGTGCGCGTCATTTTCGACAGTGGTAATTAGGATTGCCACGCACTTGATTATATTTATTGCCTGATCACGCACCTTCACAATTATATTTATTGCCTGAGTGCCGGTTTCGGGCATCGCGGCTGGACAAAGCTGGCGTCCACTGCGGAGTTCCAGAGCCGGGTTGTGTGAATACCTCGCACCTCCACCAAAAGATGTAACGGGGAAAATTTAATCACCGACAGCAGGTCTTGCTAACGGTTGAAAGAGCGCACAGTCATGCAGGCCAACGGGGGAAGCTCGAGAGACCAACCCACAACAACCACGTTGTCTTCTTCCACCTTTCGCGTGCCATTTTCTCCCTACACTTACCAATATCAACGCTATAACATTTTTAAATGCGAAGCATTTCTTAGCGAACTTCAGTGACCTTGAGCGTATCTATCTATCTATCTATCTATCTATCTATCTATCATACTATCTATCTATCTATCTATCTATCTATCTATCTGTCTATCTATCTATCTATCTATCTAGCCACCTACGACTTTTAGCTCTCCTGGCTGTTTCAATAATCGTATCGATGCCAAACTTAGTATGGCATAACATGACCCTATGAAGAACATAACTGACTAGTCATGACATGGAAATCATGATATATATGTCTTGAATGTCATGATTTACATTTCGTGGTCCTGCAGCTCTTGCGGTGGTTTCGTTCACATGGCATCTTGCAAAGCTGGTATGGTATGACATGATTGCATAGCGAACACAAGCGACAGACCTTAACATGAAAATCATGACATGCGTATCATGTAACATGACTACATGCCCCGTTCATGTTGCGCTCAGCGGCCGTTTCGCTAGCGTCACATAGTACCAAATTGGTATTACGGTACGTGAATGATTGACAAGGTATGTGACTGGTGCAAACATGATAATCATTAGAAGCGTGTCATGTAACAACCATGATTACATGCTACGCTTATGATGCGCTCGTGGCTGTTCCGCTAGCTTCACATGTACCAAACACGGTATTACGCGACGCGAACGGACGACATAGGTAAATGACACATCCAAACATGATAATCACGACATGCGTGTCATGTAACAACATGACTAAATTCCACAATCATGATGCGCTCGCGGCCATTTCGCTAGCTTCACATATGCCAAATTTGGTATTACGTGACGTCAATGGATGACGAAGGTATGTGACTGGTGCAAACATGATAATCATGAGGTGCATGTGATGTGAGAAAATGACTACATATCACAGTAAAGGTGCCAATACATTTCAACGAGACGCAGTGCGCGTGCTCGTGGCGTTGCCACACCAGGCATCGGTCCTGCTATATGCTAGCAGGTACGCGCCGCGCTGCGTTGCTTTGATGCATGCGCGTTTCAGCGCGTCCGGCGTCCCTCCGTCACGAAAAGGGGGAGACGTAATGTTGCCTGGGTAACGCATCGACGTGAGTTTCAGCGCCGGTTGCCGTCGGGCCGCGCCAACAGACGCTGGTCGTACTGGTCTCATCTGGCGTCAGACAATAGAGTGCTTGCGTTTTGCTAACTTAGAGTCGGTGTGCCAAGCGTGCATGTGCGGTCATGCTAAATTGGAGTATATGATTGGGCCATTCATGATGCGCTCGATCGCGGCCGTTTTACTAGCTCTTCATACACCAAATGGATGACGAAACACATGACTGGTGCAAACATGATAATCCTGGCACGAGTGTCATGAAAGAACATGAAAAGAAACTACGCTAGCTTCACATATACTAAATGTGGTACCACGTGATAGATGACAAAGGCAAACGACACATCTCAAACATGATAATCATGACACGGAAGTCATGTACGGCATCATTCACTTCCACCTCGTAACGTTGTGCTGATTTTAAAGTGACATATCAACCTTTCTTATTCGTGCTTGGCATATCATCGATTCTCACTGTGCGTGGGATTTGCCAATTTTTTTCTTTTAGTTTCTTCAAATAACGACGCCCGGAGCGTCAGCGGCACGTTTCGTCCAGCACATAGCGTTTGGTGCATTCTTTACTCACTCTGAAGTTTTCAAGCTGGAAAAGTCGGAGAACTCTAAACTCGGTCGCAGTGAGTGAAAAATTATGTAATGAGCAAAATAAATACAATAGTAACCGTTATTTTGATGCAATGCTGCGATTACTTTTAACATTACATTTATCCAATCGTATGGCGGCAACATTCCGGCGTCATTTCCGCTCGCAGTAGTTCTGGCGAACACCACTACGAGTTATGCAGTCGGCACCGACGTTTTCAAGCGTTAGAAGGCCCCTTTAAGTCCAGGGCCAAATCAAAGAAGGTAATATTGTGGCTCAATATTTTAAAGCTTCGTACATTCACACACCCGCACTACGGCAAGAAGTGCAGAAACGCTGTCGAAAAACAAAATAATATCTGGGATGCCATTGAGCACCCTGATATTTAAAGACAAAGGCAGTTATTCACGGTGAAAATTCTGAAACCAGAACTTCTAAAATCATCCGAAAAGGCGAAGTGAGCACGCTGCGCCCTCAAACGCCTGTGGTAAAAAAATAAAACTAGAGAGCTTGGTTGTGTATGCCGTACAGGCTAGCCACATTAATACAAATTAACTTCGGCTGCCATGTGGGCAGTAATTTTTCTTCATTTCAGTGGGTCCCATATTGCGGCACGCTCTGCACTGAAGACATAATCGCGCGTTAAGACGACGTGTGTTACTTTGAGAAATGAACGGCGCGCAGCTATAACGCGTCTCGGCGTGCGAGATTCCACAGCGTGGGCCCTTTGCGCTCGAGATTGATAGAAAAAATAAAAAGAGAGAGAAAGACGAAGCCTGCTAGCGGCGAACTGTGCAGTCTTCCTAGGTTAAAGTGAAAGAAGACAATAACGTCGCAAGGTTTCATTCGAAATTAAACATTCCGTGGTGAATACGTACGACGCATCGTCGCGGTTTCTCTCGTGTGACGGAAAGATAAAGTAAGACAGAAAATTGTTAGAAAATGTGAAACCGTCCTCGTGCCTCAAAAGAATTTGAACAAATAATATGGCTGTCTTCGAATCGGCCCAAATTGACGTCACCAGAAAGACGCGAGCAACAACTGAACTTACATAATTATCTGATAACATAAATCTGAAAAGAAAAGAAACGTGCAAATAATAATGGATTCTAACAAGGAAGGAGATATGTGGTATAGGAACCGGACGCGTGAATAACGGCTATAAAAGCGTAGTGGGCTGCGGCCACCAATCACAGTTCAGGAAACGTGGTACCGCGTGCTCGGCAACATAACACGACTAACATCGGGCGGTGCTGCCTGGTTAATATTCAAAACCGGGCGCCTGAAACACAGCCATATATAGTCATAGAGCATACAAACTGATATGACTGGTGGGGTAATCTCTAAACAGGCATCAAAGTGACACACTTGTTTCTATACTAGTGCGTAAAGAATTCATTTTGTTTTCTACGTGTTCTCTCGCATTACGCTCTTTTCTTGCTCAAAATACTGCCACTCAAATTAAGGCGTATTTTTTTGTGTAGATTACCGCCTTTGTCACACAGGATTCTTTGTAATTGTTTCTTTCCCCGCAATGTCAAAGGCGGGGCTTTAAGACCATCTTATTCAAGCTTATGTTAGCAAACCTGATATGTAAAGGATCGTTTCGCTGTTCTTCAATACTGCGTGCCTAGATTTTCATATTCCATATGATTCTTCAATCCATCAATCAATCAACCAATCTATCTATCTATCTATCTATCTATCTATCTATCTATCTATCTATCTATCTATCTATCTATCTATCTATCTATCACTTCTTTCGGCTGCAGAAAGGTTGGAACGCTTTCGCAATCTGTGATCTGATTTAACAGTAAGCTAACAGAGCTGCAGAATGTATCTTTCTGTTTCGAAAACCTAATCCACCTTGCCGAGCAAACATGAAGTATACTAAGGCGACCCTACACGTGGAAACTTTGAAATCACTCTAGCGGAAAAGCTCCAATCGCATTTTGTTGGATAAGGAGACGTTAAAACCGGGTCACAGTGCTATCGTAACACAAACAACTGAGAATCCCTTCACAAACATTTATATAAGCAAACAGATGGAACCCAATGCCTTAGCAATATGCTGAATCCTACCTCGTTTAAAGGTCGTATCAGTCCCCGTTTTCGGCAAAAATAATTTGTCGTGCCCAGCAACGTCGGAAAACGCTGATAAGAGATGCGCCGCGAGTCGACAAGATCTTCGTGGTAAGCTAAGCTACTTATGAGAAATAAATAAATAAAGAAAGAAAGAAAGAAGTGAAGAAAGAAAAGAAAGAAAAACAGAAAGAATGAAGGAAGGAAAGAAAGAAAGAAAGAAAGAAGAAAAGAAAGAAAGGAAGAAAGAAAGAAATAAAGAAAGAAAGGAAGAAAGAAAGAAAGAAAGAAAGAAAGAAAAAAAAGAAAGAAAGAAAGAAAGGGAGAAAGAAAGAAAGAAAGTAAGAAAGAAAGAAAGAAAGAAAGAAAGAAAGAAAGAAAGAAAGAAAGAAAGAAAGAAAGAAAGAAAGAAAGAAGAAAGAAAGAAGAAAGAAAGATGGCTATTACTAAGAGGATATTGCGACTTCACGTCTGAACTCGCAGCCTCAACCTAAGCAGAGAAATCAAGCCGCATTGCGGAAACGAAAGCGGTAGGGCAAGAAAAACCGAGTAAGATCTTTTCTCAGTTTTTCCCATGAACCTTCTTTCTTCTTGTCTACACTGCCAGCGACAAAACGATTACAAAGGCGCCGAGAAAATAAATGAAGAAATCTGTCAGCTCGGGGCTTGAAGAAAGCTCGTGAAAACAACCAAGGAGTGAAAGTAAACAAAAAGAAATAAATTGATGCAGCTTCGCACCAGTGGTGCCAAGTCTGAGGAAAGTGTGGAGCTGGGCGAGCTTCTTCGATTTCATTTATTTTTCATTGTGGTTCTTTTTGCTTTTCCTATGTGTTTATTTGTGTTTCTTTTCTGTTGACATCTATTACGGCAGAAATGCTTGCGGCCCCTGTACGTTAACGAAATGATTGATGCGTGACCTAAGTGGTGGTGCAACAGAACGGGTGTATTCTTCAACTACTTAACAGGTTTTAGGAAACAGAGATGCACAATGGATGCAATACTGGGCATAGTAACGTATGTGGGGCAAGAACCTGCCTGTGGTATTTTGACGGTAGCGGGGTTCTTAGACATTAAAAAGGCCTTTGACACAGTCAGTTACACTCATGTTCTGCTGAGTATGTTGGAACTCGGACTGTCTGACAGGTCTTTGCGGTGGATTTCTAAGTTTTTGTCTGGTCACAAAATATTCATTCAGACGAACGAAGGAAGGAGTGCGGAACACGACAACAGGCAGGGAGTGCCACAAGGAAGCGTACTCAGCCCTTTTCTTTTCAACTTTGTTATGGCTGATTTAGCAAAACGACTGCCTTCTAGGTTAAAATACTCCATATATTCAGATGATGTGTGCATTTGGCCATCTGGCACGGACGTACGGTTAATTCAAACTGCATTGCAAGACGGCATAAATAATGTCACGGGCTAAGTAGATGCCTGGGGATGACGATGGGCTGAGGGGAACGTGCTCGGACTGCAGCAGCGTTGTACGCATTTTGCTCGCCAGTATTTTCATCGTGTATACTTTATTCCCCGTAACATCATTATTAACCACTTTGAAAAAAGAGGAATGGTTCTGCCGCACGCAAATACAGCTGTATTGCCCTTCACCCGTAAGAAGTTTAAAAACTTCAATCTCAATTTAGAAGGAGAACCATTGATGACTGTGACACAGCATCGGTTTCTCGGAGTAATACATGATCGGCAGCTATCAAGGGCACCTCACATAAAGAAACTGGAAGACGAGGTAAATATGCCAGAGAATATGCTCCGCAGAATTGCCAGGACATCATGGGGCGGATCTGTATCATCCATGCTCGCTGTTCACAATGCTTTAATACGACAAAAAATTGCATATTCTGCAGCAGTCTTACACGGCCTTTGCCGCACTTCAGAGGAGTGACTTAAGAGACTATTAGCTAGGGGACTACGCGTCTGCCTAGGTGTTCCCCGAGCGACTTCCAGCAGCCTTGTCACAGCATAGACTCGACAACCACCCTTTCCAGCCATGAAAACAATCGAAAAATGCCACCATTTTTTTCGCTTCCAGACGCAAAACAAAGACCACCCATTAGCACTGGAGATTTTACAAAGTGATAAAAGCAATGTTCATAAATAAATACACAGTAATCTATATATATTACCAAGAAATGAATTTTGGAGCTCCGAAGTGGACTATCCTCCATGGCTGCTTACAATACCAAGCATTGAATTCTCAGTAGATGACATTATCAGAAAGAGAGATATTTTCATGCAAGCTGCTCAACTACTAGCGCTTTAGCAGATACACATGCGGTATCCAGGCTACATACACATTTACACAGAGGGCTCAAGTATTACAATGTCTTCAACATCAGCATTCATTATACCACAGCTCAATACTCAGAAATTATTTATATTATGTCTCATGACGTCATCTACCACAGATGAAGTTTTCGCTATTCTGCATGCCATGAAGCTTATGAACTCGGCAGCAGACGCGAGAAAATGAGTACTTTTCAGCGATTCACAGGCCGCTTTAAAATCACTCTCCAGTACAAACACAACAGTGATTAGTGATAGTATGACAACGAAACGCTGAAAGAGCTCACCAAGAGAGAGAGAAACGAGAAATAAGGAAGGCAGGGAGGTTAACCAGATGCTAGTATCCGGCATGCTACCCTACACTGGGGTTGGGGAATAGGGGATTGAAAGAGTAAGGGAGAGTAAAAAAAATAAATAAGAGAAAAACACCGACACACACGCACGCACAAAATCAGTCCACTCAGAGGCGTTCCGATAGGCCAGTAGTTCGTAAGAAGCCCAGTAGCGCTTGCACGGCTTTCTTCTGTGACGATGAGTCATGACGGTGGCGCTGTATACTTTCTTCTGACAGCGGCTGGTCATCTAAACTGTTTAGTTTATTAGAAAGGTGTTGTCTTTCCAGGTTGTATTTCGGGCAGTCACACAGAATATGTTGAATTGTTTCTTCATCTCCGCAGTGTGCACAGTCGGCGGTGTCGGCCATACCTATGCGGAACGCCTACGCACGGGTAAACGCGACTCCCAACCATAGTCTGCACAGAGCAGTAGCGTCGCCTCGTCGAATTTTTGTTGGAATCTGCATGCTTAACGTTGGATCAAGGGATCGCAATCTTGCATGCGTAAAGAGAGGCTCATTCCAAAGAGCCAGGGAGCGTTGGCGAGCAAGCATGCGGAGCCTCCTAGCAGCGTCCATCCTTGAGAGAGGTATTGACTGGTCGTTGTCTTCTGTATGGGCTGAACGGGCAGCTTGATCAGCTCGTTCGTTACCGATAATTCCACAGTGGCTTGGCAACCACTGAAATATAACGTGGTGCCCTTTCTCTGTTATATGGTGTAGCATTTCTGCTGTTTCAAATACCAACTGCTCGTGTGGACCACGGCGTATATTTGACAGAAGTGACTGCAGTGCCGGCTTGCAGTCGCAGAAAATCGTCCACCGTTGCGTGCTCTGGTCGTTAATGAAACGCAGCGCAGCGCGAAGCGCTGCAAGCTCTGCTGCCGTTGTTGTGGTTGCATGAGCTGTCCTAAATTTGATGGTTGTGGCGTGCGTTGGAATGACGACCGCCGCTGTTGAGCTGTTTGGCAGGACGGAGCCGTCGGTGTAGACGTGGGTGCAGTCTTGGTACTTCTCGTACAGCAGAAGTAAGGCGAGCTGCTTGAGGACTGGTATTGAGAAATCTCGTTTTTCTGGATGCCTGGTATTGTCAGGTTGATGACTGGCTGTTTGAGGCACCATGGAGGAATTGAAGGTCTCGCCGCGGGCGTAAAACCAGTTGGTAGGGAGTCACCTTGTGTAGTTATTGTTCGACAAAATGACGTATGAGATCTATCCACTGGCAGAGAGGCTAGGTGGTGATGGGGAGTCCGGCCCACATGCCTTATGTGTGTTCTCAAAGCTTCAATTTCAATATGGGTCTGCACGAGGTGGTCTTTGGCTATAGCTATAGTGCCCATCGTTGAGGCACCCTGAGGCAGACCTAGACATATTCGAAGCGCCAGTGCTTGAACGCTTTGTATCATGCGTCGACTTGTTTTGCTGGCGTTTGATAATGCAGGCAGACTGTATCGTAAAAAGCCAAGGAAAAGCACCCTATACAGTCGTAACGTAGCATTAGGCTGCATACTCCAAGTCTTTCCAGCGAGAAACTTGAAAAGATGGCATATGCCTGTCAATCGCTTTTTCAAATACGACACATGAGGGCTCCATGATATGTCTCTGTCGACTATGACACCCAGAAATTTGTGAGATCGACGATACGGTATATTTTGACCGTTAATTGACACTCTGTAACTCGACATGGTTTTGCGCGTAAATGCCAGAAGAGCGCACTTTCCGGAGGAAATTTCCAGGCCTCGATTGCGTAGATACAACGTAGTTGCAGTAGCAGCTCTCTGTATTCTCGCTCGTAACTGCAGGCGAGTTACCGCAGATGTCCAAATGCAGATGTCATCAGCGTATGTTGATAGATAAATATTGTTTGGTAGGTGCGTATGGAGAGCGATTAGTGTTATATTGAATAGCACAGGGCTCAGTACACCACCCTGAGGGACGCCACGACAATCGAAATGTGTAGACGTGTTCCCGGTCTCTGTACTCACAAAATAGGATCGCATTTGGAGATAACTGCGTATCCACTTAAACATTCGGCCACCCACACCAATCTCTTCTAGTGTGGTCAGGACGGCTTCATGTGTAACGTTATCATAGGCTCCTTTGACGTCAAGGAACAGAGAGGCGCAAAGACGCTTATGGCATTTCTCGTGTTCAACGTACGTGATTAGGTCGATGACGCTATCGATCGATGATCGACCACGTCGAAAGCCAGCCATGGCATTTGAGTAGATCTCATGATACTCCAAGTACCACTCGAGTCGGCCGAGAATCATTCTCTCCATCACTTTACCCACGACACTTGCCAATGCGATCGGGCGATAGGAGGAGAGTTCCAATGCTTCTTTGCCAGGTTTTAGTAATGGTACTAGACGACTAGTTTTCCAACTTAAGGGGACAGTGCCCTCTAGCCAACAATCATTATATAGCTGAAGTAGAGCTATTCTCGCGTGCTCACCCAGATGACACAGGGCTCTGTAGGAGATTCCGTCAGGTCCTGGTGCGGAGGTCTTGTTGCATGAAGCGAGTGCTGCTTTGAGCTCCTGAATGGTGAACGGGTAGTCCATACAGGAGTCACGTGGTGGCGGACAACTGCTCGAAAGTGGTGAGCTGCTGATGGCTGTAGTTTGCCCTGATAATCCGGCACAGAACTCTTCAGCAACGTCCACATCTGGTCGATTTCGGTGAAGGGCTAAGGCCTTGAATGGTGACTTCTGAATGGGCGATGACCGCAAACCTCTAACCGTCCTCCATATCTGCGATAAAGGCTTACGAGGGTCGAGTGACTCGCAGAAAGTAATCCAGCGTTGGAATTCTAGCTTGTCCAACCGACGTTTGATCTTCTTCTGTATACGTCTAGCAGCCGGTAAATCTTCTATGTCCTTCGTGCGCCGGTACCTTCTTTCAGCTCGTCGTCGCAAGGCTCGAAGCCGCTCCAGCTCTATGTCGATGTCCATGATTCTTACAGGGCATGGGATCGTACACACAGTCTCTTTTACAGTGCTCTTGATGGCCTCTTGTAAATCGGATATGTGTTCTTGGCATTGGTCTTCCATACGGGACTGAAATTTTTTCCAGTTCACTCTTTTAACGATGTCGCGCACTTTAGGAGGCGACAATCCTCTGATCTTGACGTATGTTGGAATATGATCACTCCCGTGCGTTTCTATATCCGTGAACCATTCAGTATGTTTCACTAGGCTTTGCGAAACAAAAGCCAAGTCGAGACAACTACTGTATGTGGAGCCACGTAAAAATGTAGGACTGCCATCATTCAGTAACGAAAGTTGGTTGTCGGAGGCAAAAGACACCAAGCTTCTGCCCTTCATGTTGGTATTCTGACTTCCCCATAATGTATGATGAGCGTTAAAATCCCCAATAATAACACACGGGTCAGGAGTTGGCGCAATGATGTCTCGTAATCTTTTTTGATCGAAACGGCTTGATGGTGATAGCTATGCGCCAACCACAGTGATGTTGACCCTCCTCTTTTTCACTCTTAAGCATACGTATTGGTTTCCGTCAAGAGGTGGTACAGGTTGAGGGATGTAAGTGAGGTCTCGGCGAATGTACACCAGAACCTTGCTGCTTTCAGTAACAGTAGACGACATAAAAGGTTCGTATCCCGAGAGTCGTATTGCACTCGATAAGTTCGGCTCACAAATGACGATTACGGGAAACATATTGACGTACACAAATCGACGAAAGTCACCAATGCGCGATCTCAGTCCCCTGGCATTCCACTGCAGTATTGCTGCTTTACGAACCTCATCCCGGAAAGACAGTGGTGGGTTAGCCATGGTCTACTCTAAGACTGCTAGCACTGGACTAAGCGCGTCCAGTACTTGAAGGGCACTTTTGGCTGACGGTGTATTCATGTCGCTTAACAACATGCGAATGGTGTCCACTAATGATCCTAGCATCACCATCACGCGATGATCTGGCTTCCCGGCCGTTGCAGCATTTTGTGCTTGTTCTTGAGGCGGCTTCTGCTGAGGCTCTACAGGCCGTGTAGGCGGCTTCTGTTGAGGCTCAACAGATAGTCTAGGCTGAAGGGGTGGCCATTCCTTTGGAGAGAGAGAGATATTCCAGCATCTTCCCTTTCAGCGCAGATGTTTGCCGTGCTAGGAGCCGCGCCTGTCGATTTCACTTGAGTTTCTGACTTTTTCGTCAGATTTTGCACTGTCTTTCGTGAGGACCTTCGACGATGACGACGCCTTCGCCTTACTTTTTGCGCAGCTTCTCTCTGAGTCGAGTTGTCTCGCACCATTTGCCTCAGAATATAAATCTCTTTCTTAATCTGAGGACAGTCCTTGGAGGAAGCACTGTGAGCTCCTTGGCAGTTGGGGCATTTCAACGTAGTTGCATTACAGTCGTCTTCTGAGTGGTGTTCAGCGCATCGGGGGCACACTGCGGAATTTCTGCAAACGCCCTGCACGTGGCCAGTCTTCTGGCACTTGAAACACTGCATAGGCTTCGGAATAAATGGGCGAACCTGGTGACGGAAATGGCCCACCTTCACGTAAGAGGGAAGACAGTCACCCTTGAATGTCAGTCGCACACAACGAGAGTTGCCTAGGCGACCAGCATGCACAATGACGTTGTTTTCACTCACTGGTTTTATCAGTACAGGAAGATTTTCATTGGCGATTTCAGTGTCTATGTCATAGAAAACTCCTGTTACGGTGTCATCATTCGCTGGTATGATGGATCGGACTTTGATGTTTCCCAGCTCTGACACATGCTGTACCGTGTTCAGTGCACTTGGTTTCCTCACGTCGATTGCCAAAATATTCTTCTTCGTGTTTATCCTGATGTCCTTAATCTCGTTAGGCACAATGTTTTCAAGGTACAAGGACAGTGCTTGCCTGTTGAGGAAGCGTAGATTGGCCGTAGTAGTCTGCGGGACAAACAGAATGGAGTGAGGCTATCGCTGAGGCGCTGTCTTCACAGTGGCTGTACTTGATGCCGATGATGCGTTCATGATTCTTCGTTTGGCCTTGCGGTAGAGCACAGGTTCGAAGTCGTCTTCCGAGGACTCGTAGTCTGATGCAGAGTACAGCTCGGTGTCCTCGCTCTCACTAGATGGATTACCACGCTTTTTTGAAGCAATGCCCGTGGATGAACTGGTACTGGGCGGGATCTCCGGGGATTGTACATCCATGACCACAATGTAGGGGGCTGAAGACCCCGCTGTTGCGCTATGGAATGCAGAAAAAACAGCACAGACCGCAAGATGTGTTCCACAAGAGAATCACTTCGTCTTCCTCCTTCCGAGCTCACCAAATCAAGCAAGGCGAAACATGAGATTAAATTTCAGTGGATACCTGGCCATCGCAACATTCCTGCAAACACAGCGGCCGATGAAGCGGCACGACAAGCACATCGTAGAGATGTTAGTGTTTTTCACCAATTCCTAAAAAAATGAATTGCGTAGTATTATAAAGATTACAACTTTCATAATGAGCAAAAATGCTTGGTTTGACCAAAGTACAAAGAGCAGTGATTTATATCACATTAATCCATTCATTGAATCCAAAATTATGCTAGCATTAGATAGAAGTATGGAAACTCTTATTCACCGGTTGAGGTTAGGCACCACATACACAAAACATTTTTTGCACTGAATTGGCACAGCTTAAACTCCCGAATGCGAATGTGGATTTATAGATGAAGACGTATGTCACCTTCTCATAGACTGTCCACACCATGACACGCCGAGACGCCGTCTCAAACTGAAACTGTTGGCATTAGACCACACACCGTTTAGCATGAAGAAACTTCTAGGCCCGTGGCCAACTTGAGTTTTACAGACTCACGCTTTAAAAGCGCTAACACATTTCTTAGAAGACAGCAGAATTACTGAGAAGCACTAAGATATAACGTCCTTTCATTTGCATAACACATGTACTTATTATGTGCAGTATCATATGACACCCATCATATGTGTGTGCTGAAGTGAATGACGTGTCGACTGCTTTGTACAAACGAGCGAATACATCTTCATAAGGACCAGACGTGTGCTCTGCTGTTTTTGTGCTCGTTGGATCAAATATTAAGAAGGGACATTATCTGAGACTTCATTCGTTGACTTTTGAACATTTTCTTATCATTGGGTTGTGATATGTGCATATGTGTTTTTGCATATAAGTGCTCGAGTGTTCTATTTTCCACGCACTGTTTCGTATGTTTTCTTTTAAGATACGTGTTCAACTTTCACTCAAGGGCTAAGGAGTAGCCGGCGCCATACCTGTGCGCCAACATCTCTTTATATATTATATCAATAAAGAAACCCAGGGGGTCGAAATATCCGGAACCCTCTACTACGGCGTCTCTCATAATCATATCGTAGTTTTGGGACGTTAAACCCCAAAAATTATTATATTATATTACCACTTATTTTTTATCTTTGTCAAGGTGCTCAAAGAAAGAAAATCTCTCTGGCAGAAGTGCCTACTGTTGCGGGTCGGAAGAGGAAGTTGCAGATGATTGCATCCCACCGCTGCCATCAGTTTTTGCGAATGGGGGTCTACCCGGTCTCCTGTGGTAGTGTGGTGTAACCGGGTGGAGGAACTGAACGCTGACAAGAAGAGCATACGAAAACAAACAGGTTTATGGCATTATTTACACGTATTTACAGCAAAGAAGGGTTAGTGGTTTCACAAACCACGAGCGTGGTGGTTGAACCGTTACATGGTTCAGGGCGACGTCCAGCACTCTGCGGCGTCATTTTAAGCCCTGTCGGGCTCCTCCTCTCCGAGTGGAACACCAATCACACACACACAACACGTGAGGGAGACGAGCATGCACGGCCCACGTGCACGTCAAATATTAAGTCGTGATCACTGCACTGCAAGGTGGCGCTAGCAGGGCTCTTCCTCGTCGTGTGTGTGCCGCTAGTCGAGAGGTCCCAAGATCCTGACAGCGTAAATCAAAGGGTCCGCCAGTCTGTTCGCTCAATTAGTGGGGCGATTTGCGGCGGCCGCCACGGTCTCTTCCAAGGAAGATGCTGTCTTTCTTGTTCTCTCTGGAACTGTTTACGATGTCGTCGCGACACGACGTCTCATCCTCCGGCTAGCAGGGACAATGCCTGGCGGGCATAGGAAGCCGGCCGGTCGGCTACTTGATTGAGGATTAAAAGAGCGCCGCTCCCCCGTCAGCTCTGGCGCCGGTCACAACAGCTTCCCCATCGCCAGATGAGTCGCCGAGGGCATCAGTCACCCCTTCTGCTCGAAGAGAGGGTCCGTAGTTGAAAGTCAGGAACTCGCCTTCGCTTGCCACATGGTCTGGGTAATTGCTCAAATCTTCGACAGCGTCTGGCAGACTGGGCGCCGAAGGGATTGAGAGCCTCCCCAGTAGACCGGGTTACGCACAATGGCGTCTGCCCAGACGAATCGCCGGGCCAAACGTAACACTACTCAAATAGCTGTGCCATGTGTGATTTTCGCTCCGTCAACATCATCGCCAAGGTGCTCAAAGAACAAGAGAAAGAATACTTCTCTTTAGTGCACGCATGCGCTAAAATGGTTATGCTCCAGATTGGTTTGCCTGCTTGACGCCTAGCGACGACGACATCCTACGACCACAGCATGCGACTGTCTGGCCGCCTAAATTGCTCTGCACTTAAGAGGACGCTCCTTGTATGTATACAATCTTAGAACCACTTAAACAAAAAAATCTCTAGGAGTCGTTTTTACGTGTTTAGATTGCGTGATTCGGTTGTTTTCATTTTTGTACTTTTGGGCGACTGTCATAAGAGTTTTTTTTCTGTCGTTTTCAGCCCCCTCCCTTGCTTCCTATGCGCATCAAATCTGCGTTGTGCACTGGTGCGATAGTTTGGTCGCGTTATTTTAGTTTAAGCCAATTGGCTAGGTCGGGCTTTTTGTTGCATCAACTCGTCCCTTTTTCCAGTCCCTTAACCGGAAAGGAACGTCTTTCTTTTCAGGGCTGATCAGACGCAGCGTATTCACTCGCGACGTACATAATGAACGTGTGTCATTCTTTCTTTGACACACATTTTGCGCCAATTAAAAAAAAAGGGTAGGTGCACTGCCCTCTACTAGGGTAACACAACGACGCGATGGTCTTATCGGCCCACTAGTGTCATTTGCGCTAAACCGACGCTTAACCTAAGCGTCAAGGCATCTATGGACACTTTCCCACCGGGTTTGTCGGGATATCACCAAAGACGAAAGGAAAGAGTAGCGGAATGCCTCTCTCGCGTTGCCATGGTGGCGTCACACTATCGCACTCTTCGAATGTGTGTGACAGTCAGAATGCAATAACCCTTTTTCTCGGTCAGTCGGGAATCCCGCTGTCTGGATTGCGGGATTTCAGATTCTTCAGAACGCAGAGGATAAGGAAGGACGAAAAGACTTGGAGGTTTCGCGCACGCCTGTACCCCTTCACGACGATGGTGTTAGCAACAGCAAAAGGACCTACTTAATCCCGCTGGATGCATCCTGGCAGACTCCTGAGAAGAAGGACTTCGGGAATTGGTAGAAGATTGGAAGCGAGCCGGACAGGAGACGCCGAGTATTTCGATAAAAGGAAAAGCTGACGGGAGAGGCAGTGCGGAGGGATGGGGGAGAGGGGGGAAGAGAGCGTTTAGCGAAGGACGAATGAATGTCAAGTGACCCACTCTTTACTTTCGAAAGAAAAGAAAGAAGCTTGTTCCACGGTCGGAAGCGCAGCTTGGTAGCTGCCACGATCGAAGTGAAGGAGCGCTGGCCAGCTACAGCAACCCGCCAGACGGTCCGCTTTGTTCACTGAGGGCGCTTTCATTTTGCCTGCGTGCGCATGAATGTATTTGAAAGGGATATGCAGTTCTCTTGCTTTGACAAAAAAATCGAAGGCAATGTTTCTGTTTTTTAGTCCCCACGTTTTCGAGGGCATTTTTCTCCCTTCTTTTCACATATGTTATCTTGCATACGGATTTTGTCGTACACTTGTACAAGTATGCAGGGTCATTTGATTTTCTCGGAGAAATTACAAAAATGAAGCTTTTGAAGAGAGGGGCATTTGAGGAGCATTTTCTGTTGTGTGCTGCTTTTTGTTGGCGCTCGGCAACTCGCGCATTTGTGATGTGGAGTCTTTTTTTTTTTCGGCATACCTTTAAAATTTTGAATCGCCATGGTCGGGACGAGGCAGAAATATTCATGCATTGTGAAATCACCTGAGGACATGGACGGTATTTTCGGTATGTGTTTTTCTAGGTTCTTTTTTTAATGTTGAAAGCCCTGAGTGGCAAGCCATGCTTCTTGTCTTAAGGGAAGTATTTCTTTGATGCTGAACCTTTAACGATGTTATGTACATTTCCAGGCAGAAGGGTTATTCCTGTATTCTGACTCGGATGCCACAACATAACTTACGCCGAAGGTGAACCCTCAGCGTAATCACAGGTGAACGCATCTCATACGCGGCGCTTCTGCTTCCTGATCACGTTCTTTGAAGCCAGGGAGCCGAAACCGGAGCTTCAGAATTCGATTTCCGCCAGCAGGTGTCGGTTCTCCCTTGAGGGAGAATGCGAGTGCCCTTACGATGACTTTCTCATTGGAGGGCGAGAAGGGCAAAGAAGAGGAAGGCGCTAGACACGGTCGAAAATGCATAGCGATTCGCACTTTCGTACACGCTCGCCCAAACAATAGTTTGCCTCAGAGAACAGACATGTCGCGAATGCAGGAGGCCCCCAAAACGTGACCTTCTCACAAGGACGACAACAGCAGACAGCAGCATCAGCCAACAGCGAACGTCATGTCGTGACTAGCCAGGAGACTGCGACAATGACTACAGAAGTGACTTTCCAAAGAATCCGCAAGCTGTGCTGACGTACGCGAAACCTGTCCAGGACATTTCACTTCCTTGATGGTTCAAATACTGTGATACAGCGCTTCTGTTTCGAATTAGGTTCGTCATTTGAAGACTTCTCTACATACTAAAGCGAAGACGAACGCTGCTAGGTGTGCATGCGTATCGCTTGTTCTCTACTTTACTCAGTCCTGAGTATTTCTTTAACGCATGATTCTATCTGGCCCCATGTAGGGCAGCAAATTGACTGCAACATGTTCAACTTCCCTGTCATTCTCCCACTTCATTACATACTCTTTCGGCGTGGCTGCTGTTGATAATAATAATAATAATAGTAATAGTAATAAGAATAATAATAATGATAGCAGTAATTTGACGCCCCGAAATTACGATATAATTATGAGGGACGCCAAAGTGAGGTAATCCGGAAATTTCAACCACCTCAAGTTCATTAAAGCACCCTGAATCTAAGTGCATGTATCTCTAACATTCAGTTGCCGTCAAAATATGGCTGCCGTGGTAGGGATTTGATCCCACGACCATCAAGTGAGCAGCCAAGCGGCATAGCCACGAGACCACCAAGGCGGGTGACGTGGATGCTCCATGTTTGTTCAGCTTGTATCTTGGCGAATATATTCGTAGATATTGTTACGCGAGTAACGAGTCAATATATTGCAACTAAATTTACAAAATATATTACCAAGATTGGTTGCAGTGGTGGCCAGTCTGACTCCGAGCTCGAGCAGCAATCGACCTACATCCTCTTCGTGGTGGAGTACCGCACGACGGGACAGTGTCTGACATCAGAGCACGTCGCCACAGGTTACGGTGCTAACTAACGTGGCCCGGACAGCACGCGCTGTAAAGAATAAACGCGGATGAAGTCGGGTGCACATAAGGGAAGAAATTATGAACGAAAGAAAGACACAAACAAAATAAATACACAACTTTTACTCTAAATTTTTTTTCAGTACTTTCTGCGGCTGAAACCATCGTTCTGTATTCGAACACTCTGCTCAGAGAATGTGCCTCCTGGATGCAGCTCGTATATTTTGCTCTCAAAGGAAGTTTTTTTTTTTTCAAAATCTCCCTTTCTTACGAGATAAAAAAAAAGTTCATGAACAACCTTCTATTGCTCACACTTCCAGAATAAATGGTTATGAGTTGTTTTGAATAAGTGTGTTTCTTTAGTATTTTTTTTTTGCAGGAACTCGCCACAAGAGCAGCATTCCAAATTAAGTAGCTTACTTTATATAAAACGTGACGTAAATGGCAGATACCAAATAGAAGAGCTCATTTTTATTCAGTCTCAGGTTCGAAACTGTTATGACCATTATAGCATGGTGCAACTCTTTTTTTTCATAATAGAACACCTAATAAGTGAGCCGCTAAAGGTACGCAATCAAAAATTCCGCAAGCCACGAAAAAGGTATACTACCGCAGCTGAGCGAACCGAATAATCGCGATGTTTCTTAACATCCAACACAAAATCTGTGCAAGAAACTGTGAAATCGACAAAACATTGCAGTGTAGAGGCGACGCCCCGAACGAAAATCAAGGGGGGGGGGGGAGTAAAATCAGATCGTAGCAAACTAAGGCAAAACAAAGAGCTTGGCTCGGTGATGATAACGACGCGACACCCAAGCGTGCGAAGGAGTGAAGCACAAGGCCGCATATTGTGTGCGCAGTGCGCACGGCCAAAGGCTGCGTGCGACAGACACACGCGAACACTTCGAAAACGAAGGATTCAGTTCCGCATAGCGTGGCGGCAGCGCCGCTCGCTGCCGTGAGCTCCCCAGCTGAATGCGAAGCCCCGCGCATGTAACACACGCACAAACACATAGTGATGCAGAAGTGCACGCTTTGTTCCTCTGGCTCGGTTGGCGTGTTTGTCACGCGCACACAAATCGATGAGAGTAGGGATTGGGGTGGAAGCAGAAGAAAATGAAAGGGTTACAATAACGCAATGTCACGTGCTGCAGCCTCCACCTACGGTCTACGACCACCGTTTTTTTTTTCTCCAATAGACCTTTGCATTGGGCGAGGAGGTCCAGTCTGGCGACCAACGCATTCCTCCTTTCTGGCATGCGGGTGAAGGCTTGGAGTTGGTGTAATGATGCTGGTATGTGTTGAGTTATCGTGCGATTTCCCATGTATTAAGCCAACAAGCGAATTTTGTTTCTACTCGTCGCTATGACGGCCAAGAATTGGTCATCAGGGAACCACTGACGATGTTTTTGGGTGCAACAGAAAAAGAAAACTGCTGTCGGAAGAAACATGCCATGTGCATCACCTGACGCGGAGTTTTTTTTTTAAGTTTCATCATTTTCCTGTTGACGAGGAGCAGCGGCTTCTATTGCTTGCAAACATAGACATGAAAAACTTTCTACCTACCGCGGGTACTCGGGTGTGTTCAGAGCACTTCTTCTCGGGCGAACGAACCTCAACGACTTCGACACCCATGCTCATTTTCGGCTATGAACGGAAGGTACGCAGCCTGCAGCTATTCCAACGGTGACAATATTTTCTTTATAAAAAGCGAGCTTCCCGTATGCCAGATGAGTTGCCAGACCAGAAAAGGGCCTCCCGCTAGCAATATGGTGGCGCCCACGAAAAAAAAAAAAAAATTAGCAGATCCCACGTACAGTGAGAATAGCACCTTTTTTTTCGTTTTTGACGTTTATTGTTTGTAATTTTGCTCATGTAACCCCCCCCCCCCCTATGTAATACCCTCTCACGAGGGCCTTTAGGGGTATTATGAATAAATAAATAAATAAATAAATAATCGTTATATGCGAAGCACGAATTAGAAATGTTGATATGTCACTTTAAAATTAGTGCAACGTTACGAGGTGGAGATAAATGAAGCCTTACGTGACTTTCGTGTCATAATCATTATGTTTGGATCAGTCGTTTCCCTTGGTCATCCATTCACATCACATGATACCAAATTTAGTATATGTGGAGCTAGTGAAACAGCCGCGAGCACGCTATGAGTGTGGTATGTTGTCATGTTCTTACTTGGTCAGCGTGTTAGGATTATCATGTTTGCACCACTCATATGTTTCGCCATCCATTGATGCCACGCAGCACCAAATTTGGTATATGTGAAGCTAGCAAAAGCACTTCGAGCGCATCAGGAAGGGCCCAACACACCCCAATGTAGCGTTGACACGCGCGCACACTGGGCACAGCGACGCTAGGTTAGTAAAACGCGAGCACTCTATGGTATGACGCCAAACGCGACCAGCGTCCGTCGGCGCCGCCCAACGGCAACCCGCACGAAATGTGACATGCTGCATTTGGCGCCGATGCGTTACCCAGACAACACTGCGTCTCCCTCTTTTCGTGACAAAGGGACTCCGGACGCATTGAAACGCGCATGCGTCAAAGCAAAGCAGCGCGGCGCGCGCCTGCGAGTATATGGCTTGTCCGGCGCCTGGCGTGGGAACGCCGGCGTGCGCGCGCACTGCGTCACGTCGAAATGTATTGGCGCATTGACTGTAGCATGTAGTCATGTTCTGACATGACACGCATCTCATGATTATGTTTGCACCAGTCACATGCCTTCGTCATCCATTGGCGTCCCCTAATATGAAATTCGGTATATGTGACGTTAGCGAAACGGTCGCGAGCGCATCACGAGTGTGGCGTGTATTCATGTTGTTACATGACACGCATGTCATGATTTTCATGTTAGGGTCTCATGCAATCATGTCATACCATACCACTTTTTGCCACATGTCAAGTGAATGAAACCACCGCAAGAGCAGCAAGACCTTGAAACGTAAATCATGACATTCATGACATACATGTCATAATTTTCATGTTATGACTAGTCAAATACGGTCGTCATATAGTCATGTTATGCCTTACCAAGTTTTGAATTCGATAGCATCATTCAAACGGCCAGGAGAGCTGAAAGTCGCGGGCGGCTAGATAGATAGATAGATAGATAGATAGATAGATAGATAGATAGATAGATAGATAGATAGATAGATAGATAGATAGATAGATAGATAGATAGATAGATAGATAGATAGATAGATAGATAGATAGATAGATAGATAGATAGATAGATAGATAGATAGATAGATAGATAGATAGATAGATAGATAGATAGATAGATAGATAGATAGATAGATAGATAGATAGATAGATAGATAGATAGATAGATAGATAGATAGATAGATAGATACGCTCGAAGTCGCGGAAGTTCGCTAAGGAATGCTTCGCATTTAGAACTTCTATACCGACTTCCATTAGGTCATTTTCCCTCCAACTGCGCACGCTCAGCGTTCTGGGCGCGTCGCCTGGAGCGCATAGCACGGAAGCGGAGCACCAGCACGCAGCCCTTCGTCGCTCACAAGTGGCAAACACAGGCACGCAGCTTCGCTGCTGTACCACGAAACCCTGCCGAGGAAAGTCGAATTTACCTCCATGTCAAACTCCCCCTCGCTTCCCAGTCTGTTACTGGCCCTCTCTCTCTTTCTCGCTTACAATACCCTTCTTCCGGTTTATAGCCCTGCACACGCTCGACTGGAAAAGCCAAGGCGCTGTGTCAACGACAAATTTGCATACGTGCGCGCGTCATCGCATTATCTCGCCCAAGAAGCCGTCGCCGACGCCGCCACCAAAGCGCAATATGAACCGTTCCAGAAAACATCGTGACAGGAAGCCAGCTCCCATTATCCTCGCGAGATTGTTGCCTCTATGTTGGCATATACGCTGCGCATGCATTCCCTAGAAACGCCCAAACGTCTGAGGGACACAAGAATGGGTAAACATCGCCTCGTTTCTTCGGTTTGCTCTAGGGTAACTCCAACGCCAAAGTGTCGACTTCCGCATCGCTTCAAATGCAACGACAGTGCCTGCGTGCAGACACCCTGTCGGGCGGCTCTTTCTTCTCAAATATGCGGAAAACGTCATCAACTGGTTTGAAGATGCCTCTATTGCGCAAGTGAGCTCGCGTTGTCTCATGCAAGCATCGGTTCGGTGCCAAAGTGTCACTGAATAGCTCGTATCCATTGAAAGAGCGTGGCGCTTTCCCCTGCAGCAGAGCGAGTTCAGCTCGTATCAAAGTGAGAATCGCAGGGAGCAAGCGACCTAGTGTCCCCGCCATTGATTTCTTCATTTACAATTTTACCTCGCGATAAAGTCGAGACGCGCGCTACCTCACCTCGCTTCCCTGGAGCATGCCCACACGAAGCAACCAAGAGACTGTGAATGTAGAGATGATTTCAGCTCAAAAGGAACTCGAGAAAATAGGGTACATGGATGAAGAGGGGGAGGGGTGGGTTGTTTGAACATCGAGAGATATCATGAAAAAGTGGCGAATAGGTGAGAGAGGTTAACTTTGGTTTCAAAGCACTTCGACTTTGCTTGAAACGATCAAAGCTCACTCTAATGCTTCACACAGCCCTTCTCTAAACTACCACAACCTGAGCTAGAGTAGTCTGGTGAACTGAGGGGAAAACATCAGGCACTCACCGCATCGATGTCGCTGACGCCGGCCGATCCCACCGCTGCCACCACTGTTGCGCAAGACGGACCGATCCCGCCGAAGCCACCACTGTTGCGCACGACGGACCGATCCCGCCGAAGCCACCACTGTTGCGAAAGACGGGGACGCCAACACGGCCCCGAAGGCGCCACTGCTTTCAACTCCGCCGGGAAGGTCACCAGCCGTTTGGTAGCGTATGTTTCTCAGCTCGCGACTGCTTCTGCGCCGAGCTGATAAGACGAGCGGACGAGACGACGGTGAGTTAAACAAGGTTTATGTACAGCATATATACAGAGGCGTTACATATTCGGCACTGGGGCCGACAGAGACTCGAAGAGCCGAGCTCTCCTCTCTAACACATAGGTCAACTTTTCGCCTAAGACCGCCGACTCACTCACATGTTGGCTCTCCGACATGGGGACTCCTCTCTCGTAGGACCGCCGATCGCGACGCGCCGCAGGGCTTCTTTTATTTACACCGGGTCCAACCAAAATGTCCAATCAGAAGCGCCGCTGGTCGTCCGGGCAAATTCCTCCAATGGGGTCGCCGCGCCATGCGTCAGACCACCAGACACGAGGACGCCGGCTTGCTGTCACGTGCGCAGCTGACTCAATGCACGTGGGCCAGAGGGGCGCCGCGCGTGTTCACGCCGTCGAGTTGATCGCGCCAGGCGGACTGCGGGCTGGCCTTGACCCAGATTGCCTTTTTCAGAGGCACGGACGTTTGACGAGGACTCGCTGGCATAACAGCCCCGAACGAAAATCAAGGGGGAAAAAAGTAAAAGCAGATCGTAGAAAACTAAGGCAAAACAAACAGCTTGGCTTGGTAATGCTAACGACTCGACACCCAAGCGTGCGAACGAGCGAAGCACAAGGCCGCATATTGTGCACGCAGGGCGCACGGCCCCAGGCTGCGTGCGACAGACACACGCGAACTCTTCGAAAACGAAGGATTCAGTTCCGCATAGCGTGGCGGCAGCGCCGCCACACTGAAGTGAGCTCCCCAGCTGAATGCGAAGCCCCGCGCATGTAACACACGCACAAACACACGGTGATGCAGGCGTGCACGCTTTGTTCCTCTGGCTCGGTTGGCGTGTTTGTCACGCGCACACAAATCGATGAGAGTAGGGACTGGGGGGGAAGCAGAAGAAAATAAAAGGGTTACAATAAGGCAATGTGACGTGCTGCAGCATCTACCTACGGTCTACGACCACCGTTCTTTTGTTTTTCTATAAACCTCTGCATTGGGCGAGGAGGTGCAGTCTGGCAACCAACGCATTCCTCCTCTCTGGCATGCGGGCGACGGCTTGGAGTTGGTGTGTTGATGCTGGTATGTGTGGAGTTATCGTGAGATTTGCCATCTATTAAGCCAACCAGCGAAGTTTGTTTCTACTCGTCGCTATGACGACCAAGAATCGGTCATCAAGGAACCACTGACGCTGTTTTCGGGTGCAACAGAAAAAGGAAACTGCTGTCGGAAGAAACGTGCCATGTGCATCACCTCAGGCGGAGTTTTTGTGGCTGTGGACTCTTCAAGTTTCATCGTTTTCCTGTTGACGAGGAGCAGCGGCTTCTATTGCTTGCAAACTTAGACATGAAAAACTTTGTACCTTCCGCGGGTACTCGGGTATCTTCAGAGCACTTCTTCTCGGGCGAACGAACCTCAACGACTTCGACACCCATGCTCATTTTCGGCTATGAACGGAAGGTACGCAGCCTGCAGCTATTCCAACGGTGACAATATTTTCTTTATAAAAAGCGAGCTTCCCGTATGCCAGATGAGTTGCCAGACCAGAAAAGGGCCTCCCGCTAGCAATATGGTGGCGCCCACGAAAAAAAAAAAAAAATTAGCAGATCCCACGTACAGTGAGAATAGCACCTTTTTTTTCGTTTTTGACGTTTATTGTTTGTAATTTTGCTCATGTAACCCCCCCCCCCCCCTATGTAATACCCTCTCACGAGGGCCTTTAGGGGTATTATGAATAAATAAATAAATAAATAAATAATCGTTATATGCGAAGCACGAATTAGAAATGTTGATATGTCACTTTAAAATTAGTGCAACGTTACGAGGTGGAGATAAATGAAGCCTTACGTGACTTTCGTGTCATAATCATTATGTTTGGATCAGTCGTTCCCTTGGTCATCCATTCACATCACATGATACCAAATTTAGTATATGTGGAGCTAGTGAAACAGCCGCGAGCACGCTATGAGTGTGGTATGTTGTCATGTTCTTACTTGGTCAGCGTGTTAGGATTATCATGTTTGCACCACTCATATGTTTCGCCATCCATTGATGCCACGCAGCACCAAATTTGGTATATGTGAAGCTAGCAAAAGCACTTCGAGCGCATCAGGAAGGGCCCAACACACCCCAATGTAGCGTTGACACGCGCGCACACTGGGCACAGCGACGCTAGGTTAGTAAAACGCGAGCACTCTATGGTATGACGCCAAACGCGACCAGCGTCCGTCGGCGCCGCCCAACGGCAACCCGCACGAAATGTGACATGCTGCATTTGGCGCCGATGCGTTACCCAGACAACACTGCGTCTCCCTCTTTTCGTGACAAAGGGACTCCGGACGCATTGAAACGCGCATGCGTCAAAGCAAAGCAGCGCGGCGCGCGCCTGCGAGTATATGGCTTGTCCGGCGCCTGGCGTGGGAACGCCGGCGTGCGCGCGCACTGCGTCACGTCGAAATGTATTGGCGCATTGACTGTAGCATGTAGTCATGTTCTGACATGACACGCATCTCATGATTATGTTTGCACCAGTCACATGCCTTCGACACCGATGCACAACCTCGGCCATGAACGGAAGGTACGCAGCCTACAGCTATTCCAACGGTGACAATATTTTCTTCATAAAAAGCGAGCTTCCCGCATGCCAGATGGGTTGCCAGACCAGAAAAGGGCCACCCGCTAGCAATATGGCAGCGCCCACGAAAGAAAAAACGTCTATACACACTTCCGTTAAGTCGTTTTCCCTCCAACTGCGCACGCTCAGCGTTTTGGGTGCGTCACCTGGAGCGCATACGCCGGAAGCGGAGCACCAGCACACAGCCCTTCGTCGCCCACAAGTCGCAAACACAGGCACACAGATCCGCTACTTTACCACAAACCCCTGCCGAGGAACGTCGAATTCACCTCCGAGTCAAACTCCCCCTCGCCTCCCAGTCCGTTACTGTCCCTCTCTCTCTTTCTCGCTTACAATACCCTTCTTCCGGTGTATAGCCCTACACACGCTCGACTGGAAAAGCGAAGGCGTTGTGTCAACGACAAATTTGCATACGTGCGCGCGTCATCGCATTCTCTCGCCCAGGAAGCCGTCGCCGACGCCACCACCGAAGCGCGATATGAACCGTTCCAAAAAACATCTTGACGGGAAGCTAGCTCCCACTATCCTCGTGAGATTGTTGCCTCTATGTTGGCATATACGCTGCGCATGCATTTCCTAGAAACACCCAAACGTCTGAGGGACACAGGAATGGGTAAACATCGCCTCGTTTCTTCGGTTTCCTCTTCGGTGACTCCAACGCCAAAATGTTGACTTCCGCATCGCTTCAAATGCAACGACAGCGCCTACGAGCAGACACCCTGTCGGGTGGCTATTTCCTCTCAAATATGCGGAAAACGTCATCAATTGGTTTGCAGGTGCCTCTATTGCGCAAGTGAGCTTGTGTTGTCTCATGCAAGCATCGGTTCGGTGCCAAAGGGTCACTGAATAGCTCGTATCTATTGGAGAAGCGTGGCGCTTTCCACTGCAGCAGAGCGAGTTCATCTCGTATCAAAGTGGGAATCGCAGGGAGCAAACGACTTAGTGTCCCCACCATTGATTTCTTCATGTACAATTTTCCCTCGCGATTAAGTCGAGACGCGCGCTACCTCACTTCGCTTCCCCGGAGCATGTTCAAACGAAGCAGCCATGAGACTGTGAGTGTAGAGATAGTTCCGGCTGAAAAGGAACCCGAGAAAATAGGGTACATGGATGAAGAGGGGGAGGGGTGGGTTGTTTGAACATCGAGAGATATCATGAAAAAGTGGCGAATAGGTGAGAGAGAGGGTCGAGTCAAACGATAGAGGCTGTGGAACGCAAAAAAAAGATGAGGGAGGAAGCGATAAATTGAGAAAGAGAGAGAGGGGGTTGCGGATTTTGATGAAATCAGAAGAAGAAAATTGATGATTGATATGTGGGGTTTAACGTCCCGAAACCACTATATGATTACGAGAGACGCCGTAGTGGAGGGCTCCGGAAATTTACACCACCTGAGGTTCTTTAATGTGCACCCAAATCTGAGCACACGGGCCTATAACATTTCCGCATCCATCGGAAATGCAGCCGCCGCAGCCGGGATTCGAACCCACGCCCTGCGGGTCAGCAGCCGAGTACCTTAGCCAATAGACCACCGCGGCGGGGCGAGAAGAAGAAAATGAGAACATTATTGGAGAGCAACGCAAGAAAGCATGACGCCAGTGCTGCAGTCATGTGCAGGCCGCAGCTTCAGCATGCACAGATGCTTGAGCAGCGTGGTGTTGAACCGCATCGTCAAATACGGCGGCGCGCACTGGCCGCATTGTCGGGCAGTTTTCTGGTTTCATCTTTACTGTGGAAATTAGGCCGATATTATGACCTAAACGTTGTGCGATGCTGACCTCTCAGCCTTCAGTGGGGATAAAGGGGATGTAAAAACAGTGTTTGAAAGCATACTTTGTTTGCTCTTTCGAAACGCCATGGCACTCAATGCTTTCCCGTATATTTTTTCGTTGTGTGTACACCACAGTACGCTGCGACGCGAAAGATCATATTGAGTACGCACCGTGCTAATAAAAACTACACGCTAATAAAAACGAAGTATTCTACAGAAAGTGCCACACAGCTATGCTGGTTGAACACAATCAAACAGGTGCGAACGGTTTTCGAAATGCTGTAAGATGTGCTTCTTTTGATAGAGATGAAGACAGAAGAGTAGATGAGGAAGAAAGGGTATGAATTGAGAATGAGACTGGATGAGTAGGGAGAGAAGAAATACAACAGTACAGAAAGTTGCGATTGCCAGCTCGCGACCTAGTAGAGGTTAGTCTTGTTTTAAAAGCACACAATAATTTCCAGTTCATGTTTTTTTTTATATATTTTCACCCAGTAAGCGAATATCGATCGAACAATCGGATTCACGTGCCAGTGAGGTAGTAAACTCTCGTACATCGTCGCTGTTCGATTGTTCAGTTTGGGGCAGCCCCACCCTCAACAACTCTGCATAGCTTAGCGTCGTAATCCTCGTGACAGGAAGCCAGCTCCCATTATCCTCGCGAGATTGTTGCCTCTATGTTGGCATATACGCTGCGCATGCATTCCCTAGAAACGCCCAAACGTCTGAGGGACACAAGAATGGGTAAACATCGCCTCGTTTCTTCGGTTTGCTCTAGGGTAACTCCAACGCCAAAGTGTCGACTTCCGCATCGCTTCAAATGCAACGACAGTGCCTGCGTGCAGACACCCTGTCGGGCGGCTCTTTCTTCTCAAATATGCGGAAAACGTCATCAACTGGTTTGAAGATGCCTCTATTGCGCAAGTGAGCTCGCGTTGTCTCATGCAAGCATCGGTTCGGTGCCAAAGTGTCACTGAATAGCTCGTATCCATTGAAAGAGCGTGGCGCTTTCCCCTGCAGCAGAGCGAGTTCAGCTCGTATCAAAGTGAGAATCGCAGGGAGCAAGCGACCTAGTGTCCCCGCCATTGATTTCTTCATTTACAATTTTACCTCGCGATAAAGTCGAGACGCGCGCTACCTCACCTCGCTTCCCTGGAGCATGCCCACACGAAGCAACCAAGAGACTGTGAATGTAGAGATGATTTCAGCTCAAAAGGAACTCGAGAAAATAGGGTACATGGATGAAGAGGGGGAGGGGTGGGTTGTTTGAACATCGAGAGATATCATGAAAAAGTGGCGAATAGGTGAGAGAGAGGGTCGAGTCAAACGATAGAGGCTGTGGAACGCAAAAAAAAGATGAGGGAGGAAGCGATAAATTGAGAAAGAGAGAGAGAGGGGGGTTGCGGATTTTGATGAAATCAGAAGAAGAAAATTGATGATTGATATGTGGGGTTTAACGTCCCGAAACCACTATATGATTACGAGAGACGCCGTAGTGGAGGGCTCCGGAAATTTACACCACCTGAGGTTCTTTAATGTGCACCCAAATCTGAGCACACGGGCCTATAACATTTCCGCATCCATCGGAAATGCAGCCGCCGCAGCCGGGATTCGAACCCACGCCCTGCGGGTCAGCAGCCGAGTACCTTAGCCAATAGACCACCGCGGCGGGGCGAGAAGAAGAAAATGAGAACATTATTGGAGAGCAACGCAAGAAAGCATGACGCCAGTGCTGCAGTCATGTGCAGGCCGCAGCTTCAGCATGCACAGATGCTTGAGCAGCGTGGTGTTGAACCGCATCGTCAAATACGGCGGCGCGCACTGGCCGCATTGTCGGGCAGTTTTCTGGTTTCATCTTTACTGTGGAAATTAGGCCGATATTATGTGTTAAAGTTGTGCGATGCTAACGTCTCAGCCTTCAGTGGGGATAAAGGGGATGTAAAAACAGTGTTTGAAAGCATACTTTGTTTGCTCTTTCGAAACGCCATGGCACTCAATGCTTTCCCGTATATTTTTTCGTTGTGTGTACACCACAGTACGCTGCGACGCGAAAGATCATATTGAGTACGCACCGTGCTAATAAAAATTACACGCTAATAAAAACGAAGTATTCTACAGAGAGTGCCGCACAGCTATGCTGGTTGTACACAATCAAACAGGTGCGAACGGTTTTCGAAATGCTGTAAGATGTGCTTCTTTTTGATAGAGATGAATGACAGAAAGAGTAGATGAGGAAGAAAGGGTATGAATTGAGAATGAGACTGGATGAGTAGGGAGAGAAGAAATACAACAGTACAGAAAGTTGCGATTGCCAGCTCGCGACCTAGTAGAGGTTAGTCTTGTTTTAAAAGCACACAAATAATTTCCAGTTCATGTTTTTTTTATATATATTTTCACCCAGTAAGCGAATATCGATCGAACAATCGGATTCACGTGCCAGTGAGGTAATAAAACTCTCGTACATTGTCGCTGTTTGATTGTACGGTTCGGGGCAGCCCCACTCCCAACAACTCTGATAGCTTAGCGTCGTAATCCTACGTGACTAAAAGCGATCGTTTGGTGGCCGGCTTTTTCTATAGAGCCGAATGCGGCGTCATTAGCGTATTTACAAAGCAGCTCCAAGCGGATATCAAACTGGTAGTAAACAAGCTTGCAAGCGGAGACAAGAAGGTGTGTGTTAGTCTGTCCTTCGCATTCGAATTTTGGCGTCGTCCTATGGTGCACGTGTCATTCTACCTTTTCTCTGATCTAACGAGACGGCCTAGCACTGCCGTTTGTAATAAGAGTTGTCTGGAACTCCTGAAACTTTGTTGGGTCAGAGCAGAGAGAAATGCCACGAGGCTTTCCGGACTGTAGCTCGATTCCGATTGGTTATGAGCGCACGCTCAGAGCGACGAACGTGGTTTGTGTATGCAGTCGACGTCAAAGCACAGAGGCGACTTCAGGCGGCACATCCCGCAGTCCGTGAACCGTAGGTGGCCTGCTTTTCTCGGAAAGCCTTTTTTTTCCCGCAATTTATTATTACTTTATTTTTGAACTTGCGATGTTGTATTTCCGTATTTCTTTTCGAAGTACTTTTTTTATAAAACAAGCTAAAGGAAAGCTTGAGTCATAATTATGTCTCGGTGAGTTAGCATTGTGATATCAAATAATTTTTTCAAATTTTTATCTTCGTGACTTTATTGACAACAATTATCCACAATAGACACTCACTTGAACCTTGATTTCTATTTATATCTTGCAGCAACTGCACGATTAACCGAACATGATATAGATTATCTTTTCTACAAGACCCGCTTGTCTCAAGGCCAACTTTTGCCTTCGTGTTGTAGCGAACTTCGTAAGAAAGACAGGAGATGGTCAACTCACACCAAAGTATTCCTGATATTTCCTGGTAAGCAATGCTTTGAGCACGAGCCATAATAAAAGAAAGCATAGAAACCTTAACGGACATATACAGTCGATATAGCATAATTTTTCATTATTTATTTAGTTCTCAACGTGCTCTGCTGTGTTCATATCGAAATATGCTAAACAAGTCGTAGTTATTGGGTTGCGGTGTTAAGCGCGGAAACCCCACTGCGCATGTGTAACTAGGAGCCACATTTACATATGGGCGTGTGTCTAACGTTACTGGGTTCATTATGTTGTTTAGAGGCTGCCCCTTTGCATGCCGCAATGAAGTATTTGAAGGGCACGTCTCGCTTCTGAAGATACAGCATACTCATTGATTGCAATCCTGAATGGGATGGCGTAATGGTGCCTAAATGTTTTTTGTAAAGATTAAATGGTCACTAAACCAATCAAACCAGCTCCACGACGTTCTGGTGTTTTTATGTTTTCATCGCTCCTTCGACGTAGGACGAAAACAAGGTGGCCTCAGCAACATTACTCAACTTTTCATCCGAAGGTAACCATTCAAAAAGGGGGAACCGAAAAGATGAAGCACACAAACAAGAAAACGTCTTTGAGCAAGGCCTATTTGTACAACTGAAACTACCGTCATTGTTCTCAAATTCATCTCGAGATAGCGCAAGCACTCATGGCAAAGCCGCGCAGGCATCGTTGCATTTCCCTTTGCCCAAGAGAGAGAGAGAGAGACAAAGATGCAAGGAAAGGCAGGGAGGTTAACCAGACGCACATCCGGTTTGCTACCCTGCACTGGGGAGGGGATAAAGGGGAGAAAAGAGGTTGCAGAAAGATGAGAAGGTACACACAATCACGAGCACACTCGGGGAGCACACACAGTTTACAGGCGGTCGCTCAGGTTTGTTGACTTAAGGTAAAGTAGCAGTGCTTTAGTTGCTTTCTGCGCAACTGAGGCAGATGCCCAAGGTCCTAGTATCTTCTGCACACAAAATGGTCCCAGGTCAAGTCGATTCAAAAACCATCCGTAGCTGGCATCGCTGTGTGTCGTAGCAAGCGCAGCTGCACAGGACGTGTTCAATGGTCTCTTCATCTCCGCAGTAGTCACATGTAGGAGTATCTGCCATACCAATGCGAAAGGAGTACGCCTTTGTGAATGCAACACCCAACCAAAGGCGGCATAACAGTGTCGCATCGGAGCGGGAAAGTTGTGATGGTAGCTTTAGCTTGAGCGAAGGATCCAGTTCATAAAATTGACACCTTTGGAAGCTGGTAGACGACCAGAACGTGCGTGTGAGATCTCGAGCCAGCAGGTAAAGTTGTCTTGCTGCATCATTCCTTGATAGAGGAATCGGGACTACACGGGTTTCTTCATGGGCTGAGCGGGCTGCATCATCGGCTAATTGATTTCCGGTAATACCGATATCTCCAGGCAGCCATTGATATATAATATCATGCCCTCGTGCTGGAGCTTCATGATGGCAATGTCTTATTTCTTGTACCTTATTTCTTGGTCATGGCTCCTCCTACGCATGGCAGACTGCAAACTCTGAAGCGCTGCCTTCGAATCACAGAATATGACCCATTTTCCTGGACGTTCTTGAACGAGATATTGTAAAGCAGCCCTTACAGTAGCAAGCTCTGATGCCGTAGATGTAGTCATATGCGACAACTTAAACTTGATTGTCATTTCTGCAGCCGGAATTACAGCGGCACCTGATGAGCTGCTGGATGAGACGGACCCATCTGTGTATATCTGCGTTCGGTCTAAGTACAACTCATGTAATAATAGCAGTGTTGCTTGTTTCAATGCTACTCTAGAGTGACTGCTTTTCTTTTTGATTCCCGGAATTTCAAGACGTACTTGCGGCTGGTCGAGGCACCACAAAGGGCATGCCATTCTCGCAGCTGGCGTATATCCTGATGGAATGCTGTTTAGGTGCTTGGCTATGACGTCTGAAAACGTAGCACGTGGTCTTCCGGAAGGTAGAAGGGCCAAGTGGTGGTCGGGGACACGGCTAGCATGTCGAATGTGCGCTCTGAGGCAATCCACAACTATATATGTCTTGACCGGATGGTCTTTGGCAAGCATGATTGTGGCATAAGTAGAACCGCATCGGGGCAGTCCTAGGCAGCAGTGCCTGACCCTGCAAACTCTCCAATGAATGAGTATTCGATTTGCAAGTGTTAGTCAGTACCGGCAAGCTGTAGCGCAATGGACCCAGAAATAGGGCCCTGTACAGCTGTAGCATGGAGGCCACAGAAGTTCCCCATTCTTTACCGCACAAGAATTTCATGATATGCACAATCGATAGCAATCTCTTCTTTAAGTACGCACAATGCGGGCTCCACGAAAGACTTCTGTCGATTATTATGCCGAGGAAACGATGCGTCCGTGCATATTTGACAGTCTGCCCATTGATGTAAACAGGGTATGACGTCATTGGTTTGCGTGTAAACGCCATCAACGTGCCCTTCACAGTTGATATAGTTAGGCCTTGTTTCTGAAGGTAGGCTGTTGTGAGGGTTGCTGCCCGCTGTATTCGTGCACGCACCTGAGTGCGAGTAATTGCAGCACTCCAGAGGCAAATATCATCGGCGTATATGGATAGGCACACCGACTTTGGCAGAACCTTCACCAGACCAATGCGGGCCACATTGAACAATGTGGGGCTTAAAACACCTCCCTGAGGTACTCCGCAGTAGGTGTAATGTTGGGCAGTTGTAACCTCATATGTTTGTACAAAGAAACCCCTGCCAGCTATATAATCTTTTATCCATTGAAACATTCGTCCACCAATGCCCATTGCTGTGAGAGAAGTGAGGATGGCATCGTGAGCTACATTATCATATGCACCCTTCACGTCAAGAAAGTGTGCCACTGATATGCGCTTACGACTTTTTTCTTGTTGAACAAATGTCGATAAATCAAGGACACAGTCAGTGGAGGAGCGGCCCCGACGAAAGCCTGCCATGCAAGAAGGGTATTTGGTGTATCGTTCCAAGTACCACTCGAGACGAAATAGAACCATTCTTTCCATCACTTTTCCGAGGCAGCTTGCAAGGGCAATAGGGCGATACGCTGTCAAGTCCAATGGTGATTTTCCCGATTTCAAAAGTGGTATTAATCGACTTATTTTCCATTCTCGGGGAACACTGCCGCTGAGCCAGGAGTTGTTGAAGCATATTAAAAGTTCTTTTCTAGCTTTTTGTCCAAGGTGTCCCAACGCACTATAAGTAATACCATCAGGACCTGGCGACGACATGCGCTTAGAAGCGACTAACACACCTTCCAGTTCTTCCATGGTGAACGGAGTGTCCATTTCTGGTAATCGCGTCTCAGGAACGATCACGGCGTCAATGCTCTCGTTCATAATATTCCCGGCAACTCTCGTGCAAAATTCTTAAGCCACCTCGAGTTCTGTTTTTCCATGATGGAGCGCCAAAGCTTTAAAAGGGTGCCGTTGTTGTGGAGAGGAGCGAAGATCACGAACTGTTCTCCAGATATATGACAGCGGTTTATGAGGGTCTAGAGATTCGCAGAATGCTTTCCAGCGTTCGCTCTCCAGTTTGTAAATGCGTCGTTGAATCTTTTTCTGGGGCCGCCTTGCTTCCCTCAGATCGTAAATTGATCTTGTGCGTCTGTATCGTCGTTCAGCACGCCTTCGTATAGCTCGTAATTTTTCCAGTTCGATGTCAAACTGTGTTACTTTAGACGAAAATGGTAATTTACATTTGGACGCTTGCATAGCTTTCACTATGGTATTTTCCAGGCTGCAGGCGAGGCCTTCTTGGCAAGCGTTCTCAACACGCGATGCAAACATCGACCAGACAGTGCCAATCGCAACACCGGAAGAGAAATTTTTTATGATACCATCGATCGTCACGTAGGTGGGTATGTGATCACTCCCATGAGTCTCAATATCGCAAAACCACTTAACTTTGTGAGAGAAGCACCGTGACACCAATGTCAGGTCAAGGCAACTACCATACGTGAGGCCCCGCAGATATGTGGGGGTACCATCGTTCATGATGGAAAGGTCGTAATCGGAAGCGAATGTAACAATGTTCCGGCCCCTGGCATTCATCCTAGTGCTCCCCCAAAGCATGTGATGGGCGTTGAAGTCACCGGTGATGATCCAAGGCCCATCGGTTCTCATTAGGATGTCTTTTAATCTGTCGCAATCAAATCGCGATGACGGAGATATATATCCACCAATAAGCGTGAACAAAACTGCATTCTTCTTCACACGAAGACACACGTACTGATTGTCGTCATTTGAACTTATTGGGTGCGAAAGATAAGTGAAGTCTGTGCGAATGTAAACAAATACTTTGCTTCGTTCTTCGCAAGCGGCTGAACAAAAAGCTTCATAACCGGACAATCTATAAGGCGTTGATACGTTTGGTTCACATATGACAAGTATAGGGAATTGATTGGCCCGACCAAATTGGCAAAAGTCTGAGATACGGGATTTCATGCCTCTGGCATTCCACTGAAAAATCGACGCACTTTTAACTTCAGTGCGGAAGATGAGATTTTGTTGAGCCATTGTGCTTATACGAAGTTAGCAAGAACTGGATTCAGTGCATCCAGTATTTGCAGTGCACTCTTAGCAGACGGAGATTGTATGCTGCTCAGTAGCGTGCGAATCGTGGCAATTAATGATTCCACGATTGCAGCCACTTGCCTGTCTTGGTTGGAAAGATTTCGAACCGGCACGATTGCAGTCACTTGCCTGTCTTGGTTGGAAAGATCGCGAACCGGGAGCGTGGACTGGCCGTCATGAAACTCCTTCGGTTCGCTTGATGCTGCTTCCCTTTGAAGTGCAGGCCACTCTGTCGCAGTTAGGGTATGCTCACTGGCTTTGTCCTTTACAGCCTTTCCCACGGCATGTGGTCTGGGAGGCAAAGGAGGTGGTACTGGTGAGGGATCACGCAAACGTGTCGAGGAGGTAGCGGGCGTCCTCGAAGATCGACGTCGACGTGAACGACGCCTTCTGACTTTAGCTGCGGCGTCTCGATGAGATGAGTGATCGCGCACCATCTCCTTCAAGATGGCAATTTCCTTCCGAATCCGCGGGCAGTCCTTCGATGTGGCTTCATGGGATCCATTGCAAATAGAGCATTTCATGACAGTTGCGACGCACTTATCCGCTTCATGGTGCTCGGCGCAGCGGTGGCATACCACCAAATTCTCGCAGACGCTGCTCACATGTCCAAGATTCATGCATTTACGGCACTGGAGAGACTTTGGAATGAAAGGCCGCACAGCATGTCTGAAGTACCCCACCTTCACATGAGAGGGGAGTGATGTGCTCTTAAACGCAATCTTCACACAGCGAGACTTGCCTAGCCGGGTGACATCAACAATTCGAGTATCAGTTGTTGACTTGACAAGAAGTTGTAAGTCCTTATTTGAAATAGCGACATCAATGTCGTAGATCACGCCGGTTACTACATCACATCCCAAGGGAACATGAGAGCGCACCTGGTTGCCGTCCAGGTCAGTTACACTGCGCAGAACGCCCAACGCACTTGCGTGCAAAACGTCCACAGCCAGTATATTCTTTCTGGCGTTCACTCTTATGTCCGTGATCTCATTTGGCACGAGCGTTTCCAGAGACCTCGACACAGACTGTTTGTTAAGGCGTTTCATGCTGACGGTAGGAAGTGCAGGCAAAAACAGGATGGTATAAGTGTTCGATTTTGGCGCTTCACTTACAGTTTGAATAGTTGAGGATGAGGATGTCCTCATGTTCCTTCTCTTCGCCTTGCGGCTCAGCACAGGTTGGAAACCGTCATCTGAGAAGTCCTCACTGCTGAGATAGTAAGCATGAGTATCTTCACTGTCGCTGTCGCTCGCTTGTCCCATCCGCTTCCTGGAGGCGGTCGCCGCTGACGCCGCTGGTGCCGGCAGGCGCCCGGGGTGGTCTACTTCCATCCGCTCTAAGGGAGCAGCGGACACTGATCAACAGACTTAAACTACAACTGAAATACGCCGGAGTTAGCAGAAGTAGCTCCTATTCAAAACACACTTCTTCGTCTTCATCCCCCTTCGTCCAAAAAAAAAACAGGGCTATAAAACGTCGGGATTGTGCCAACTTCATGGTTGACAAATTTATCTCAGGACAGGGGCGCTCACTCTCTCCCTCCTTCGTTGGAAGAGACGCATGCGCGAAAGTGAAACGAGGCTACGTTGGCAGGCCTATACAAAAGCCACGTACGCGCACGCAATCTCTCTCTCTCTCAGAGCGGAAGGCCAGATTCGGACGTAGTGCAAAAGAAGGCCGGAATCAATCGGTTTGATTGATGTGTAGGATTTAACGTCCCAAAACCACCATATGATTATGAGAGACGCCGTAGTAGATGGCTCAGAAAATTTCGCTTACCTGGGGCTATTTAACGTGAACCTAAATCTGAGCATATGGGCCTACAGTATTTACGCCTCCATCGGAAATGTAGCTGCCGTTGCCGGGATTTGGTCCAACGATTTGCGGGTCAGTAGCCGAGTACCTTAGCCACTATACCAGGGTGGCGGGGCCTTTTTTGTTTTGTTTTTCAGCTCGACAAACTCCGCTCATAAATAATTCTGCTAGAAGCGTGGAAGCCTCTCAAAAGGCGCTGCTGCGTGAAAGCTCGAGTGGGCTATGCTAACAAAAAGCAACAACCTTCAGTATATTCCCTCCTTGGAACGGCTTATTACATTAGCGTCTTTTGAACAGCAGAATGCCGAAGAAATAGGAGATCGCCGACGTAGACTCAAAACAGAGATTCATTATCGCGAAGTGAAATTGGTGCCGTTCGGAAAACAAATATGTATATAGATTATACAGCCATTGTCGTAACAAAAAGTGGCATACGTGAAAGCAAAAATATTGGTCATTATTTTGCTTAGCTTCAGGTCTCGGCATTTTGAAACACTTCTGCATTCCACCACTTCCTATTCATCAATTCCCTTAAGACACCTCAATGAAGTTCGTATACAGGACAGAAATATTGGGTGGCAATGGGAATATATTTGTCAGATGCATTTGTTTGAATTTTCGGTCAAGTGCGAGGCGACCAACCAACCACTGCGACGGTGGTCATTGCAAAATTCAATTGAAATCTGCGGCTTGTCATGCTGCGCATATGCTAACAACAAAATCGTCGTTGTCATCAGTGCTCTATTCTCATCTCTTCTATCCCCTCCGGTTATTTGCGCTGTTAAGTACTTTCTTCGTCTACCAAGCAGCACCAACCAGCCCCATCAAGCACTTCGTTATCGTCATCGACACTTTTTCATGCTCCCTGCCAGACAAAAGGCGCCACAGGGACAACCTCCTATGACATCGCTTCCCTGTATAAACACAACCCTCTTTCTTATTTCGCTTAAGGCTGGTAATGCGTCAAAGTTCTGTATTTAACCTAGTCCAGCAAACTACATTAAGTACAACCCATGTCGAGCGTGAGGGTTTGCTCATGATTTCGTACCATCCTCAACGCCGCTTTCTTCCCTCATCAATACATCTTCCGTATATTTCCTTTCTTTCTTTAATCATCGTTTTTTTGCCTTTTTTTTTTGGCAGCGTAGTGAGCTAAAGTACGTAACCAGGCGGAAGGACTCAGGTGTTCTGTCATTGGCTGCTATAAGAGAGTCATTTCCTGGGGAAGATGAAACAAAGGGCAAAGCAAAGACAATGTACATGTAAATCGTTCGATGCGTTAAGAGGCCACGGCAATTACTGGCAAGCACGGCAAGGGACTGGCAAACGTCGACATATACGAATTCAAATTAACCAAGCCCTCGCGGGCGGCGAGGGGAACTATCGCGGTCTGGCCGAGAATGGCCCCGTCATAAAGAAAGTGGGACCGCCGCGTTCCCACTTCGCCGTCAAAGCAAGCGCCAAGCAACTGTGGGGCCGACTTCAATTCTCGGCAGTGTCATTTCGGGGGTTACATCAAAGGTCCTATATACACATTTCCCAATTTCTGCACCCTCAAGAGACATTAGAATAGAAGGGGGGGGGGGAGGCAATCTTACTTCAGTAACGACCTCATCTTCTCGCGGGAGCAATTTACGAGAGCGTTGATAAGCCAGCGCCAGTAATACACTTCTCCCACGCCACCGGTATGACCTCGTGGCACGCCCGACGAATACATCCACCGGCGCGTCGAGAATCTGCGCCTAAAAACCTTCGCCAGGCAGTCATTCTCGGCATAGCTTCCCTCTCACCCCCCTCTCTTCAACTTCAAAGTGAACAGATCGATTTGAAATTTTCTCCGCCTGGGTGTTGCCACAACGAACGATAATTCTGCGCACACATCTCTCCTTCGGGGTAAGGGTATAGGAGAGAATTTACAGGCAGTAATTCGCGAGCAGTAGGCAAACCCTTGAAAATATACACAATGCTACAATTTGTGCTCAAGGATGCCGAAGTATCGCTGCAATATATTTATAAGCATTTCATATAATTTAATCTGGTTTTGTTTTGCGAGACTACATAATGTACGCAGTGAACCGAGGTGACAGGGATGGATATTGAGGTAGTGCCGATGCTGCGTGTAAAACCTCACCGCAACGGTTATTTTATACTGCGGCAAGATTCGAAATTTCGAAATTGCAGTTGTGTGTGTGTGGGGGGGGGGGGGGGCTATAAGCATGGTTAAAAGCATTGCTTACGCCACACAGGTCGTCCGAATGGCTTGCGTGCTCTCAACGTAAGTCAATGACCTCTCAAGAGAATTCTGAATCGTTCAGTAAACACTGAAAAAAATTGAGGTTTCAATATTCACACCAACGGCTTCTCCAACATAACTATTTCTCGCACATCACCATTTTCAAGAGCAACACCACGGCCGTGTTATCGATGAGATAGGCCAGCAGTGAATGGCTTGATGTAAAATCATGAAATATAAAAAAATGAGAGCCCATGGCGTCGCCATATGAAATAGCAGCGGAACCTTCGTTTCACTAATTAATGACATTGTTTATGTGATGTGAAAATCATTCTTTTTGGGAAGAAAATGAGAGAGGTCACTGAAATCACGCGCGATTGCAAGTGAGGTCCGGCAATGCGAATACCTGTTCTGTTTTGTTGTTGTTGTTTTTTATTCTGAAAGCTGTACCAAGTATACTTTTCCATGGGTAACTTTTTTTTTCACACTGAACTCAATTCACGAGATCTTATTCCAGCACACAAAGGTTTCGTCAACATAATATCTCTGTAATGTGTTGCGAACTATTTTATGAGCAATCGTGAAGTATTCCGTTCCAACTTTAATAGTGGACAGGGGCAACAAAGGAGATAGGGCCGAATCAGTTGAGTTTCATATACAGCTCGCTGATCAAAATACGCAGTAACCACCTGTGATTTCATTGATTTCCTGCCTCGCTTATCGCGACCTCTTGAAAAAACTTATGAGCATACGATCGAAGTTTCAGATTGGCAAGTTTTCAGCAACAAACTCTAGCGTACTACTGAATCATCAGCGATTGTAGAACTTCTTTCCCAAAAACAAAAACGCATTCTCAATCAGAACAAGCAATCAATTCATAAACACTAGAAACACATACGCCCTATGATGCCAGACTCAACAAAGTAGCTTGGTGCGTATCACCAGGCTCTTCCCGATTCCCGCCAAAATGCTCGACCGATGCCACAGAGGATCGCCTAAACGAGTCGCGGTGGAACGCCAAGAAATGCGAAGAGCCCGCGTTGCCCACAAGTGGCGCGATGAGTGGCAAGGCCCAAAGGGCAATTCCCAGAGCAAGGAAAGCTCACTTCGTAGGGGCCGGTGAAAATAGAAGTGCCTACATGGAGAAAGAGGCAGTGGCGAGCAGCACTTACTCGTTGTCTTCAGCACCCTAATCTGTCCTCCCCGCCACGTACTGCCTAATCATATGCGGCAGCGGTGGCTTCGAGCCGAAGCCACGGCGTAGGTGGCTTGCCTTACAACACAGCCAATACAGGTTGTTTCGCTAATAGTGAGCAGTGCAGTAAAAGCGGCGGCTCCCATTCCATCGAGCTATATTGCACTACAACACATTTTCACAGGTCACCATGGGTGTTGCAGTCTGCACCCACATTCTTTCAATGATAGAAAAAATTTTGACCGCATGAATGTCAGATCACTTGTCGGCATGAACTACAACGCGTTTGCTAAACAACCACCAAGAAAACATGATTGCGGTGAATCGGACGTGTCCTGCTGGACGGCACTTTCAGTGAAGTTGTGTTTTATACAACGCTTGGCTGGTGCGACAACACCCTTTCACCTGCTTTCTCTAATGAGGTATAATATCCGCAATTTCGAAGTTATTTCTTCCCAAGCTTGTCTCAACAGTCTTCTCTAGCTTGGAAAAACCTTGGCAATAGCTTGGCAAGCAGAAACCTTCAAAAAACTAAAACAGCAAAAGCAGGAACCGCATCGCAGCATAGGACCCAGGAAATCTTACTCGTAAATGATACTGGACAGCACAATTTAACAAAAACAACAAGCTCAAGAAACTCAACGAAGAGATGAAAAAGATCGTCACCTCAGAAGTTGCAAACCACACTTATACTCGCATTTGTAAGCGCTAAGCCTTGCAGCTTACCACCGTACTGTGCGAATATTTCTGGACCCGAGTAAAAGAAACACGAACAGGTGTACGCCACATCTGGTACAGTGTGTACGAGCTAGGTAAACGCCAGGAAACGTTTATCACACTTTTCCCGGACAGAGGCCCGCTTTTCTCGGACACGTGGTTTTTCTCTGGGATTTCTCAACCCGAGTGTAAAGTGAGTCGCCTAACAATAAAACCCAACTGCAAAAGTGGTATCACCACTTCACTCCCTCTCTCACACATACACGTACACACAGATCACGGAGATAATGCAAAGGACAGCACACACTGCGCACGCCATGGCACCTTGCCACCCTGAATCGGCGGGAATCACTCAAAAAAGCCTCGGAGTTGACGCCTCCTCTCACTTCTCCCCGAAGGCCCCTCGCGCACAACCGATGTAGAACGCCAGACGTTAATGATCCCTAGCCGCTCGACTCACGCCTTTGATCCACCAGATCAGCAGTGAGTGCTTCTCTTGGTTGCTTTCGCACTGAAATGTGCGTAGTCAAGGCGTTGTTACAAAGGCGCGACGTCAACACGGTCCCGAAGGCGCCACTGCTCCGAACTCCGCCGCCAAGGTCACCAGCCGTTTGGTAGCGTGTGTTACTCAGCTCGCGACTGCTTCTGCGCAGAGCGGATAGACGAGTGGACGAGACGACGGTGAGTTAAGGCAAGGTTTATGTACAACATAGAAATAAAGGCGTTACGTATTCGGCACTGGGACGGACAGCTTAGGGACTCGAAGAGCCGAGATGTCTTCTCTCACACGCATACGTAGGCTTCTCTCTTACGCATAGGTCAACTGCTGGCGATGCGCCTCTCGACTTTTTTTATAGGCACCGTGTGGATATTTGAGTCACCAACGTCCAACCAGAAGTGCCGCTGACCATGATGCCAGAATCCTCCAACGCGTACCCGCCGCTGGGCTGCGTCATGATCATCAAATCTGGAGCCGCTACGCGGAGTTGCACCCAAGGACGAGTGATGTTGCTATGCAATGCGTAAGACTCTCCAGACTTGAAGGCGCCGATTGCTTCATCGGGCTCGTGGGCTGAGGGAGCTCGCTGTGCGTTGCCTAAGGCAGACCGGCGCCGCCGCGTGATGACGTCGTTGAGTTAATCGCGTCAGGCGGGCTTCATCACTGGTCTTGACATACGTTGCCTTTGCCGTGGCATTAACGTTCAGTGTGGACTCCCAGGCATAACAGCGTTAAAAACTCTACTCATCCTCGTCGACGAACTACGAAAAGTAGATGCCACCACCACAACTGCGCAAGTTATGCACGCAGAGGCGAGAAACAAGCGCGTGTACTTCATCAGCCAAGAGGAAGTAACTCTACGTGTAGCTCCGTCTTCCTGTTGATTTGCAAACCATGCTTGCTAAACCAACAGGAAACTCAAAAAAAATTTCGTCATATCCACAAAATGAATGATGATCGAGAAGAGCTGCCTCGGAGAAGATTGAGGAAACCCGTAAATCCTCTGTACAAATGTACAAATTCTTGTACAGAATAATTATAAGGACGAATATTCATAGGGGTGCCGTGAGCATTCTTGAAATCAGAGTAACAGCTGAACCACCAGCGGTCGCCCCTGGAACTGAGATAAAGGCGCGGGACTTCCCCTGTCTTGAGAATCTCATGAGCAAGCTCCAAAAAGAAATAGAAACGAGCAGGCTACAACGTACGCTGCAACGTACGGAAATGTTCATGATTACTACGTAGGCCCGCAACTCTAGCGGGTGGGCGCAACCCGAAACGGGTGTTGGTAATTCCGCTGTAGCGTAGTCAGTGGTGTCCTACCCATCGTTCCTAAATCTACCATGCGGAAAATCACGATCTGTCCCGTTTAAAAATTGCGTACGCGTGAGACGCAAAGCGCCTCGCGCATACACAAACCACTGCACTGGTTTTGGACAAGCAAACACTTTAGACGGCAGAGATTCCACGACAACCACATAATCTCCCAGCGAGGCCACGACAAAGACGACGGGGTCTCATCCGAGTGCGTCTTGCTCGCAATCTCTGTTGGGAGAAGAAGCGAGACAGTAAAGAGGGCTGTCGCATCAAACATCTTACTTTAAGGTAAACTGCAAAGCCCTAGAATGGCGGAGTACAAAGATAAGTGTATGAAAAAAAACATCCATATGCTGGAACGAGGAAAGTCGGAGAAAAACAACGAAGTCAGATGTATATGTGTACAAGCACACTGGCTTGGTAGCGAAGGAGAATATAGATTACCAGGGTCTTGTCAGCACCAGCCATTGTGAATATTTACAAAGGTGACCACAGTAGGCAGACACTCTTCGCATCTCGAGAGAATGGCCTATTTTGCCGCAAACCACCACACGTGCGTCTCCGTGCGGTGAAATATCCACGAGGACGAAGACCAGCAGCAAATTTCTCCACCAAGCGAGCCCCTCAAGCTGCACTCAGTCTCCGGAAATACCAACGAACGGTTGGGCGAGAGTACGACAGACACGAATGCCAGACCAGCCCGGTGGGTCAGAATTGAGGGGAGGGGGAAGGGGCGTGGTTACGTAATCTCAAATTTATGGCACCAGGTGAATGGAGAAGTGCGCGCGCAGTTCGGTGGAAAGGCTGGGGCGGTGGGTCGAGTTACTATAGCAAGCAGGTGCTTATGGTGACGCAACGCTGTAGCGGGGGCCAAGCGTCGCATCTTGCTTACTTATTTAAAGCCCTCGAGTGGGGCTTCAAACACTGCTGGGAAGGAAGACAGGAGATAACGAACGTGGGGCAGGGAGGAGGTATAGTAACGCAAGGCCTGCTTCTACCGGGAGCTCCTGGAATCCCGTGCCCCAAGGGATGGTCCACGGTAGTAGAATAGAGCAGCTGAACATTGTCGCACAAAACTACAGAATACAGATGTTACAATGTGTAGCCCAGCAGAGCTCGGTGCGACGTGTTTTCCTCTCTTACATATCATCAATATTATCATCATCATCATCATCATCATCATCATCAGCCTGACTACGTCCACTGCAGTACAAAGGCCTCTCCCATGTTCTGCCAATAAACCCGGTCCTGTGCTTGCTGCTGCAAATTTATACCCGCACACTTAATCTCATCTGCCCAGCTAACCTTCTGTCTCCCCTTAACCCGCTTGCCTTCTCTGGGAATCCAGTTAGTTACCCTTAATGGCCAGTGGTTATCCTGTCTACACGCTACATGCCCGGCCCATGTCCATTTTCTCTTCTTGATTTCAACTATGATATCCTTAACCCCCGTTTGTTCCCTGATCCACTCTGCTCTCTTCTTGTCTCTTAAGGTTACACCTACCATTTTCTTTCCATTGCTTGCTGCGTCGTCCTCAATTTAAGCTGAACCCTCTTTGTAATTCTCCAGGTTTCTGCTCCGTAGCTAAGTACTGGCAAGATACAGCTGTTATATACCTTTCTCTTGAGGGATAGTGGCGATCTACCTGTCATAATTTGAGAGTGCTTGCCAAATGTGCTCCACCCTATTCTTATTCTTCTAGGTACTTCCATCTCGTGGTTCGGCTCCGCGGTTATTACCTGCCCTAAGTAGACATAGTCTTTTACAACTTGAAGTGTACTATTACCTATCTCGAAGCGCTGCTCTCTTCCGAGGTTGTTGTATATTACTTTCGTTTTTTGGAGATTAATTTTAAGACCCACCTTTCTGCTCTTCTTGTTTAACTCGGAAATCATGAGTTGCAATTTGTCCCCTGAGTTAATGCTGAAATGTATGACGTGCTAAATTTTGTGGCACTTACGTACCACCACGTTCTCAAGTAATCTATAGACTATATACGCTCTATACCCACACTTTAGCGAATTAATTGAAGCTTCACCCGTCGACTGAACTATTAGTCATTATCTTTTTTTATAACTGCTGCGGTCAACGGTGACGCATGCTGACAAGCTATGAAAGATTTAGCACTGCCCAAACGTTGAATAGCTTTAGAATGTGGGCCAAAATCCCTTGACACCACGGCGATTAGTGTACACCCTGATACTCTTGTTGCACAGGTAAATTAACCACTGTCACGACCAAACACGGTTAACCACGCTGAACCGCGGTTAGCCTCTACCATGGTTTCCTGATGTTACACTTGGCAAAAAGGTCCTCGGTTATGGCGGACAACTGCACCCTTCATGGACGCCACCTCGAGCATGTCAAGCTTGGTTAACCGCGGCCAAACAGAGGTTGGCATGCTGGGTTTCCTACAACCGCATTTAGTGAAATAATCGGCATTTCGCGTACTATGTAACAATATTGAACCGCAGTTACACGTAACCATGGTTTAGGCTGCCTGTGTAACAAAGATATCAGGAAGAAACGTGATGTCAGAATGCTCATGCTAGCGTTCTCGTGCGAAAAAAAAGTTTCTTTCGTGTGTATGTTATTCTAATTTTGTGAATATGCGGTGAGAAGACGAAGAAGTGTGTTTTGAATAGGAGCTACTTCTGCTAACTCCGGCGTATTTCAGTGGTAATTTAAGTCTGTTGATCGGTTTTCGCTGCTCCCTTCAATAGGATGGATGTAGACCACCCCGGGCGCCTGCCGGCACCAGCGGCGTCAGCGGCGACCGCCTCCAGGAAGCGGATGGGACAAGCGAGCGACAGCGACAGTGAAGATACTCATGCTTACTATCTCAGCAGTGAGGACTTCTCAGATGACGGTTTCCAACCTGTGCTGAGCCGCAAGGCGAAGAGAAGGAACATGAGGACATCCTCATCTTCAACTATTCAAACTGTAAGTGAAGCGCCAAAATCGAACACTTATACCATCCTGTTTCTGCCTGCACTTCCTACCGTCAGCATTAAACGCCTTAACAGACAGTCTGTGTCGAGGTCTCTGGAAACGCTCGTGCCAAATGAGATCACGGACATAAGAGGGAACGCCAGAAAGAATATACTGGCTGTTGACGTTTTGCACGCAAGTGCGTTGGGCGTTCTGCGCAGTGTAACTGACTTGGACGGCAACCAGGTGTGCTCTCATGTTCCCTTGGGATGTGATGTAGTAACCGGCATGATCTATGACATAGATGTGGCTATTTCCAATAATGACTTACAATTTCTTGTCAAGTCAACAACTGATACTCCAATTGTTGATGTCACCCAGCTAGGCAAGACTCGCTGTGTGAAGATTGCGTTTAAGAGCACATCACTCCCCTCTCATGTGAAGGTGGGGTACTTCAGACATGCTGTGTGGCCTTTCATTCCAAAGCCTCTCCAGTGCCATAAATGCATGAAACTTGGACATGTGAGCAGCGTCTGCGAGAATTCGGTGGTATGCCACCGCTGCGCCGAGCCCCATGAAGCGGATAAGTGCGTCGCAACTGCCAAGAAATGCTCTAATTGCAATGGATCTCATGAAGCCACATCGAAAGACTGCCGGCGGATTCAGAAGCAAATTGCCATTTCGAAGGAGATGGTGCGCGACCACTCATCTCATCGAGAAGCCGCAGCTAAAGTCAGAAGGCGTCGTTCACGTCGACGTCGGTCTTCAAGGACGCCTGCTACCTCCTCGACACGTTTGCCAGATCCCTCATCAGTACCACCTACTTTGCCTCCCAGACCACATGCCGTGGGAAAGGCTGTAAAGGACAAAGCCTGTGAGCATACCCTAACTGCGACAGAGTTGCCTGCACTTCAAAGGGAAGCAGCATCAAGCGAACCGAAGGAGTTTCATGACGGCCAGTCCGCGATCCCGGTTTGAGATCTTTCCAACCAAGACAGGCAAGTGACTGCAATCGTGCAATCATTAATTGCCACGATTCGCACGCTACTGAGCAGCATACAATCTCCGTCTGCTAAGAGTGCACTGCAAATACTGGATGTACTGAACCAGTTCTTGCTAACGTCATATAAGCACAATGGCTCAACAAAATCTCATCTTCCGCACTGAAGTTAAAAGTGCATCGATTTTTTAGTGGAATGCCAGAAGCATGAAGTCTCGTATCTCGGACTTTCGCCAATTTGTTCGGGCCAATCAATTCCCTATACTTGTCATATGTGAACCAAACGTATCAATGCCTTATAGATTGTCCGGTTATGAAGCTTTTTGTTCAGCCACTTGCGAAGAACGAAGCAAAGTAATTGTTTACATTCGCACAAACTTGACTTATCTTTCGCACCCAATAAGTTCAAATGACTACAATCAGTACGTGTGTCTTCGTGTAAAGAAGAATGCAGTTTCGTTCACGCTTAGTGGTGGATATATATCTCCGTCATCGCGATTTGACTGCGACAGATTAAAAGACATCCTAATGAGGACCGATGGGCCTTGGATCATCACCGGTGACTTCAACGCCCATCACATGCTTTGGGGGAGCACTAGGATGAATGCCAGGGGCCGGAACATTGTTACATTCACTTCCGATTACGACCTTTCCATCATGAACGATGGTACCCCAACGTATCTGCGGGGTCTCACGTATGGCAGTTGCCTTGACCTGACATTTGTGTCACGGTGCTTCTCTCACAAAGTTAAATGGTTTTGCGATATTGAGACTCATGGGAGTGATCACATACCCACCTACGTGACGATCGATGATATCATAAAAAATTTCTCTTCCGGTGTTGTAATTGGCACTGACTGGTCGATGTTTACATCGCGTGTTGAGGACGCTTGCCAAGAAGGCCTCGCATGCAGCCTGGAAAATACCATAGCGGAAGCTATGCAAGCGTCCAAATGTAAATTACCATTTTCATCTGAAATAACACAGTTTGAAATCGAACTGGAAAGATTACGAGCTATACGAAGGCAAGCAGAACGACAATACAGACGCACAAGATCAATTTACGATCTGAGGGAAGCAAGACGGCTCCAGAAAAAGATTCAACGACGCATTTACAAGCTGGAGAGCGAACGCTGGAAAGCATTCTGCGAATCTCTAGACCCTCATAAACCGCTGTTATATATCTGGAGAACAGTTCGTGGTCTTCGCTCCTCTCCGCAACAACGGCACCCTTTTAAAGCTTTGGCACTCCATCATGAAAAACAGAACTCGAGGTGACTGAAGAATTTTGCACGAAAGGTGCCTGGAATATTATGAACGAGAGCATCGACGCCGTGATCGTTCCTGAGAAGCGATTACCAGAAATGGACATTCCATTCACCATGGAAGAACTGGAAGGTGCGTTAGTCGCTTCTAAACGCATGTCATCGCCAGGTCCTGATGGTATTACTTATAGTGCGTTGCGACACCTTGGACAAAAAGCCAGAAAAAAACTTTTAACATGCTTCAACAACTTCTGGCTCAGCGGCAGTGTTCCCCGAGAATGGAAAATAAGTCGAGTAATACCACTTTTCAAATCGGGAAAATCACCTTTGGACTTGACAGCGTATCGCCCTATCGCCCTCGCAAGCTGCCTCGGAAAAGTGATGGAAAAAATGGTTCTATTTCGTCTCGAGTGGTACTTGGAACGATACAACAAATACCCTTCTTGCATGGCAGGCTTTCGTCGGGGCCGCTCCTCCATCGACTGTGTCCTTGACTTATCGACATTTGTTCAGCAAGAAAAAAGTCGCAAGCGCATATCAGTGGCACTCTTTCTTGACGTGAAGGGTGCATATGATAATGTAGCTCACGATGCCATCCTCACTTCTCTCGCAGCAATGGGCATTGGTGGACGAATGTTTCAATGGATAAAAGATTATATAACTGGCAGGGGTTTCTTTGTGCAAACATATGAGGGTACAACTGCTGAACATTACACCTACTGCGGAGTACCTCAGGGAGGTGTTTTAAGCCCCACATTGTTCAATGTTGCCCTCATTGGTCTGGTGAAGGTTCTGCCAAAGTCGGTGTGCCTATCCATACAGGCCGATGACATTTGCCTCAGGAGTGCTGCAGTTACTCGTCCTCAGGTGCGTGCACGAATACAGCGGGCAGCAACCCTCACAACAACCTACCTTCAGAAACAAGGCCTAACTATATCAACTGTGAAGTGCGCGTTGATGGCGTTTACACGCAACCCATTAACACCATACCCTGTTTACATCAATGGGCAGAGTGTCAAATATGCACGGACGCATCGTTTCCTGGGCATAATAATCGACAGAAGTCTCTTGTGGAGTCCGCATTGTGCGTACTTGAAGAAGATATTACTATCTATTGTGCATATAATGAAATTCATGTGCGGGAAAGCATGGGGAACTTCTGTGGCCTTTATGCTACAGCTGTACAGGGCCCTATTTCTTACATGAGTTGTACTTAGACCGAACGCAGATATACACTGATGGGTCCGTCTCGTCCAGCAGCTCATCAGGTGCCGCTGTAATTCCGGCTGCAGCAATGACAATCAAGTTTAAGTTGTCGCATATGACTACATCTACGGCATCAGAGCTGGCTTCTATAAGGGCTGCTTTACAATATCTCGTTCAAGAACGTCCAGGAAAATGGGTCATATTCTGGGATTCCAAGACAGCGCTTCAGAGTTTGCAGTCTGCCATGCGTAGGAGCAGTCATGAACAATTGGTACAAGAAATAAGACATTGCCATCATGAAGCTCTAGCACGAGGGCATGATAATATATATTGTTACGGAAAAGCGTATACGGTGAACGCACTTGTCGCCCAGAGCGAGAGAAGAAGAAGAGGATCAGGAGGATCGTTAACCAGTCGGCCGCTTCTGAGCTGCCCCTCGCGACCTAATAAACGGCCCTTTTCAACGTCTACCAGTCTCTTTCAAACGTAACAGAGTGGTGGAGGAGCTGGGTAAGCGCTTCAACTACGGAACGATCACTGCCACAGCTTCGACGAAGCCGTCGACTTGCCGGTCTCCCACCATCTGCCGTGAGTGACTTCGACATGCCCGAAGAAGCAGGCGTTTCCAGGACGGCACCATCTGGCCCGCTTCCATACTACCGAGTTCCACCGCCCTTCGGAGGAAAAGCCGAAGAAGATGTCGACGCCTGGCTCACCAAGTACAAACGTGTGGGCAAGTCCAACGGTTGGGATGCAGCCGCTATGCTAGCCAACGTAGTGTTCTCCCTGACCGACACCGCACTGGTATGGTACGAGAACCACGAGGACGCACTCACGACGTGGGATCTTTTTTTTGTTGAAGAGCTCAGGGCGTGTTTCGGCGACTCGGTTGCTAGAAAGAAGCGGGCTGAGCAAACACTGTCGCAACGGGCACAGCTACCAGGTGAGACATGCACCACTTACATAGAAGAAGTGTTAAGGCTGTGCAGGGTGGTCTGTGCTACCATGTCGGAAGAGGACAAAGTTGGGCATCTGCTGAAGGGGATTGCTGAGGACGTGTATAATTTTCTAATTGGAAAAGAAAGCCTCAGTTCTGTGTCCGACGTCATTCAGCATTGCCGAACGTTTGAAACGCTCAAGATGCGTCGAATTGCGCCCAAGTTTGGTCGGCTGGCTAACGTTACAACTGTTGCCAGTGTGGACACGAATCCTGGCCTCGACTTTTTCTCTACCATTCGACAGATTGTTCGTGAGGAACTGTCCCACCGAGAAATGTCGTGTTCGACAGCTGACCATCGCGAGTTGTGTCTGCCACGTGAGGCTATGGATGTGCCTCCTTTGACCCAATGGCAACCGACGATGAGCGCGGCAACTGTGGAGTACAGCCCAGCCCCACAGTCAAGAATGACAACCAGATTTCCCGCGTCGCGGTATGACCGACGCTCTCAGCGCATGCCTCCTCGACACCCGACGTCTCTGTACGACGCACCCAACCAGTACATCCGTCACACAAGAGCAAATGATGACGCTCTATTCATCGACGAGCGACCGACGTTTCGACCTCGGCCGGTGTGCTATTCCTGCGGTGTGCCAGGTCACATATCGCGATTTTGCAACCGTCGGGTGACTCCTCGGTATCACCAACCATGCGATTTTTCACGACCCTTCGAACAGCCTCATGGTGTCCGGCGGCCGGCCCACATACCACCTGATGACAACAATTCCACCGTATAGTTCACCGTATAGACACTTGAGCTCCGGTATCGACTAACGCCGTACATACACATGCATGTAGCAATATCAATGGCTGCCTGGACATATCGGTATTACCGGAAATCAATTAACCGATGATGCAGCCCGCTCAGCCCAAGAAGGAACCCGTGTAGTCCCGATTCCTCTATCAAGGAATGATGCAGCAAGACAACTTTACCTGCTGGCTCGAGATCTCACACGCACGTTCTGGTTGTCTACCAGCTTCCAAAGGTGTCAATTTTATGAACTGGATCCTTCGCTCAAGCTAAAGCTACCATCACAACTTTCCCGCTCTGATGCGACACTGCTATGCCGCCTTTGGTTGTGTGTTGCATTTACAAAGGTGTACTTCTTTCGCATTGGTATGACAGACACTCCTACATGCGACTACTGCGAAGCTGGAGAGACCATCGAACACGTCCTGTGCAGCTACGCTTGCTACGACACACAGCGATGCCAGCTCCGGATGGTTTTGAATCAACTTGACCCCGGACCATTTTGTGTGCAGAAGGTACTAGGACCTTGGGCATCTGCCTCAGTTGCGCAGAAAGCGACTAAAGCACTGCTACTTTACTTAAAGTCAACAAACCTGAGCGACCGCCTGTAGACTGTGTGTCCTCCCCGAGTGTGCTCGTGATTGTGTGTACCTTCTCATCTATCTGCAACCTCTTTTCTCCCCTTCATCCCTTCCCCAGTGCAGGGTAGCAAACCGGATGTGCGTCTGGTTAACCTCCCTGCCTTTCTTTGCATCTTTCTCTCTCTCTCTTGTGAATATGCAAAAGCCTTACGGAGGCTGTTTCGAAGGTTGAAGAAGTAGGGGAATTGTGGTGGCAACGTGCAAATCGGCCGCTTGAGCCACTTTAACGCGCTTAAGCTAGGAAGCCTGGGCGCCCGAAATTCATGCGTATAAGAAAAATCATTGCATAATAGAACAAGTCATTCGTCACTTCCTTTCTCTAGAAGGAAATGAGGCTCAGTGTGAACAAGGAAATAGAACTTCCACCGCTACAGTGCCCTGAGAAACACCCTATCATATCTCTACTCCACTCGAGTCCCCGCAACCTTTACTTTGCCTTTCGGTAAATGTCGGCTATCGGAAATATTTCTTTGACAAATATAAATAGGTTGCAGAAAATCTCTTCTTATGTTGGATTAACCTAACCCAGAGAAAGAAAACGATCCAACACTGCTTTACTTCGTGCATGTTCAAATTTTCAAAAAAAAGGGGGGGGGAGCGAAAAAGGACATTTTCATAGAGTGAGGCTACACATACAGGAATCGAGTTCTTCGGAAGAATAGCAAGGAGAAAAGCTGTATTTCTGGAAAAAAAAACAAATCAGGGGTGCCGAAGACATATTTGACAGGAAAATGTTTGTTCAAACCCGACGCCCTAGCCAGCGTACACTTTCTGAAGTGTACAGCCACTCGTTGTCACATCTCTTCTTTCCATTTTCTTGCTAAGAAAGCGGGTTTGAAAACAAAGGGTAGACATGGTGAAAAAAAGACGGGGCTGAATATCTTCAGCAAACGGAGCATTCAGCAGAGGACCGTTGAGAAAGCTGAATACATTTCGTTGACCTCGCTTCGCTCTAGAGAAAACGACATCACCTTTGCATCCTCACTGCAAGTGTGTGACCAGTTGGAAAACAAAGAAATAATTCACCAGATTCTGCGTACCTAGGGAATCAATGTTATGCGAAGCATGCGAAGGCAAGATGACTGTTTCGTTATTTTTTATTGAGCGAAACGCATACGTGCAATTGTTGTACCAACAGACATATGTTAGTCATACGTTTACTGTTGTGTAATGATGCAAAGAACAACATGGGTATTAGCAATGAAAGAAGTGGAAAGCTGATAAGCAGCGCTTGTGCCTGCGAGGATGGCGGCCCTGGGTCATTGCGAGATAAATTAGCTTCAGTGGATGCCACTTCACTGCAATTGTACTTAACCGGACGTGATGGCTTTGTGATAGGAGTACGTATGTACTCTTTGTGAGATTCGTTAGTCTGCACTGAACCCAGAATCGACGTTTCACAAACATTACAGTCTACTTTAAAAGCAATTCCGAGACCTGGTGCGGCTGTGTGGTAGAATATTTGATTGCCACGCAGAATACTGGGGCTGGATTTTTGCTGGGACTATGATATTTATTGTTTGCGTTCGTTTGGCGAACGCTGCCGATGTCAGCATTTAGGCGCGAAGCTCCAGGGCCGACCTAGTTGGCGTTCATTACGCCCCACAATTACCAAACCGAAAGTGAACACCCGCACAACAAAAAACGAGAGCACATGGTGAACAGCTGACTTTATGCGTACTCAACTATACGAGAGCACAATACAAGATCACTGACGCTGTCCACCTATCCAATACATCTATCCATCCGCGCATCTATCCATCTGTCCGTCCATTCATACGGGCGTCCCTCCATCCGTGCATCGGGGCATCAGTGCATACATCCATTTATCCGTTCATCCGTGCGTCTGTCTATCTATGTGTCCGTCCTTCATACTATTCGGTGACATGAACGTAGGTATTATGGACCTTATAACCTATAGCTAAGAGGAATAGACTGCGCCTGCCTCTGCTTTCTTCCTTCTTGCCCGTTTTGTGCACAAAATGCCATCCACAATAGAGCCTACAGCTTCGCTCACTCGTCATCAATTGCTTTGTAGAGTGCACTGATTTTTCTTAACGCTCTCGAATAAAAAAAACCCAATGTCTGTTCGTGCCGTTCCTTGGTTGATACAAACTGTCAATCACCTTGAGTGCATTGCGAATAATTACAGTTAATCATAACCTTAGGTGACAGCTGGATGGATGGATGGATGGATGGATGGATGGATGGATGGATGGATGGATGGATGGATGGATGGATGGATGGATGGATGGATGGATGGATGGATGGATGGATGGATGGATGGATGGACGAACGAACGGACGGACGGACGGACGGACGGACGGACGGACAGACGGACGGACGGATGGATGGATGAATGGATGGATGGATGGATGGATGGATGGATGGATGGATGGATGGATGGATGGATGGATGGATGGATGGATGGATGGATGGACGGACGGACGAACGGACGGACGGACGGACGGATGAATGGATGGATGGATGGATGGATGGATGGATGGATGGATGGATGGATGGATGGATGGATGGATGGATGGATGGATGATGGATAGATGGATGGATGGATGGATGGATGGATGGATGGATGGATGAATGCCAAAAATGCTTGAAGTACGCAAAGAAAGGCTCCACACTTGACATTGGTGCGCAAGTCTTGTTTTGAGTGCGATCGCTTTAACATTCCTAACTGGAACTGTACAACCATCACAAGTTCTCCCTAATACTCATTCAAGACCACTGTATAACTTTCTAGTGATAAGAACATGACGTATCTTTTGAAGTAGATTCCAGCAAGCCTTATCGTGCACGCCGGGAGAAACGACAGGAACTGATGCACGCGTGTCGGCAGGCGAACACACACGCACGCGTAGACAGTTGCGCGATGACTAGAAATAAATTGAGTGGAACAAAATCGCGCACAACCATGTTCGGACGAAACTGAAGCCAGCGTGAGCGTGTAAGGAAGAGCCCGTGCAGCTTCGACATTTCATTCGTGAACCCAAATATCCAGTCAGCGGGCCAAAGGGAGTCTTAGGGAAGCATCTTCGGGGTGACTTTTGCCGTCATTATACAGTATGGTTTAGTTGCGCACTTTTGACATGGCTGATTGTATTCGCTTAAAAGTGCGCGAAAGCTAGTTCCTTGCATAAAAAGGACTGGGGGCTACTAAGTTCATTCTTACCCGTTCCGGTAATGTCATATCTTTCAGGGTACTACATATGCTAATAAATAATTTTTCGACGACTGTTGTTTTATTTCTGTGTCACTTGGGGGGGTGGGGTATATGTGAAGTTGAAGTATTTTTTCTGAAATAAATTTAGTTACGAAGATGTAGCGAGTGTCGCGTTCTCTTTTTCAGTTTTTTTTTTCTTGTGAGAAGTGTGCTACTTTTTCATATAAAATATTCATCAGTCACCAGCTAGCCCAGCTCTCAACCTTATTCACTTGTACGGGTCCCGCAGGAGAGGGACAGTTGCCGAAGCGTATCCCATATGTACCCAGTTATTCCTCTAACTCCATATTCTTCTTGTTGCTTCCTTTTGCCTCTTCCTTGGTCTGAAGTGTATGTAGCGTAAAGCGCGCGGAACAGGGCGTCGCGACAAAGAGCGAGCGAGCGTATTTCGTATTCAATACCGCTGTACCTGAGTGCGTTCTGTTTTCTCGGGCATCACGCACCATTTGCAAAAACAAAAGCGCTCTTCCTTCCCATCTTCCCGATTCGCTCCCCTGCCCATGCCTTTTGTTTTCTCGCTTTGTTTTGTTTCTCACTGCCGAGCAACCCTTTGTGCTGCCACCCTGTCAGAAGACAGGCAGGCTTCTCTGCAAACTCCAGTTTTCTTTTGCGTGCGGGAACACTTTACAAGCATACCCTCCCTTCGACCCATGACTCCCTTTACTTCTGTCACCCCCGCATTGCCCGGAATGTCATTAGAAGAGATAAGTGCGAGAAAGATAAAAGAATAGAAGGTGCAAAAGGGCTAATAGCAAAAAGGAGGCTTTCCGCCTATCGTCTTTACGTGTCTCTATTTGTTTATTTTTATCTTTTTCTGTTATCGAAGCTTTCGATACAATTCCTTTCACCGCTGACATGCGCGATGCCACCGAAGATGTGCGATCATCACCCTGTAATACAGTGTACGCCTCTCCTCTTCATCTAACGTTTTCTAAGAACTCGACATCACCTCAATATTTCGGGGTAGCGTGCACCGTCTTTTTTGGCATCAAAATTGCGGCAAGAGAGACCGGCAATACTGTCGCTTTGGGCAAGTCTTTCCTTCGGCTGGTAGAGCACGGCTTTCTTATTCCTTCCCGACCGGTAGTAGTATGTGTGGGTGAAGGGGAGTCCAATAATGCCTGCTTCCGTTTTCCCGCGGCCAATCAGCTTCGTTTGTTCGTTTCTCGGCGGCTTCCTATATAACAGAGTCCTTGGTTGCCCCCGACTGCAACGACAATGCGACCTTAGTCGATGTCGTGAGGCAAGGTCGTAAGCTCTGGGGTAGGCCAGAACGCTACTAATGCGCAGCGCTGCCGCTTCCGGCCATAGAGTGGGGGCCGAGGAAAACAAAAGTGCAGTTCGCAACAGCAACGAAGCTTACGTTAGACTAACTGATGGTGGTGAACAGTAACTTCCACGTTTATACTTAATGCGGCGGAAACATCGAATCGATTGTACCCTGCCTCACGAGACAAAACAGTTACACGCACTAGAACGCGCCTATTCGGCTCTTCTGACCATTTTCTCTAGTTTTTCCCTTCCTCACGAAATGAAGGAGTCAGATACGCAAGTACTTCTCAACTTTGTTCATATAACCAGGTTTTTTCTTTCTTTTATAATCAACATCTCTAGAATCAGTCCCGCTGCGGAAGAGAGCACTTTGGGTAGAGAGAGAGAAACGAGAAAAAAAGGAAGGCAGGAAGGTTAACCAGATGCTAGTATCCGGTATGCTACCCCACACTGGGGTTGGGGAATAGGGGGTTGAAAGAGAAAGGGAGAGTTAAAAAAATAAGAGAGAACACCGACACACACGCACACACAAAATCAGTCCACTCAAAGGCGTCCCGACAGGCCAGTAGTTCGTAAGAAGCCCAGTAGCGCTTGCACGGCTTTCTTCACTTTGGGTAAAATGCTGACACAAACATACGCCTGCCGGCAAAACGAAATTTTGTCCACAAGTATCCGCAGTCAGCTTTACCGACAAAAACTGTGTGCTTCGCATAAATTGTAAACATTCTAGAGCAAAATGGGCACCTGAAATAACTAACAGTAATTGTGAATGTGACGGCTCTGTAAACAATTTTAATGACATCCCCGAGATGTTAACCTGCTTTAACTGCTTTAGGACTTTAACCTGCTTTAAGACTTGACACTGCAGGTGGCGGTTGGTGACTATGGTACATATTATACACACATACAATGAGCACCACTCTTTTTAGAATCGCTACCTCGAAATACATATTTCGTTATGACATTGAACTGAGTCTTTACTTTCATGTTTGAGACTACACGAAGAATAGCGGGAGTAAAAGCTGCATTAAAACAGCTTGACTAGCTCCGGCTACCTAAAAAGAATAGGTCGAAAGCATTGGCATAAAAATAAAAAAACATACTATACAAAAATATGGTAATGTCAATCAATATAATTACATAATCTAAACGAAAACAGACACAGCAGTTTCCATGGAAAGGCTATGTATACATGTGTTATAGAATGCATAAGAGGTCAAACTGGTACAAAAGAACAAACGACATCGTGAATATTTATAAGAACAGTGATGCAACATTTTTGTGGTCATATTTTTTATATCTGCATCAATGCTGCCTAAATAATTCAACATTCTGGGAATAACATTGCATATCATTTGGTCACCATATTTTGTGCGTGACTGTGGTATTAACCAGACGTTATGCTTACGGGTATCATATTTATTCTCAGAAATTTCTAGGTTGGCTAATTGAGATAGCACAGCTTTTTCTTCAGCTCTTTTTTTATACTCCTACAAATGTAATTGCAAAAATTTTGAAAACTGATAAGTTCATCCTTTGTTGCGTGTATATAACTGTTTGATAAGGTTCTTTCATAGCGATAACTTTTAGGAATCTATTTTGAAGTCTACTGAGCTTATCAATATTTGTTTGTGTTGTGTCACCCCATACTCTAAAGCAATAGTTAACATAGGACATGATGCCAAATCGAATGGAGACTTTCCGGGCTTCAGCAAAGGCACCAGGCGACTACACTTCCACTCATCAGGCACCATTCCATCATGCCAAGACTTATTGAAAATGTCCAGGAGACAGTGCTGTGCCTTCGGGCCTAGGTGACGTAGGGCAGTATAGGTCACTCCATCCGAACCTGGGGACGATGAGCGTCAGCATGTGTTCAATGCCGCATGAAGTTCTTCCATGGTGAATGCAACCTCCATTTGCTGATCTCGTGCGACTGGAACATCCTGTGGCAATAGATCGATCGATATAGAGATGTCGCCGGCGATCTTTGCACAAAATTCACCAGAAACATCAAGCTGTGAGCGACGTTGATGTAGCGCCAAAGCGGCGAAGGGATGAAGCTGTTGCGGATGCGAGTGAATACCTCGAAGAGTCCTCAATACGGGAGACAAGAACTTTCGAGGGTCTAGCGAGTCACAAAAATTCTTCCACCGTTGTTCATGAAGTTTGTGCATTCGACGCTGGATTTTTTTTTTCTGAATGCGTCTGGATTCTCTGAGGTCAGAGATAGATTTCGTGCGTCTGTATCGTCTTTCGGCACGTCAGTGGACCGCTCGAAGTTGTTCCAACTCTTGGTCAAGAGCCGTGCGCCTCGATTCTTTCGGACATATCTTCGTAGAAGTCACCATTGCACAACTAATCACTTCTTCAATGGATTCGGGTGCTTCATGCATGCACTTGCTCTCCACTGATATCTGAAAATCTTCCCAGTCAATAAGTCTTGAATGTCCTATAAGTCTTGAATGGCCTATAGCACTAGCAAGCTGCGTTGGCAAGGTCATGGAGAGGATGCTGCTTACACGCATGGAATGCTACCTGGAACATTATAACATCTATCCTGATGCTATGACTGGTTTTCGACGAGGTCGGTCCTCAGTTGATAGCATTATTGACTTAGTCACCTCTGTTCAGCATCAGAAAGCTCAGAAGCGGCTGTCGGTAGCTCTGTTCTTAGACGTGAAGGGCGTCTATGACAACGTGACCCACGAGGCTGTTCTCAACGCTCTTGAAGCAGCTGAACTTGGAGGTCGTGTCTTTCGATGGGTAAGAAGCTGCCTCACAAAAAGATTCATGTTCGTTCTAACTGAAGATGGGTCTACAAATAAGTATTTCACAAGTCGTGGGGTGCCACAAGGCGGTGTTTTGAGTCCGCCTCTTTTCAACGTGGTTCTCGTGGGGATCACCGAAATGCTGCCACAGACGGCTTATATATATCTCTACGCTGACGATATCTGCATTTGGGCGTCCGGCGTGACACGGCCTCAATTGCGCGCAAGAATACAGAAAGCGGCAACAATGACATCGACATACCTTCGCCAGCAAGGTTTGACTATCGCCACAGAAAAAATGCGCAGCAGTGGCGTTTACACGCAAACCGATGTCTTTCTACTCATTGTGCATCGATGGCAGATCAATCCCATATAAGAGCACTCATAGGTTCTTAGGTGTCATCGTAGATCGTGACCTAACCTGGAGCCCGCATGTCACATACCTGAAGAAAAAGCTCATTGGCATTGAGAATGTATTCAAGTTCGTCGCCGTAACATCATGGGGCCCATCCGTGCACTCCATGTTGCAGCTATACAAAGCCCTCTTTCTCGTAACTCTCCGGTACAGCCTTCCTGTCCTGTCCAACACGTGCAAGACTAACATCCGTGCACTGCAAAGCGTACAAGCCCAAGCACTTCGGACATGCCTTGGCCTTCCAAGATGCTCATCGACAGTGTCAACTATTGTTATTGCACAAGAACAACCGGTCACAACGCATATCATTGTCGAGACGCTGAGAGCGCACATTCGGCATTTATCACGGCTACCGTCACATCATTTAGCGAGTTTGACAGCTCGGAGGCCCCATTTTTCGTACTGCGGTATTGTCACAAAACATCAAGACATACTACCGCCTGGCTTCAAACTTGCGATGCATCCAGCAGCTGCGCTATGGAGTCTTCGTCAACCTGACGTGCGCTTATCAGTTCCTGTAATCTTTAAGAAGGCACGCATGTCAACGCTAGCCCTGAATCAATTGACTTTGCGTCTGTTGGACGAAAGGTACTTCGACCGCATACATGTTTACACCGATGGCTCCACTAATTCCAACAGCTCTACAGGAGCAGTGGTTGTTCCATCTGAAAAGGTGTTGCTTCAGTACAAGTTTTCTCACACCACGACGTCGACAGCAGCAGCGCTCGCAGCACTTCACAGTGCATTAAAGTACATTCTTCGGCAGCAACCTAACCAATGGGCCATCCTTTGCGACGCCAGGTCAGCCTTACAGTCACTACGGTTTGTTATGCAGCACGGGTTACACGAACAATCAGTATATCAGATAAGGCACGACTACCACGAAGCGCTCAAGGAAGGTCACGATATTGTATTTCAGTGGTTGCCGAGTCATTACGGAATCGTCGGCAATGACCGCGCGGATGAAGCTGCTCGATCGGCTCATCACCAAGACCAGCGCACGCCCATACCACTCTTGAGAACGGACGCTGCAAGGCTACTACAATCACTTGCTCATCGTATATCTCTCCTACAATGGAATACGCAGGGTTTCTCCAACACGCACCTGTATTCGATCGACCCAAACTTGCAACTTCGTTTGCCTTCCGGGCTCCCACGATGCGCTGAAACTTTACTGTGTCGCATGAGGTTGGGCGTGGCATTTACGAATTCGTACTCTCGTCTCCTTGGAATGGTGAGCACTTCGGCATGCAACATCTGCGCCTGCGAGAAAACGCTTGAGCCCATTCTATGTCGTTGCATACCAGACCGAACGACGTATTATGGAAGCCAAGCTCTGTCAGCTGGATTCACGGCCGCTTACAGAAGAGAAGATCCTGGGACCTTGGCCAACGTCTTCCCATACGCGCAAAGCCACGAAAGCCCTCTTGTACTTTTTAAGGACCACCAGACTTCACCACCACTTGTGAAAGAACTGTGCGAGACCGTGCTGTGTAGTCTCGAGCTGACTATTCATGCTTCTCTTTCTTACTCCTCTTCTTTTCTATCTCTTTCCGTTCTATTATTCTCCTTTACCCCCACCCCGAGTGTAGGGTAGCCAACCGAGCCAAGCTTGGTAAACCTCCCTGCCTTTCCTCTCTATTTATCTCTCTCTCTCTCTAACATAGGACATAAACAAAGAATGCTAAATAAGAAGAATTGCTTTTAACGGAAGTAGATGATTGTTGCGATACATTATACCAAGTATACGTGCCGTTTTTGTCGCTACTTGCTGTACTTGTGTGTCCCATACCATGTAGTTTGAAAATACAACACCTAATATTTTCACAATATCCACCATTGAATCAGCCTGTTATTGAGATTAAGGGGAGAAGCTACTTGTACCTGCTTGCCTTTTGCTCGAAACATACCCACATTGGTTTTTTTCTGTGTTTATTATTAGCCCATATGAGCGCGCCCACTTATATATATATTTCATAATATATTATTTCCGCTTTCAATCAACAGGTCAGTATCATCATGTGCAAAAAATACGCTTGTATCATCAGCATAAATAACAAATTTTGCTGAAGGATCGATATTTACAATGTCATATAAGTATAAATTAAATAAAAACAGACCTAAAATACTGCCTTGAGGTACTCCGAGATAGTTTGGTTTAGGCGTCGAAGAAAAATTGCTTTTAAACACGTATTGTTTCCTTTCGCTTAGGTATGAGTCCAACAAGTCTAAGGCAACGCCTCGTGCACCGTATAAATCTAGCTTACGTAAAAGTAACTGTCTATTCAGACAGTTGAAGGCCTTGCTGAAATCGATAAAGATACCAAGTACTAGTTGTTTACATTCTGTGCTATTCAAAATGAACTCTTTCTGATCAAGTAGAGCAAGCTCAATTGATTGATTTTTCTTGAAGCCGTATTGTTCGTCGCATATAATATTATGTTTGTTAATAAATTCTGCCAGCTGAAAATGAAGATTTTTCCTAATAATTTAGAAAATACTGGCAAAATTGAGATGGGTCTATAGTTTGCTAAATTATTCTTACCTTCCTTTTTGTACAAGATGCACACTTTAGCAGTTTGAAGTAACGCAGGAAAAATTTCTTTCGGCAGACAAAGGGTAATGATTTCAGAAAGTGGTTGGGCAACTTTTTCGGCAGCATATTTAGTTAGTATGGTTTGAATATCAAAACAATCACAACATTTACTATTTCTAAGCCGCATGATCGTTTTATATACCTCGCTTTCACAAGTAGGTCTTACAAACATAGTACTTGGGCATTTATTCGAAACGTATGACGTTGCATGAAGAGATGTTTCTGGAAAAGTTAACTTTACTATGTAATCGTCAAATGTATTAGATAAATTACTACCACTAATAACACAACCATTATTTCTAATTTTTGTAATTACGCTATTTGAGTTGGGTGTTCCTACTACTTTATTGATGTTTTTTTTTTCAAGTAGAACCAGAATTATCAGCTGATTGCATAAAGATGTTATAAAAGTATTTCTGTTTAGCATTTTGTATGTCTTTATTTAGATGACTAGAAACTTTTTTGAAGATGCTAAGTAGCTGTGGGCCACGAGAAACTAAAATGCATTAAACACTTCATTCTTTTCAATAATTTGATGCAACAGGTCCTGTGTGATCCATGGCTTCCTAATTTTTTTAGATGGGCGGTGGGAAATCTGAGGGAAGTTATGGTCATACCATTCCTTGAATTTTTCTATGAATGTCTTGAAAACAATGTTCGGGTTGTCATTTACGAGAACATCGTTCCAGGACGTATCAACTAGCTCCTGACGAACATTTCCAATAGTTTTGGTTGTTATATAACGCATTGGTATAGAAAGTCGTTGCTTTTTTATGCGTTGTCTAATAATTAAAAATAAGGAAAGGTGAGCGCTTATGTCGTGTGAAATGGTCCCAGCTTTAAAATTTTCAGAAGTAACGCTCGTAAGAAAAACAGCGATTAATGTAGATGAATTGGCAGTAACCCTTGTTGGCATGTTAATCGAGTTAGACAATCCAAAGCTATCAAACAAACACGTCATCTCATATTTAGAAGTTTCATTAGACAGCATATCAACATTAATGTCGCCGCCACAAACAGTGACATTGTTATTCAGTATAGCATGGTGAAATAAGCTCTCCAAATGAGCCGTGAAAGTTCTAATACTTCTAGATGGACGACGGCACATAACTGAGAGGACGTGATTGCCCAGCAATGCAGTCAGCACTTAACAGATTCTGAACAACAAAATTCCGTTAGGAATTGACAATCAAAGGTAACTTTTACAAGTAAGCAGACACCACCTGCATGACCATGCGTACGAGTAACACAGAACACATTATAGCCAGGCATATAAAATGGGTTATCATCATTCGTGTACCAAGTTTCAGTCAGCATTATGATGTCTAATCGGAAATAAAGCTCTGAAAGGAAGGAATCTAGTGATACATATTTGTTTCTCGCAGACTGGCAGTTTAGCTGGAAAAATTTTATGCCGGGCATACAGTTGTCCCCAATGTATTTATGCAGATCTGAGGGTAAAATGAATATGGTTCCTAAAAATCAAAGTTATGAATGACCTTCATGTTTCAAGCCAATTTCGCGAAATCCTCCCTCCTCTTTACAAGAACGGCAGGAAAACCATCCTTGCGCCTCAGAACTTTGCCGTTCACACTCCACATAAAAACGGACGTCATTCTCTCGCGCCCATTGTTTTCCTTCCCAAAGTAGACTTCGCTTTTGTTTGGTTAAGTTCTCTTGAATCATCACTACAGAATTGGCATCCCTGAGCTTCTTACGACTATGTAGCCAGCTGTCTCGAATTTACTGTCGTGAAAAACGTACAATGATGCCTGGGGTCCTGTCCGCCTTAGAAGGAAGGCGGTGTATCGCGGTGACATCGTTTCTTGTCAGAGCAGGCATCGCAATTGACGCAGCTATTATATTGACCTTCTCCAGTAAGTTCTCATGTTCAGTCTTACGAATTTCATGAAACTCCAGATTTAGCTTTCTGTTATGCCGCTCTAGTTCATTCAGTTCACCTTTTTATGTCTTCAATTTCTTTAGTGTTTGAACTTGGTTCTGCAGAATAAATTTTCCTTTTCACATCTGACAACTTGTCATCGTGTTCTTTAATGGCTGCAAGTATTCCATCACACTTGTCAGACAGCATTTGTACACTGGCTTCGATATGTGCAGCAGTACTAGTTGTTTCTTTGGATTGGACATTGTTACTTTGGATCGCATCAAATGAAATGTATGTTCCTTCTGACTAGTTCAGACATGACCCCGGCCGTGCATCAAAATCGCGTATGTGCTTATGATTGTCTGCGATAAAAAGCCCGCATTTCCCAAACTTTAACTTCTCTGTGGTTTATTTGCGTAGATGGGTTGAAGGTGTCTATTACGGATATACCACCATGAGCAGCCATTCCCTCTTCTCACGTTAGACAAGCAGTTATGTATTGTATGGCAAAACAAAATCTTCTTTCTGATTTTGTTGACCAACAGCACAAGAGGTTATATCATGTTAACATTCGTATAAATTATCAGTTCACTTCTTAAGCAGTTGTGTTGAGCAAAAAACGATAAAAAAAGAAAAGTCGCTACTGACCATTTCATCATGTCGTCGAAGTTAAACTCTTCTTCCCTGTCATAGTAGTACTGTTCTTTCTGTTTCTGATCCTCCTCTTTATTTCCTAGCAATTACAAATATAAACGAATCAGTTGGTCATGGTGTCTTTCATAATTTTCACCATCTATCACCTGCATTTCATTTTGGTAGTTTCGTTCAAGCAAAGCAAATCAGAAATAATTGTATTTATACTACATCCCGTAATACGCGGAAAACGTTGCAAAGTAAAAAAAAAGGTTTGCTGTTACTTTCGAGTCCTGGTTGCGCCAGGAGTTTCACTTTTTGCGATACTTTCACCCTAACGTGCGCAGTCTGCCGTGGTGATGTAGTGATTAGGGTTCTCAGTCACTGACCCAAAGAAGGTCTAAAGTTTGTTCCCACCGCCGTGATCGCATTTTGATGTAGGCAAAATGGTTGAGGCCCGTGTTCTGTGGTATGTCAGTGCACGCTAAAGAACACCCTGCAGATGGTCGAAATTTTCGCATTTCTCCACAATGGCGTCTCTCGTAATCGTATTACGGTTTGGGCACGTTAAACCCCATGTACTGGGTATTTTAATTCACACTAACGCGAGCTTATTCGCACACGCTGTCAACTGCGCGTTTCATCAACACACCATTTCACGTGATGAAAACTATCAGTGTTTTGAATTTCTCTTTTCCAGTGATTGAAACGGTAATGAGAAATAATAACTGCCCACACAAACATCAGATACGCATGTGTAGTTAAAATCAATGTACGTGAGCCGGATTCCACTGTAAGAGCGCGCACGCACGCACGCACACACACAAAAAACACACACACACACAACACACACTAATAAAAACCTCAAATGTATGTATGCGTGGCATCACGAAGGGTTTTACCTTTACATATCATCCGAAGCTTTTTCCTCGCTTCGTTCAGAGACTAAAAAAACGAGGAAAAAGTGAAGGTTAGCAAGCACGCGCTACTGATTAAATCCGAAAATTAAGCTACGATAACAGAAAAAAAAGACGCGCACCAGCAATCGCGAAGAAACCGGATAAAATGCTACATATCCGTCGCAATTATTTTATGAAACAAAAACTCGACCAGTGTTTAACAGACAGCGAAGCGCAGGCAAACCCGGCTCTCATATTGGAAAACGCGTCATGGCCTAATTAATTTTCGCCGGCGCCTAAGTAACAATAATGACATGAACAGTGAGTGACCCAGAAAGGTGGCGTGAAAGCTATGTACACTGAAAGAGTATAGAGGATTAAGAAATTTTAAAATCTTCAAGGCCCTGAAGGGCAGAAGAGTGAAAAAATCTGCGATGGTCGTGGATCCTGTCACAATAAACTTTTTGTTCCAGTAACGCCTTCTTTCTCATTCTCTATCTTCCCTCTTCGCTATTCCCTTGTACACCTCATTACGTTGAAGGCGCATGTCTCATGTATATTTTTATTTAATTTTCATTATTTGCTTTCTCGCTACCTCCATGTTTTTATATAAAAGACGAACATAAACGCTAATCAAATAATCCTATTTCATGAGGAGCTATATAAGATATCGACTAATCAAAAAAAACAAAAGCTGGGAATATATCAGAAGGTGTAGAACTGGGCGCATTTCAAAGAAAGGCGAAGTGTAGTGTTGGAGCCAATTGAATGCCTCATTATACAAGTGCATCAGCTTCAGGCAGAACGCAAAGTCATGCGCGATTGAGGCTCTCAAAGAAATAAAATCTGAAAACAAAGAAGTGTACTTGTAGAGGAAAGAGAATTCCTTAGGCTGGTATTCTTTAGCTTCTATTCCAGCGATTGCATCCGCAAGATTGTGCAACATAGACTTCCGTTGTGGAGCTACGCTGCTAGCTAGAAAGCAGTTGAAAATTGTACCTTATGATCTGTGGCAGCGTTCGTGTTAAGCTGTAATTTACTCGTCCCAGGTTTGAAACTCCGTTATGTATGTGATACTTAGTATTAACGTTAACGGCAAACTTGGTCTAGATTGCTACTCTGGCTTAATAGAAACTTTGTCGCAATATATTCTGCAACTGTGCAATTCTTCAGCCAGCTCCTCCTCACACCCCTTTGCCCCTTATGTATGCTCTACTAACATCACCATAGACTATGTGTTATCATCGTTCCAGAAAACATGGTTGAATAGATGTGATGGCCAGAGTCTATCTGGAATACCGGTGAGCAAATAATTCGCAGCAAACGATTATAAGATGGTAGTAATATTCGACGCTAGTGAGGAAGCAGACAGCAAATTTCTTTTCGCATTTCACCCACATCACACCTACCCTTCGTTCAATAAGAAGCCACTGCCTTACGAACTAACGTTTTACTAACCACTTCGTAATGTCAGCCACTTTGTAAGAAAACCGACTCCGCGAGCACAGATAAACCCACGGAAGCGCTGAAAGGTTTTCGTCATACGTACGAACTCTTACAATAATCGCGAAACGTAGCAAATGGAAGCTGAAATGCGAAGCGAGACAATGAAGATGAGGGGGGAGAAAAAGTGGCTCCAACCACGATTGTCAAAAAAAACCTGCACAAAAAGAGTGCGTACAAGAAGAGTAAAAATTATGAACCATCTACTCGAAAGGAACCCTGAATGCGAAGCAGCAGCGGTGCACACTGAGTTGACCTGGTTGAAACGGGCGCCGACACGGGTGCTGGAAGAACTGTTTGAAGCGAAACTCGGTGTAGCGTTGACTCAAGTAAACGTTTGTTTGAAACGCCAAGACACGCGATGCTGGTTGGGTTTCGCGTAAGTTTCATCGCAGATAACAGAGCTGAAAGACTGGACAAATTTAGTGGTGCGTCCACAGCAGCCATACGGAAGCAGCTTGCTGCCATTTTCAATGACAGGCTCCTTCCATGCGGCTGCAGTGGACGCGCAACTAAATCTGTTTAGTTTTTCTACTAAACGTGCGTTCGAGCATTCCGGGTGGTGGAAATGGTGAAGCAAGAGAGAAGTGCGTTGCAAGTGGGTGGAGGGGCCGGCAGCTGCTGCGTGTGAAAGAGAGTGGCGTCAATTGTAACGCCGATTTGTAACTTGACCTACTTGGCACCGCTTCAACTCCTGCGGCGAGGGGGTTCGTGCGGACGTACGGAAACAGCGTTACACGGGCTAGTGAAAGAGCCGTTTTCCATCAACAAAAGGTGTCGCTGTCATCGGCAGCAGCAATGCGCACCGAGAAACATGGTGCTCGAGATGGCAGTGCGGGGACTAGGTGTAATGGGCTCGCCGGCCATGAACTTGAGGTTGTGCTCTTTCTACGGGAATAAAGAAAAACGGACGGGCACATCGTTAGAAGCTCGTTACGGGCAGCAGGCGGAAAAGTTATGGAACAAAAGGCGGTGGCATAGCCCCACCCCGTGTTCAGTACTCTAAGCGCGACAAAATGAGGAAAAAAAAACGGGCGCCTACAAAGAAAAGGGGGGAGGAGGTGCTACGGTCACCGAGGTTGTCTCCTAGACTGAATCGGGAAATGTACCGGTACGATGCACACAGCTACACTGAGCAAAGGGTGGACTGATCGAGCGACGACTGAAGACAGAAAGTAGAAGATAATGTAGACAATACAATATACCTTGCTCAAAAGAATAACTATTTTTCCCATTGACAAGACACCATATAAAGTCGCAAGACCTTTTTTCTCACCATCTCCCCTCCCCCTTTCTCCTCCGGTACTCTCTATGCTATTTAAAAATAATAAAAGGATCTTTTTTAGGGACATACCTCGTCATTGTGGGACGAGAACTGACTTCTGCGATAATGTCTTCCCGATGACGAGCTTTTCTTTGTCACTCCCGTAAGGTGCGGAGCGGGGAAGAGAGACGCCTTTTACTCAGAACTGGAGTAGAGTTAATACATGTACTTTTGAAACGTTTGTCGCGAGGAATGTCGTGGTGGTTCTTGTCTAATGAGGAGCGCTTTATCGAAAGTGGTGTGGCGAGTGAGAAAAAAATGAAGAGGGAAATGTGTTTGGATGCCCCGATCGTGCCTGCAATATACTGTAACGGAGTGTTCGCTTAATACAGAGCACCCAGCTTAGCTTTTGTCGAGTTTAGTATGTTCCCGCACAAGTTTCTGAGCAAAATGAGCGGATCAATGACAAGAAGGAGCCTCATGAGTAGTAACGAAAGAAAGAAAGAAAGAATGAAAGAAAGAAAGAATGAAAGAAAGAAAGAAAGAAAGAAAGAAAGAAAGAAAGAAAGAAAGAAGGAAAGAAAGGATCACGTCCGTCATTGGCACTGAAAAACAGTGAGATTCATCAACAACGATAAAAACCAAGAACGAAAAATTGGCACATCCCACACACAGTGGAAATCGATGATACCCGAAGCACAAATAAGAAATGTTTATGTGTCATTTTAAAATCAGCACAACGTTACGAGGTGGAGGTATATGATGTCGTACATGACTTCCGTGTCGTGATTATCACGTTTGGATGTGCCGTTTAGCTTTGTCATCTATTCACGTCACGTGACACCAAATTTAGTATATGTGGAGCTAGCGAAACGACCGTGAGCACGCTATGAGCGTGGTGTGTTGTCATGTTCTTACATAGAACGCATGTCAGGGTTACCATGTTTGCACCAGTCATATATTGCACCATTCATTGACGTCAAGTTACACCAAACTTGGTATATGTGGAGCTAGCAAAACGGTCGCGAGCACGTCATGAAGGGCCCAATATACTCCTGTGTAGCGTTGACGCGCGCGCACGCTGAACACAGCGATGCTACGCAAAACGCGAGCACTCTATAGACGAGAGCACGCCTATCTCGAACCCAGGTGCCTTCGGCGGTATAGTCTTGCTCCCAGAGACGTCATAATTTGTTAGCAACTGCCGAGGCGTGCCTCGCTAGCATGGCAAGCAGTGGCTCTGGGAGTTTAAAAAGCTATAACGCGCCTGTTTGCTCTGCGCCTGCTTATAAAATGTCATCTAGGTACCACTGCGTTGTCATCTGATGCGACAACAATAAGCACAAAAGGAAGAGATTGTTGCGCACTGCCTGTGAAGTTCACAGCGCATGCCAGGAATCGTGTCAGTGTTTTTTTTTTGTGATTGCACTGATTTCCGTCCACAACGAAAAATGCTCAGCTCTGCCGCCTTAGAATATAATCGCAATCAGCAGGAAAAACTACGAGCCCTGTGAATTGTACGAGTAGGTAAACTTATTGCGTTTATTCAAGCGTGACTCCAGCTGCTTCACTTTACAGTAGCGATTTGCGTGCAGTATGGCTGTGGTATGAGGCACAAAACAATTGCCGTACTCTTTCGCAGGCCGCATGTCAATAATTGGATATACGTATTCGCGAGTTCCGTAAACTGTCACGCCGCCCCATGGCCGCCAGCGTAATTAACTGTTTTCCAAGAGTATCGGCGTAAGGGAGTAGCGGCGTGGCAGCGTTGCTCATATTTGCATGTACGTTTTGGCTGGCGTTGGGCTTTCGCTAGAACGTTTCCGGTGTAGTTACCGGTCGCACAAAGGTCACTGCAATCGTTGCACAGTTTCCGTTTGCGAAAAGAATGCGCTTTTCAGACACAGCGAAGTAGCAACTGAGACGCTTATCCACGTTAATCAGCACCTGTGAGTACGTATTGTGCGTCATTTGAGCATGAAAAACGCGGGGCACGTTTTGATCTGCTTGCCATTAGTCGTGTGACCTAGCGATTTGTTGCTATTGCGTTCATTGCTTCGCCTTTGCGGCAAAGGTGCGACTTTTTTTTCAAAAACACGTAAAAAATATTGACATTGCGATAACGTAGTGAAATCTTACATAGGTAAGTATACGCTCACAATTGAAGACGCGTAAGGAAATACAGAATGTTATAACAGTATTTGGGATATTGCGTGACAAACCACGTAATGATCGTGAGGCACGCCTTTAGAGGAGGGCAACGGGCATAGACATCGCATGCTACAAGTGATGTGTTTGGCATTCAGGACCTCTTGGCCTTCAACGAAGCATCGTATCAGAGTTTCTGAAACACGAGGTGGCCCATAATGTGCGATGAAAAGGGTAGAATCATCACGAAGAAAAAAACAATAGACACTGCAGTGCAGGCCACGCATGTGCTCAGCGACTCCAATACTTTCTGTAGGCGCCGTATTGAACCACCCTGTGCGCCCCCTATAGGTTACGAAACTTGCGAATTACGACTCACGCGTGGATGCACTCACCGCGCATGTTTAGTACATCCATATTGGCCTACTATCGCGATGCGTGAACGGCGCGGAAAGCATGACTTTCGACCCGGTTGAAGTGCGAGATTCCTTGACTGTCACTAGGCGAATCTACATTGCTTTCGGCCGGCGTCATCATAGCAAATTTAAATCTTGTTCTGGCTGGCACTTTTGCACTACGCGTGTGTTCCGAGTGCCCGGCAGGACTGCCAATTGATACACATGTAGTGCATGAGCGTAAGGGCATGAGACGTTCGGGTCCTTCTTGTCTCTGAGTCTTCGTTATGTTCTCGTGCTATAACTACCATCAGATTCCAGCGCTACGTTCACGCCGGCTTACAGCACAAATTCTTCCTTGTCACAGCCAAGGCACGCCGCATTTCGACTGAGTCGAAAGCAACGCTTTCCGCTGTTCGCGTTTCTTTCAATCGCAATAGTACGTACCTGATGAAGCTGTTTCCGTAATCTGCAATGCACATGCTGCAGACATTCCGAACTGTCGAAGAAGGTCTCCTCGATGTTTCACACGACATCAGCATAAACTTCCAGCACAGGAACAGCGCGAAACATGCTTACAGTCAGACTCGAGTTGTGAAGTTTCGAGTTTGATTTGCAGAGCGTCTGCTCACCTGGCAGTTGCGAGTGTTGCTTCGCCGCGCTTGAAACAGACGGCGACACGCACTTTTCAATATGGCAGCAAGCACTGAGCTCGCTGTGCTCTGGTGTATAGTCTGACACCAGGCGACCCAGCGTGCGTCGGCAAGGCCCGACGGCAACCGGCGCGAAATGCGACATTCTGCATTTCGCGCCGATGCGTTACCCAGACAACACTGCGTCTCTCACTTTTTGTGACGGAGGGACGCCGGACGTCCTGAAACGGGCATGCGTAAAAGCAACGCAGTGAGGCGCACGCCTGCGAGTATATGGCAGGACCGGCGCCTTATGTGGCAACGCCGGCGTGACGCAACGAAATGAACGCCGGCAAGCACGCACACCGCGTCACATCGAAATGTATTGGCTCCCTGACTGTGGCATGTAGTCATGTTTTCACATGACACACATCTGATGATTATCATGTTTGCACCAGTCACATACCTTCATCGTCCATTGGCGTCACGTAATACCAAATTTGGCATATCTGAAGCTAGCGGAACGGCCACGAGCTCATCATGAGTGTGGCATGTAGTCATGTTACTACATAACACGCATCTCATGTTTATCATGTTGGCACCAGTGTCATACATTCGTCATTCATTCACGTACCGTAATACCAAAGTTTTTATATGTGACGCTAGTGAAATGGCTGCGAGCGCATCATGAGCGTGGCATGTAGTCATGGTGTTACATGACACGTATGTCATGATTTTTATCTTAGGGTCTGTCGCTTGTGTTCACCATGCAATCATGTCATACCATACCCGTTTTGCAACATGTCATGTGAACGAAACCACCGCAAGAGCTGCAGAACCATGAAAAGTGAATCAGGACATTCATGTCATAAATGTTATGATTTTCATGTTATGACTAGTCAAATATGTTCTTCATACAGTCATGTCATGCCATTTCAAGTTTGGTATCGATACTATTATCGAAACGGCGAGGAGAGATAAAAGTCGTAGGCAGCTAGATAGATAGATAGATAGATAGATAGATAGATAGATAGATAGATAGATAGATAGATAGATAGATAGATAGATAGATAGATAGATAGATAGATAGATAGATAGATAGATAGATAGATAGATAGATAGATAGATAGATAGATAGATAGATAGATAGATAGATAGATAGATAGATAGATAGATAGATAGATAGATAGATAGATAGATAGATAGATAGATAGATAGATAGATAGATAGATAGATAGATAGATAGATAGATAGATAGATAGATAGATAGATAGATAGATAGATAGATAGATAGATAGATAGATAGATAGATAGATAGATAGATAGATAGATAGATAGATAGATAGATAGATAGATAGATAGATAGATAGATAGATAGATAGATACGCTCAAAGTCGCTGAAGTTCGCTAAGAAATGCTTCGCATTTCAAAAGCCACTTGTTTTATTTTATTTTTGCAACTTTTCTATGTGAGACTGAATGCACACCTTGGCGGAGCCCAGAAAAAGCAGGAGTACATGATTTAAGCGGCAAGTGGCGTGTCACCGCGTGACGCAAGCTGTGGCAGAAGAAGTGGCAAAAGGAAGGTGAGGCAAGCTGTGACAAGAGGAAGGTCAAAGCCAGAGAAAGTGGAAGCACTGACCGGTGGCGATTTCGAAGCGCAATCGATGAACCCGCACCAGCGGACGAGAAGCCACCAAATATCGCAAGATAGGTTACCGAGTACACATCACTGCCGCATATTTGTAATCGATGTGCCTGTCCTTGATTGGGTGGTCACGCGAATCGATTCCGCTGAATCCTTGAAGGATTGCTCGCCAGGTTTAACCATTGCGAGCTGACGAGCACAATGCATACACAGGGTGTGCGAACACGTTCGCCAAGCATTGGAATACTCCACGCCACGGATACAGGTCCTACTTCAACTGGAACGCCACTTGCCTTTCGTCTCGATGGCAAGCGTTCACAGCGAAGGAAGAGATGACGTACGACAGGAAATGGCTCTGCGTACTTAGCAATGCGTTGACGTCCCTCCTATAGGTTGAGCAGACGCTAGCCCTAGCCTCAACAACGAAAATAATTCTCTGGCGTGTCCAACCACTCATTAGACCCATTTATTCTGCTACGTTTAACTAAATGATCGTGCAGCACTGGCTCATGAAACGATTACTGCCACACCCATAACTGGTATTAGAGCACATCATGCTCTGGCACATCATGCGTACGCTGTTTATCAGCTTGTCCTCGTTTGCTATTTGCTTTATAAACAAGACCCAGTTGCCACACTTCTTTCTGCCAAGTCAAACTACAAGAAATTTCTCGCATGACAACTGCGGGCCCCAAATTACTTCCAAGAGAAATAACTTCAGATGTGGCACCATTTACTCATTCGCTTTCGTGATTTTCTCGAGGTAACGTCGTAAATCCTCTAATGACTGACTGCAGGGCCTGCATATATAAGATCTTAACCCTTATAGTACCAGTGAATACTACGGCACCTTATCTTGAGCCCTGAAGCTCCATTAATACCATAAAAAAGGATTAAAAAATTTGAAAGGAAGATAGATTTAGGTGAGCAAATAGCGCATCATCCTCAACACTGTCTCTCATTTTTATTCTCTGTCGTTATTTGTGTTCACAACGGTCAGACAACTTCAGCTCAGCAGCTGGTATAGTAATGCTAGCCGCTTTCGCCTGGATCGGGATCCTGCAAGCACAACACGAATCACCCTGCTCTTTCCTTCTTTCCACGCAGCTCAGCGCACCTGCAGCAAAGATATCATGACGTCTCCCTGTACATTTGTATACAAGGAGAACACTTGCTTTGACCATATTTCAGCTCAGGAGTGGGGTGCCTAGGAGTGCATCACGTCGTCGGCGCAGACGCTCCTAATATCACGGCGATTCGAAAACAAAAATCACACTGGAGTAGCCTCATAGGCTGGGTGCCTCTCTTGTACGCTTGGCGCTATTCAACGCCCACACACGAAGCCACTCTAAGCTGGGCAAGCCTATGCAGATGTCAAAATGCAAAGCAAAAGCGAATGAATCTAACTGAGGATTAAGCCAATTGAAACACGGGAGATATCAACTGCTGTACACAACGCCATAATTTTTATGCTTCGTAAAGTTAATGAGGAAAACCGCTCCTATGCTTTTCTTGGTCGAATTGTCTTTCAGATTCATTTGGCTGCATCTGATAAAGAAACCCATTCCTCGAACAAAATGCTTCTCTTTCGTTCAAATCAAAGATTAGTCTCATCACATCACAGGCCTTATTTACACTCATCCTATTTATACTTATTTATACTTGCATAGTTGGCCTTATTTATACTACAAAGTAATAGCACAACTAGTACTGCATATTACTTGTACCAATAGGCTATTTATTGCTGAGAATGAAAGAAATGCCTCTATCTTGAACCACGCTAAATTGTACAATTGAATCCTTTCGGTCTTTGCAGGAAAACTCATTTAAAAGTTCACGCACAGCTGCATTGTAACATTCACGGCCCCACAGCGCGAACAGCCCTATCCACCTTTCCATAAAACTTACTGAATCAATCGGGAGTTTTCACTAAATGCCCGAGACGCCAACGGCAATGTAAAACGCTGAAAAAACTGGTTGGTGTCGAATTTTATTGAAACCTTTCTCGACCCTTTGCCGTCATCGCGAAACATGTCACAGTGACAGAAGACGCGACAAAAGTTGCGCTGGAGAGCCACAAGAAAATGATACCATCCCGCAGATAATGGCTTTTTCTTTTAAACAAGAAACAAACAGACCCCCCCCCCCCAACCCGAAAAAATATTGTGCCGCTGATAGCAGCGTCTATGTATTGTCGCGAAAGGCTGTATCGACAAATTCCCTCCGAGAAGCTACACTGTTGTGCGAAAACGTGCAGGATAGACAGAATTATGCAAGAACCAAAAAGCTAGCACATTGTGCACGAACTTCGACTCTTGTCGCGCCGCTCGCCCTAACTGCGCATAGCCGGAAATGAAAATACATGAGGTAAAGAGAGAGTGAAGCACGGCCACATCTGCCACGCATTGGCTGCTGCACAGGTAATAATCCAGTTTAGTGGTGAAGCCGCCCACTGCGCTAATAAATGAATCTCGGAATGTGGGGGCCTCTCTCTCTCTTTTTTGTCTGCAGCTCTCGCAACAGTGCACATGTGGCCTTGTATGGTGGAAAAAACGAGAACCCAGGAGGACGTGTACTTTTGCTGGCCGCATTGGGAATAAAAAGACGCCGCCTGATCAGCAACGGGAAATGAAGAGACAAAGGGTGCCACGCACCGCGAGCATGCGGAGACGTTCGGTGGAGCGTGGCAGTTTCGTCTCCAACATTGCTCGGTCACTTCCTCCCCTGGGTGCGGCGTAAATTGCAGTGACCCCGTAGAAAAGCTACCCGCAGGGAATGTCTCTTCCCTCTTTCTTTTCTTATAGGGCAATGCCTTTCTATGCCTCGTTATCAGATAGCGTAGGAAGAAAAAAACACAGTACAAAAGAAAGGGTCCTATATGACTTTTCAGCATGCATTCTGTAATACTGTATGTTGCCAACAATATTTAACCACTCAATTCGACTACCATATTTTTTACTTGTACGCTAACAGCAGTGGCTACTGCTGGCTAATATTGGCTTCCTATAGCTTATCGCCTGCTTCTGGCGGTATGTGCTTCCCGACCACTGTTACATGAGAGCAAGTGTTGGCTTACGTCTCCAAAAGTTGGCGACGTCATAACGACAAGGTCTTGTTCGGACCCCAGGATCACCGTCCGAGTTCACCAAAACGACAGCCCTATTCTCATTAAATGCGTACTATGCCGCGTCACATCACACCCCATTCTGAGAGTTATGAACTATTATCTGTGTAGACCTCGCCCTTTGCAAACTTCTTTTCATTGTCGTGTTCCGGATGCATGTTTTTTGATAGAAGTTACGTTCCGTTTGGTTTTTTCCACTCGCCTCTCGCTTGCTGCGCGACATTTGCTGCTGCCGCCAAGGAAGCCGAAGACGAGAACTTTTCATCTGCTGGCACCTTGAGGAAACGACCACTCCGACATCATCTCGATATAGAGACGTTTATTCGTTTCTTTCCTTCCACTGTCCCTGCACCCCTGGTTTTACCTCTGTCTCTCCATTCAACCACTCTTACAGTCCAATCGTAACGCACCACTCTTACAGTCCAATCGGAACGCACAGATGTGTCTCTCCGCGCCACAACCTTGCAGACCCACCGCCTCTTGCCCACTCATCGGTTCTCCGCCGTCGCTCAGGTTTCCTTCACACCGGTTCCTGGAACGGTCGACGACGGGCGTTGCCAGGTCGTGGAAAAGCGCCTCCGAGTAAGTTCCCGCGATGCCGGGCTGACAGGCCATCAATACAATTGGCCCTTGCGCCAATGCCGTCGCCTCCGCTGATTCTGATTGTCCGGCGGACGCGTACGTGTACCTTCCACGTGTACCGGCCACCTGCAGCCTGGCTTGGTCTCCTGTAAGGCGCCATAATTGAGCCCGACAGCGGCACGGGAGTTGTCGCGTCCTTTGTGGCCAGCAGACAGTCATCGTCCCGCATTCCGGTGGCCCTGCTTCCTTGTTGGCGAGGGGTCGCCGGCCGCGGGGTGGGTAACATAAGGTATTCGGGGAACGCACGAAGTTCGAGCCCAACACCTCCCCTCCAACTGTGTTGCACTGTATCTCTGACATGCGACACAAACACAACCACATATGCACACATGTTCACTGGCTCGACACGTGATGCACCAACTGTCACTCGTACCTCGTTGACTCCGTCGCGCGCACGCGCTAACAAAGCATACACCCCCCTTAACTCGCCGTCCCTTTTATGCGTCATCGTTAGGAGTTACCACGGTGTAAGAATAGTTTAACTACTCTTACACCGTGGGACTCACTAACCGCGAAATTGCGTCGGCATTAGCGTTTAGACACCCCTTTTTGTGTTCAATTTCCAGGTTATACTTCTGTAGTGCCAACGCCCAGCGTGTTAGCCTAGCGCTCTGCGGAGTGGTTAGAGTCAGAAATTTGAGTGGGTTATGATCGGTAATCACCTTGATTTTAGCGCCAAACAGCCAAACATCCAACTTCCCCAGTGCCCAAATGATTGCATAAGCTTCCTTTTCTATTGTGGCCCATCGGGTCTGAGCCGGGCTAAGCTTCTTGCTCAGAAAAGCGATAGGGCGCTCCTTGCCCACCAGATCCTGCTGTGCCAGGCACGCACCAACGGCGTAATCGGATGCATCTGTGGCGAGGATAAATTCTTTCCCCGGGTCTGGTGCCTGCAACGCCGACGCCTGCACTAGACAGTTTTTCACCTTGTCAAAAGCTTCCTGCGCCTCTGTATTCCAAGGTAATTTCTGCGGAATGCGTCGGCCAGTTATGTTAGTCAGAGGCATAACGACTTTGGAGTACTCGGGCACGTAGTCCCTATAATATTTGGCTAGCCCTAAGAAACTACGAAGCTGTCCCTTTGTTTCGGGAGCAGGGATCTCCTTTATTGCCCTAACCTTCTCTGGATCGGTCCCGTGCTTGCCTGATCCCACAATATTCCCCAAGAATTTTACTTCTTGTTGTGCAAACCGACATTTGTTTACATTGAGCGTCAACCCTGCCTTCGCTAGGGACACAAGCACCTTGTCTAAATGTTCCAGGTGCTCGTTCCAGTTCTCGGAGTATATCGCTACATCGTCAATGTAAGCGCAAGCATAATGTCTATGCGTAGCCAGTACACTATTGATGACCCTCTGATAGGTACTGGCGGCATTCTTTAACCCAAAGGGCATCACTCTCCATGCGTACTGGAATGAGGGAGTGGCAAAAGCAGCACAAACCTGCGCGTCCTCGTCGAGAGGTATTTGCCAGTAACCCCTGAACATGTCTAGCAGAGTTATGTACTTAGCCTTCGCCACTTGGTATAACAGATCAGTCACCACGCTCATGGGAAATGCGTCTGTCTCTGTTATTTCGTTGAGTCTCCTGTAATCGCAACAGATGCGGATGCCACCGTCCTTCTTTGATACGCAGACCAGTGGATACGCGTGCAGACTTTCAACCGGGTATATTAATCCCCACTGCTGGAGCTCATTTACCTGCCTCTTTACTTCGTTCACCAGCGCCACCGGCACTTTGTATGGGTATGCGCGCCTCGGTTGCTCTCCTGCTTTGATTCGTATTTTATGGATTCCCACTTTGCAGGTGCCGGGCTTGTTTGCGAATACCCTCGGGTGCCTCGCGATTAAGTCTCGCAGCTGTCCTCTCTGTGTGGGCTCCAGGTGTGCTACCTCATCACGCTGCAGCGTTGCCTGCGCCTCTTGCCCGCATGGTGGGACCGGAACCTCTCCAAATTCCTGATCGCCTTCGAATATCACTCCTACTGCAGTTACTCGGGCGTGATATGCACGAAGCTTGTTAGCGTGAATGGTTCTGCGTGAACCGTCCTCGAGCTCAACTAAATAACTGTACGGTCGCAGTTTTTCGACCACTGTGATCGGTCCCTTCCACTTCGCCACTAGCTTCCCCTCTCCTTCCTTCTCGAGCCATAGTACCTGGTCCCCCTGTGGCCCTCAAGTTATAGCGTCCTACGTACTCCTTCTGAGTGTCTTCACTCTGTCGGGCGGCTCCTTCGCTAACTTCTTCCAAACTACTTCGGAGCTTCGCAAGATATTCCGCTGCTGGCATACCCAATGAATCCGGCACTTCCCAGTCTCCTGACCAAGTCCTTTTGAGAATGGATAGGGGCCCGTTCGGCACCCGCCCATACATGAGCTCGAACGGTGACCGCCCTGTAGTCGCATGTGGAACCTCACGATATGCCCATAACAAAAACGGAATCATCCTATCCCACTCGCGTCCATGTTCGCTGACTATGTGAGAAAGCATTCTTTTGAAGGTGCCGTTCCAGCGCTCGACTAAGCCGTTGCTTTGCGGGTGATCGGGCGTGAAAAATCTCGGTGTTGCCCCCAGTCTTTGCAACATCTCCTGTGTCAACCTTGACGTAAAGTTGGTGCCCTGATCTGAGCAAATTTTCTCTGGCACCCCGTGTTGAGAAAATATCTGCAGTAACGCGTCACATGTAGCCTTTGCCGTTAGTGAACAGAGGCATACCACCTCTGGCCATCTGGTATGTAAGTCTACGACACAAAGAGCATAGCGGTGACCCCTAGCCGAAGGAGGCACCATAGGACCGATGCAGTCCATGTTTACAGTCTGAAACGGCGCGCTGGGCCTGGCCAGGGGCTTTATCGGAACCCTATCTATCTGCCTCGTCGGCGATTTCACCTGGCATCCATGGCATGACCTTTAGTACTCCTTTACGTCTCGCGACATCTGCGGCCAGTAAAATGAGCTTTTCACTCGTTGTAGTGTTTTCCGCTCTCCTAAATGACCTGCCCATAGTGAATCGTGAGCCATTTTCAGCACTTTGTGCCTGTGTGATGGTAGCACTAACTGTTTGCAGATGCGACCCGCGAGGTGTTCCTGATGATACAATAGCTCGTCTTGAACGAGCATGCCATGCGTTCCGGCCTTTGCCTGCGCCCAAGTATCTCGCAAAGCCGGGTCTGCTTCCTGAGCCTCACGAAACTCCTGTCGTTTGCTTTTGACCGGCTCGGAACCTTCGCTGTTGCTCTCCGCGGTTATGACGCCTGCCCTCGCCCGTTGCTCCTCGCATGCCTCATCTGACAGCTCTACTAGAGCTTCGGTCTCCTCGACTGCTGAACACTCGTCTGACACTATGTCACGTTTAACCCTTTCCTCTAGAAGCTGTGCGTAATCGTTGGGCATGATCAGCGCGTCGGTGCCGTCTAGCAGCTTAACTGTGATTGCACAAAGCACGGCCGACTGCACCGCCTCGGACATCACGTAAGGACTTCCTTCAGTAGCTATGAGCGGCCCGTAAGCCAACTCATCGGTTACCTGTTGCCCGAACGCTCCCGTCAACTTTATCTGCGAACCCGTACCATCGTACTGAGGTACCACTGCCTTTCTGATGACGCTCACCTCCGTTCCTGAGTCTACCACGGCGTTTAATGATCGACCTGAGCTTTTAAGCGTTACAGTTTCCAGTGAGGGTTGTTTCTGCTCTTTGCGCTGCCACAACCTGTCTGCCATTGCTATTTCTGACCCGAATGCAGAAGCCGTCACCCTCGCGACCACTGGACCGTTTTCTTGTCCTGCTGGCCTAGTGCCTTGCCTTGCACCTGAGCCCTTACTGGGGCAATTCCTGGCAATGTGGTCGGCACCCTTACACTCAAAACATCGCCTTTTCCCTTTTCCGTCCGTGGGTGTATCTACCGCTGTTTTAGCTTTCTTTTGCCGCTCCTCTACATTTGCCTTCTTTTGTGCTGCCTTGCACTTTTCGCTCTCCTCGAATCTCTCCGCGAGCCTAGCCACGCCACTGGGCAGCAAAAAGGACTCCTGTTGATTACAAATGACATGCGCTCTCGCTTCCGGGCTCAAACATTCTTTCAAGCGATCCGCGACGACTAGCTGCTTGAGTTCCTCGAACGTGCCTACCTTTGAACTCTGGACATAATAGTCGAAATAATTCTCAAGGCGTACGGCAAACTGATCCCAGGACTCCCTTTCTCCCTTTTTCGATCCCGCAAACAGCCTCTTGTACTCCGCCGCCGAAAGCCTGAGACCCTCCAAAATGCTTGACTTAAGCTTAACATAAGCTTTGCGCTCCTCTGCTGTAAGCCTGCACAGCAGCCCGCGTGCCCTTACACTACACTGTGGCAAAACTAGCCCGGCCCACCATTCGCTCGGAACTTCATACGACTCGAGCGTTGCCTCAACATCCTCGAACCACATTGGCGCAAGCGCCTCTTGGTTCGGCATTGGTGCCAGTACACCCTTTAACAAGCTTGCGAATTTCAGTCGCCTGTCTTCCTCTGACCTTCCGCCAAGCGCTACGCTATCATCGCTCTCGTTGGACTCTGCCCCATTACGGGCTCGTAGCCGCTGGTTTTCCAGCATCAAGCGCTGCTTCTCCGTTTCCGCCTCAGCAATTTTTAATTGAAGCTGGAGCAGCGCTAGCTGCTGTTCTGACGCCGTATCTGACGTGACACTACCATGACCCCCCGTGCATCTGTCGGCGACTCCGAACGCCTACAAGTTTCCTGCCCCGTCCCCGTTCATTTCCGAGTTGTCCCTTTCTCTGTCTCGCAAGTTGTAATGCTTTGTCATCGCCTGCGCCCAACAGAAAATCAAGAGGTACCCGCCTGAAGTAGCCTTGCGGTGCGCTCCTCCTCCTCGGAATCCGGCGGACTAGCCTTGCTTCGTTGATCCCGCAGCGTGGTAGTCAGTTGAAGGTGGTTGTCGTCAGTCTCGGCCGATGTCGCTCCCCGTTGTCCTCCTCAGCTAGGCCATGCAGATCATGCCGACTGCGCCAGTTACGTTCCGTTTGGTTCTTTCCACTCGCCTCTCGCTTGCTGCGCGACATGTGCTGCTGCCGCCAAGGAAGCCGAAGACGAGAACTTTTCATCTGCTGGCACCTTGAGGAAACGACCGCTCCGACATCATCTCAATATAGAGACGTTTATTCGTTTCTTTCCTTCCACTGTCCCTGCACCCCTGGTTTTATCCCCTGTCTCCCCATTCAACAACTCTTACAGTTCAATCGTAACGCACCACTCTTACAGTCCAATCGGAACGCACAGATGTGTCTCTCCGCGCCACAACCTCGAAGACCCACCGCCTCTTGCCCACTCATCGGTTCTCCGCCGTCGCTCAGGTTTCCTTCACACCAGTTCCCGGAATGGTCGACGACGGGCGTTGCCAGGTCGTGGAAAAGCGCCTCCGAGTAAGTTCCCGCGATGCCGGGCTGACAGGCCATCAATACAATTGGCCCTTGCGCCAATGCCGTCGCCTCCGCTGATTCTGATTGTCCGGCGGACGCGTACGTGTACCTTCCACGTGTACCTTCCACGTGTACCGGCCACCTGCAGCCTGGCTTGGTCTCCTGTAAGGCGCCATAATTGAGCCCGACAGCAGCAAGGGAGTTGTCGCGTCCTTTGTGGCCAGCAGACAGTCATCGTCCCGCATTCCGGTGGCCCTGCTTCCTTGTTGGCGAGGGGTCGCCGGTCGCGGGGTGGGTAACAAAAGGTATTCGGGGAACGCACAAAGTTCGAGCCCAACAATAGAGCTCTCTATTATTATTCTCGCTGGCGCGTTATCTGTCTAGGAGCCCAATTTGCTGACTCTCCCTCCAAGCACTACCATCAAGTTGCGCAACCACAACACGTCCGGCTGTTTTACATACCTAAATATCCAAATCCTAGCGCCACCGCAGTGGTCTAGTGGCTAAGGTACTCGGCTCCTGACCCACAGGTAGCGGGATTGAATCCCGGCTGCGGTGGCTGCATTTTCGATGGAGGCGAAAATGCTGTAGGTCCGTGTGCTCAGATTTGGGTGCACGTTGAAGAACCCCAAGTGGTCGAAATTTCTGAAGCCCTCCACTACGGCATCTCTCATAATCATATGGTGGTTTTGGGACGTTAAACCCCACATATCAATCAAATAAAAAATCCCAACTTTTCATCGCTACCTTAAAACTAAACCAAGATCTTCACAACATTGTGGGAGACTACGAAAGGTCAGTCTCCGATGTTGAAAACAACTGAGACAACATAGCTACATTGTTTCCAGACGCTATAGATATATTCACATTGATATCATGCGTGATTAAATACATGTTATAAATAAACCACGCTATGGTCACTGTATTTTGAGGTAGCATTACTATTCATACCACATATGGCCTTCTTTTTGTTCAAATGTCTCAAGCAACAAAGCAAGGAACTCGCATAAAAGTGTAAACCAACAGTCCGCAATAGAAGATTTATCTTCAAGAACAAGCATGAATGACATCATCCTCGTCGGTCTGACTACGCCCACTGCAGGACAAAAGCCTCTCCCATGTTTCGCCCGTCAACTCGGTCCTGTGCTTTTGGCTACCACTTTATACCCCCAAACTCCATGATTTCATCTGCTCTCCCAACTTTCTGTCTTCCCCGCACCCGCTTGCCTTCTTTTGGAATCCAGTCTGTGATCCTTAATGACCAGCGGTTATCTTGCCTTCATGCTACATGTCCTGCCCATCACCATTGCTTCTTAATTTCGACTACGACGTCCTTAACACCTGTTTGTTCCCTTACATACTCTGCTCTATTCTTGTCCGTTAGGGTTACGCCTATCATTTTCCTTTCCATTGATCGCTGCTTCGTCCTCAACTTAAGGTGGGCCCTCTTTGTAATCATTCAGTTTTCTGCTTCGTAGATAAATACCGGTAAGATGCAGCTGTTATATACCTTCCTCTCGATGTGTAGTGGCAATTTACAAATCATAATTTGAGAATGCTTGTCGAACTTGCTCTACCTCGTTCTTATTCATCTACTTATGAATACGATAAAAGAAGTTCAAAAGAAAAAAAAGAAGAAACGATGCTAGTAAGACAAACAGAAAAAAAAGGGTAATTGGGAGAGCACACACAGGAGGCAAGTCCCGGGAATTTAATTTTGTTCGCCAGCTTTCAGTAATAAATGAAGGCACCACGACGCGCCTGCACCAGCCGGCTCAAAACGCTCACTTGAGGATTTTTATGGTTATCGCGAGTACCGCACTCAAGCTGAGCTAAAACTCTTCAGAAAACGAGCCTGTTGAAAAACGTCGAAAAACGTAGCGCAAAGATAAATGAATACAAAAGAGAGAGGCTGAGAATTTGAAAGACACATTTCTACACATTTGTTTGTTTTTCTTCCACTGAAACAACAAAAAAAGTTACACCGAAGCAGCACGAGGGTATGCAAGTGGCTGATATAAAGTAAAAGTATGTCATAAAGAAAAAGAAATACACTGCGCAAGGGTGAGTAACAGAAAGAAGCCCTTTGTTCAGTGGTGTGCGAATCTTGTTTCACTCTCAAGACCCGTGAATGGTCCTCTGAAACAGCGGGAAGAAAGGTGAAAAACAAGAAAGAATGAAGGAGGCAAGGCAGGCATGCGAATACTTGTTCCGGGCCTTGCAGTGAAGCTTACGATGAAGCACCCAACTTTACTTTATTTGTATCTCGGAGAACGAATTCGCGTGGTGAACAATCTTCTCGTGCAAACAAGACGTCCCGGTTTTTTTTTTCTTTTTTTATATGCCTCACTGATAACACGTCCTCACCCGGCTTTTGCGTTACCTGCAGACGCTGCGGCACTAATTCTTTAACACATAATGGAGAAGGAAGGACGGACATGGAGGTTAGCCAGTTCTCATTAACCCATAATGAGTCTTACTTTAGATAGTCACACAAAAAAATTCATCATCACCCGCTGTGCGTTAGCGTGCATATTGGCTGACTTCAATAAAGTTTTGAACCCACCTACCATGCAACAAACCAGACGTGTTCATGCAACGCCGTAAACGCATTTCGTATAACATTGGCTGATACGCAAACAGGTGGTGCTCAGTTAATTTAATTGTTTGGGTTTAACGTTCCAAAACCACCGGACGCATGGACGTATGGACGCATGGACGAACGGACGCATGGAGGCACGCGCGGATGGACAGACAGATGCACGGACGGACGGGTGAATGGGCGCACTGACGGATGGGCATACGGACGCAAGGACAGTCGCGCGTAAGGACGCACGGATGGACGCATGGACTGCTGGAAGCAAGAAAGAACTTACAGACAGACAGATGGACATGTGGACGGACACTTAGCCCCACTCATCATCACTCACTCTGTGGATATGCTGTGATTTTTTTATTCCAAAATGAGTAACTAGGGGTGTACGGCGTAACTTGGTGTGCTTATATACGAGATTTTTCAAAAAACTCTTCCTCTTGAACGGGCTGCAGTCAGGATGCTGTGGCACGTGGAAGTTGTGTTTCTCCTAAATCACCGAGCTTCCTCGAACGTGTTAGCTAAGTGGAAGTTGTGGGTTCTCCTAAATACGAGGGTCCCTTCCGTTACTCAAAACATTCTTTAGGCGCTCCCCTATGGCCTCGAAGCGATTACCGCTCAGAGAACGGGCTGCAGAGTACTTCACCGTGGAGCGATCGTGCAGAGATGAATGAAACAGAACATCGGAGAGAAATACAAAGTTGATCAATAAAGCGTGCCTGACGCGAAAGCGTTACGGTCGCGAATGCCAGTATTAACACGTAGGAGGAAAAAAATAATAAATATTGTAGCCACAGAGTAGCCGTCCCAACCGATACGGCTGCTTCTAGACTTAGCCACGAGAGCAACCTGCGAACATGCCGAGCCAAAAAAAATGGCTCTGGCAGTGCATCCCACTTTTGAAATTAGGAAATGAACACAGGCGCTCGCTGCCTTGTATGCAAGGGTTTCATTTTATGACACTTCTTTCCTTAATTCATTAACGAGGGTCACGTACTGGCAGACTTGGTACCTTGGTACAGCCCGTAGTTACGTAGGAGTCAAGAAATGCGTTGCACCGAGGAGCCGCATGCACCGGCGACCATTATTATTACTAATGCGAACTCTGTATAAGGAAACTTTTCGCATAACGGAAACAGTGGTGATAGAAGCTTTATGGGTCGCTCGGTCGAGACGAGTTTGCCACGATGTCGGTATCGATTTCTTTATTTCATCACTTTATTTATTTATTTTTGCTGCTCAGTACGCCGCCCTTACCACAATCTCCAGAAGCGTGCGCTTCTATATCGAAAAGTATAAAGAGAAGAATGGTTTCAAAAACCTTCTTTAATTTAAAATAAATTACTAAAAAATACTCGTGGTCTACGCTTATATGCGGGTGGCGGTGAGTTCCAACGTATTGCCGTGATCTCTCGTATACAGCGGGCCCAAATTGAAGTAATCCGGCGCGGCTGTCAACTATTGAGATTATGATAGAGTCGAATGACAAATGGAACCGCGAAGAGTGATGGTTTCTATAGTACGGGCGTACACAGTGTAATTCAACGTCGACGACCGTGAGGTCCGGATGTGCTTCAGGGCTGAAAGAGGGAGGAGCGACAGGCCATGTTGAAACAGTGTTGCTGGAATCGCTAGCGGAAAAAAAAGGGCACACGCTGCGTGCACTTGAAATGTACGCAAGGGCTACGAACGTTTTCCTCTCTTTCTGGTACATTGAATTGTACGCGCAGTTCAAGAAAAAATCTAGTCTGGGGAGTTCTTTATACTCCGTTTCCGTTTCGCTACTACAACTACACAGCAGGCCTCACCTATCATCGTCGCCTTTTGCCAACCGTCGCTACGTTCTTACGTAGCCATGCTTCATATTATAATCATATTTATACCATAATTATGAAGTGACCTAGTCCAAGCATACATAGCCACAGCGAAATGCCCCTGACAAGATCACCACATAGTTTTCATTAAAAAGGTGCATGACTCGTTTCTCTCTCTGCATTGAAATAAAATATAGAAAGGAATATGGCGAACGGGGCAAAACGCTCACATCTAACATTGATTCTCCTCTAAAACATCTCGTGTTGTTTTCAACACACTGCGATTACTTTTTGTTTCACTACATGACTTTGATACGACAGCTGCTACAGCAGCACCTCTTTTCTGAAGGCGAATGGTGACAGATGATTAATCTGGACTACACAGAAGACAGACCAGGCCAGGAGTGTAAAAAATAGCAAACACGGCAGCTAATATACTTAGAGAAACATTGAAGTAACGTACCGACAAAGACAGGCTGGACGACCTACGCTGTTTCGAGAAAGAGAAAGGGATTGGCTTTGTAATAGAACTCATAAGCGACAACGCACACGTCACATTAGATTCTATTATCGAAGGAGACGGTGATGCAGAGCTCCAGTGAAAAATTCCGAAGCTGCAGCAACTGCAGCGTCAGCCTGAACACCTCGCTGGGAAGCCTAAACCTAGGTCAGGATGACGACCAAGAGGGGCTGTAGGCGTTAAAGAGCACGAGCGTAGAGTGACAAGTACAGAACAGTCTTTGGAAGCAGGAGACGCGGGTGACCTACCGCACTGTACTGCACACGGATGTCAACGGGTTGGCAGGCTAAAAAAATAAGAAAAAACCATGAAGACACCACTTTTGTTGTCCTTTCACTCCGGATGGCGAAGCAGCGGAGGTGTCGAGAAAGCGCTGGCTGTCTGTACACTTAGCAATGAAAAGAGGAACGCGGAATAAGATCAAGAATAGAAAAGAAAGACGAGAGCGCAGTGAAATTCGCTGCGGAAAGCTGTCAGAAAATCTCAAGTCTCCATAACAAAGTTGTGATGTCCTATACCACCGCTTCATTTCCACTTTTAAAAAAAATATGTTCTGGTGCCATCCCCTTTGTGTTCCAGCATTAATGGACACGAAAGTATCGACAATTTTCTACTAACATGTTGCCGTTTGAAAAATCTAAGGGAAAATTATTTTGATGCTTTATTTTAGAAAACTAGGCATTTCACTGTGTATTCCGAATATTCTGTTCTTGTGGCTGCTTCATTGGAATTAAGCGACAGGAACGTCTGCGTGGCCCTCTGCGAATTCCTCTCTGACATAAGAAGATATTTTTTGAGTCATTGATCACCTTTATATCCAAACCAAGCTTACATTCAGCGTTTTATTGCTAAACACCTATAATTTAACCTACAAAAATTAATTTATTATGAATTTTAAGCCATTCAAAGAATTTATTACGTTCTTTTCTTTTTTCTCCGTGTTTTTTTTTTTCTCAAGTATAGCAAAGCACCTGTCCACGTACCTTTCTTTTCGTCTTGCTTGCCTTACCAGAGCGATTCGAAAGACAGTGCCTGCGTAGTTAAAACAGTCATAAAATTGCTTACGAACTGTATCCGCCACGCCTAATGAAAAGAGGTGCTAGATGGCACGCGACAAAAGAGTCGAGAAAAACACATGTCTTGTATTAGACAACCACAACGCACACTCAGTGCGCTGTTTCTTACGGGACATTAAAATGTCGAATATCAAATCTTACCTCGTTCCTCAGCATATAGTAGAAGGCTGTCGAATATCCCCACTGACTAGCCCAGTTCATACTAGACCAACGAGCGTTGGTTGAGAGCCTCGGCCCGCTGTAACTTCGAGGACAACTAAGGCTGGTCGTGTGGGCCCAACACGCCGCTGCGCTTAAAGCATCATGTACTAAAGAAAATTGGCTATCCTACACTTTTAAGTAAAGTTGTTCCCTCCTTACTCCTAACGCACATGCGCACACACACGCACGATTTCATTAATTCAGCCACCATTGTTTCATCCTTAGAAGCTCAACGCTAGATCACATTTTCTTTCGAAAAGACCATAGTCAGTCAGTTAGCTCTACTTCTGCAGACGGCAACAAAGGAGAAAAAGCTTAGATCGACCCTGAGACATCATCATACATAGTCTGAACATGTATAATCAGATTTTAATGCAGCTGCTAGGTGTTCTATAAAAATTTTCACCGTTTTTGCAATGCCACCGATATAAAAAATGCATTCAAGTTACTCGGCTGATGAACGTTTCAAATGTACAACCAGGGAGAAAAAATCAACACTTGAGAGCAATCAACCTTTTTCTGGAAACGCGATATTATATAGAAAAGCAACTATGCTGGATCATGCGTATCGGTATACGCACACCAATCACTTACGGCATTCGCAAATACTAGCACGCCAGAAAGAAAAAAAAAGGTAAAACTAACGCACACACTTTCATGCTCGCAATACACAATGGGTCGTCATTAGTAGGAACATGCATTTTAATTAATGCCGTCACTCGAGATCACCAGGCCTCTCCATACCAATTGCATTTTATTGTTTTCTCCTTCTCTCTAAAGAAATATTCAGTCGAACCCTGGTGTCATTTTGTAATCGAAACGACGTTCAAGCATTGTCCATAATCAAGTTAGTTCTTTTCTTTCTTATATAATTTTTAATCAAGGAAGAAAAGGAACAAAATAGAGAGACCAAATGCAGGGATGTTAACCACAAAAACTATAGAACCATGTGGTTGACTACCCTATTCTGGTATATTGAGAAAAAAAGAAAGAAAGAAAACAGAAAAAAAGAAAGGAAAGTTTACTGCAGAATAAATGACGTCATGAAGCATAGACGTCATCAAGCATAGATGTACAGCCACGAAGATCATGAAGGAATATTATAATTCCGAAGGAAGACATCGTGCATGAACGCACGCACTACAAGGAAAACTAAGCGCATGTACTAATATAAGACAAAACGCAAAGAAAAGCGAGTCAATCCCGGCAGGAACAGGAGCTCAGGCACTCGTTTAAATTGCAATCCTAATTGGAACATCCATCAGTGCCCCCATGAAGGTCATTTGCAATGCCGATGCGGCTAATCATTGACCGGCACACCCTCTTCTCCGGAAAAACGTCCGAGCCACGGCGGGTCCCCATCGCTCGCCGCTGAGCCAAAAGCGTTTCCCTTTGACTCGGCCACGCAAACAAGCTGTGGAGGCTGCACAACAGACGCTCGGGCACACGGCCACCGAATGCACATTTGGGCGCTGTCCTCCCACTTTCTCGGGCACACGCGAGCCACAGGCAGATCCGAAACACAAAAGGCTCCCCAGAAAGAAGCCATATCACAGGAAGTCAAAATGGCGAAAACAAATGCACCGAATCAAGTTCGCGCTATTTCTATGGCGCGGCCACTTTGCTTCGAAGTGCATGCCATATTGCTCGTCAAATGCATACTACAAATTTTCGTGTTCTGTCCCATACGCACACGCGCATGGCTTCTGTTCGTCCCTGGGCATGGATATCGGGTGGAGTTTCCGGGGTCGTCGTTGCGAAGAAGCAAACTATTTTCAGACCGCATTATTGGAGATTACGCTGCTTGGGGCACGTAGAGTCGACGTCACAAGTTTAGGTGCCAATTTGTGCCTGAGAAAACTTTGAATTTCGCATCTCTTTCTGCCTGCATTTGGCCAAACGCTACTGTACATATCATTCACATCTTTTAGCACAGGTTCTAAATCAAAAGTTCAAAGCTCTCTGTCGAAGCAGTGGGAATATGGAGCTCTGGTGCCTCGTAGTCTGAATACCTTTGTCCCTAACTGTACGTGATTATCTGTAGCTGAGCCCTACAAAGTTTATGCACCACGCTTCCGATGTCGACGTCTTTGGAATATAAAGCGTTTACTCTCGGGCAAAAGTGCGAGGGTGGAATATCTAGCTTGTATATGAATGTGAGCCACAAGTTTGACTCGGTGCATGCTGTCCTGATGGCAGTGGAGTACGTCACCTTCTGCACTCAACATTCCACGACGATAACTGCGAGGTATTCGAGATCGCGGAACCGACGTGGCCTTGGAACCTCGTCTTAGTCAACAAGAACTGTCGGTGTTATAGATATGGAGTTTTGCATGCATGTGAGGTTTTACAACCGAAAATCGTGATATGACCATAGGAGACGCCGTAGTGCCAGACTCCAGAAATTTCTACTATCTGGTGTTCTTCAACGTGCACCGACAGCACAGTACACGGACCTCTACCATTTTGCCTCCATTGAAACGTGACCGCCGAGTCTGGGATCGACCCCGCCACCTTTGGGGCAGCACGCGAGTGCCCTAGCCACTGATCCACCAAGGAGGATGATGAGTAAGAGTGAAATGGCTACTAAAATGGAGGGAACAGATAGGCGCAAACAGAAAAGAGGGTCACAATAACACTGCTCTAAGTTGGGGAATGAGAATGGGGAAAATAAACAAGAAAGAAAAAAGAAGAGAGCAAATAAAATGCAATAAATAGTCTTAGAGAAGGGCAAGACTCGAAATGAAAATTTCGCAGCAGTCACAGCCCCAGAACTATGCTAGCAAGCACACGTTCTTCAAAGAGTGTTTGACCTCTCATTTTATTTCATATTATGTTTCGTGTGGAGAGTTAGGAGGGCGAAGAAGGAAGAATATGCCTATTTTTTTTTTGCGGAAGACAAGCTTTATAAGCGCGGCCAATGGTCAAACTTTTCGACAAACAAAATATTTTCTTCTGTGTTGCCCGCATTTCACATCTCCATGAAGCGAGAACTACTACACGTATGAATGTAAAGTTATCCCCCTTCCACATAAAGCAACAACATGATATCTCTTTTATTATTTCTACATACCGCAATGCTCTCTCTCTGAACTAAGTTCACGTCTAATATTGCAAAACACACACACACACAAACCAATAAACAAATGCAAACACATACACACGCACGCATGTACACGAACACACGTGCACAAAGAACGAGAGAGAAAGAGAGAGAGCTACCACCTGTAAAGAGGAAATTGGGGAATGGAAGAGCGAATTTTCTGTTTGTGTTCACCTCGAACATGAATGCGACGGCTACCCAAATAAGGTTTTGCCCTTGCAATAGCACCACCTTATTGATGCTCTTTCTTTAGTTAAAATATGGGCATATCAATAACGTTAAAAAATAAGTGGTAAAAGAATGAGTCAGAGTGTCTCAATACGCTCATGCGTTCTCGTTTACACTGTAAATTTAAATACTTCAATACAAGAACTTTTAACAGTCTGTTGCAACGCCAGTGGTTCTTGCTACCTGGGCAAACTGCCCGTGTTAGACACATTGGCAATGAAAGCAAATTATATGTCGGCGGAGATCGACTCTAACCTTACCGTGTTAGATTGTGAAGGTCCCAGCCAGTGTGGACGAGACTTATGGGAGAAGCTTGCAGTAAAAGGAACGCCGCTTCTACACGCCGTACCCCACCGAGCGTGGCAAGCCAACAGAAGCCAGCAGGAACTGGTGCCAAAATGGCAGAATATGCAGACGTATTCACGGATAGTCTTGGATTAGTCAAGGGCCCGTCAGCTAAGCTTTACCTCAAGGACACGGCAGTCCCTAAATTTTGCAAACCTAGAAAGGTTCTTTTTCTGCTGCTTGAGAAGGAATCTTCTGAGCTAGATAGACGAGTCGAATCTGGCAGAATATCGGCGGTACCATTTGCAGAATGAGCAACCCCAATAGTCTCGGTATTGAAGAGCAACGGTGCTGTGCGCATTTGTGGAGATTTTGAGGTACTATTAAACGCTGTTTGTGAAATGAAGTGATACCCTTTGCCAGTCATTGATGACATCTTCACGAATTCGCGAGGTGGAGAAATATTCAGTATCTTGGATCTACGAGACGCTTACAACCAGATTGCATTGGACGAGGACTCGCGAAAGCTGGCTGTCATAAACACGCATAAAGGGTTGTTTTGCTACAACCGGTTGCCCTTCGAAATTGTTCAAGCACCGCCAATATTCCTGAGAACGATCGAGTCCATACTGCAAGGAATACCAGGTGTGCAAGTGTACTTGGACGATGTTTTGATTGCGGAGACTGCAGACAAGCCCTACGTAAAGCTTTGACAGGTTTTGGAGCAATTCAGAGAACATGGCTATAAACTTCGCGCCAACAAGTGCCGGATAAACTAGGCCTCGGTGGTTTATCTAGGTCACCCAACAGAAAAAAATTCTGTTGCACCCAACAGAAAAAATTGGCCCTGTATCTGCATGTTACACTGCAAATGTCATCGAAAGACGATAGTCTTGCGTCTGGAGAGAGTGAACAAAACATTCATTTGATGTTCTGCGCAAGAAAATCGGTGAATGGTATTCTGGAGGCGCTGTGATAGAGTGCTTCGAGCGTTCAGCGGAGGCGAACGAGCGCATCAAATCACGTTACACCTGAGACAGAACGCTATCTGGCAGTTATCGTGAAAAACGGAGCGTGCGCTGTGTGCGCCCGTCTCTGAGGTGATAAGGTGTTGAGCGCAAGGCGACGGGTAGGTGCCACCACCGTGTCGTCTTCGCAAAGCGTCGGAAACACCTGCATTTTTGTGCAAGCGTTGCATGGTCGCCGCAGCGTGATAGACGCTACGTACCTTACAATTACTTATGCATGCCTTTTTTAGTAAAAAATACACATACATAATATTGACGCGTTGTTATAGCGCCTCAGATATGCTCAATAATTGCTTTTTAATTGACAATCGCAGAAGAGTGAACGCTGAACCTTGAGCAATATTGGTGGGCACTACGGATGGGGTCTGCCGCTTGGTTTGGCCACTTTGGTGCCGTTTTAAATACCGGTAAGGACGGACAAACAGACAAATTTACAGACAGGCAGACAAAATTTTCGTTTCGAAGATCCCCAAGAAAGACTATCGTCTTTAAAAAACGTACGTTAAGGCCATCAGACATTCTCCCGCCCCTCGGAATGTCAAAGACCTGCGATCATTTTGGGGTATGCTAACTTTTTACAAGTTCTTACTGCACCAGTCAACCCTACTGGCATTGCTGTACCGACTTTTGAAAGAAAAAAACGATGGCCATGGGGAGCCACAGAAAAGGGGGCTTTTGAAAAAGCTAAAGAGGCATTGTGTGCCGATCCAGTACTGACTCATTTTGACGCGCCAAAACAGTTGTTCTCTTAGTGTGATGCTTCACGGTATGGTGTAGGAGCTGCTCTTTTTCATCGAGTGAATGGGCAGTAGAGACCGATCGGGTTTCGGTCACAAACATTGACCTCGGCCGAGAAGAATTACTCCCACAGTGAGCAAGAGGCACTGGCTTTGGTCTGTGGTGCCACACGGTTCATCAACTTTTTTTGAGTCTCTTAAGGGCGGACAAGCCAACCCTTACCATAGCAGCAGCTAGGATACGGAGATGGGCTACCACGCTAGGCGCCTATGGGTACTGTTTGCAGCATAAACTTGGGAGCCTTTTGTACAACGCCGACGCATTAAGCCGTCTACCACAGAATGCATCGAAACTGGAGGACATCACGCCAGTCGTTCTATCCCTAGATTAGCGGGACATCGCTGCTGTGCCAACAAAAAAACTGCAAGTATTAACGGTGACAGACAACGTCATTTCTCAAGTATGCAAACACACCCACACTGGTTGGCCACGGAGTGCGAAAGGAGATGATGAACTCTCGCATTATTATGAGAAGTGGTTTGAACTGTCGGTGGAAAATGACCTGCTGTACCGGTGTCATCGCGTGGTGATACCTACGGCCGCCCGTAAGAAGTTTCTCATGCTACTGCATGACTCACATCAGGGAGCGTCTTCAATGAAGGCTGGAGCAAGGTCGATATTTTGGGGGCCTGGGTTGGACCAAGACATACAGCACGCAGCCTCCAACTGTAACAGCTTCGTTCAAGCACTCCGTATGCCACCCGCGCTAACTCCTGTAAACTGGCCAGAGACGAGCGAAAGGTAGTCGCGGCTTTATATTGACTATGCGGGACCTATGCGTGGCAAGATGGTGTTTATTGTGGTTGGTTCATATAGTAAATGGGTCGAGGTGGTGCCGGTAGCCCATGTCAATTCCCGCAGTACCATCCAGGCCCTGAGAACAATGTTTGCCCAGTTTGGTATAGGACGTATGGTGGTGTGAGATAATAGAACATCTTTTACTGTCTATGGCGTACACCTTTCAGGAGTTTCGAATTTCGTCAATTCACGGAGCGCAATGGCATTGTTCACATTAGTACATTTCCACATCATCCACAGAGCAATGGGCTGGCTGATCGTGCTGTGCGGACTGTTAAAGACGCATTAAAGAAAACTGGAAACGCCGAGTTGACGACTGCCCTGGCCCGAGTTGTTTGTAACTATAGAAACACCCCTCAACAATCCGGTTTTTCACCTTCGGAAACACTTTCGGGCTACCGGTTTGCGGACAAGACTGGACTTGCCAAAGAACCACCGCAGCGTCTGAGCAAAGCCGACGGAAAACACTGACTATAATTTCACACCACGACAATCCGTCTATGTGCGAAATTAAGGAACGGGCGGCAAATGGACGCCGGCAAGGGTCAGGGCCACGACCGGTGCTCGACTTTTGGGAGTGGAGACTGAGGCAGAGATTGCCCGTCACCATATGGACCAAGTACGAAAGTGCGACAAGGAATTGTTTTTGGAGAGCAAAGACACTCGGGAATTGCCGCTACCTGACAACGACGCGACGATCGAAGACGCCAAGAACGCGTCTGCAGTAGCACAACTAATACAACAGTCAACGAGAAAAAAATAATAATAATTCGGCAGATCCCACGTACCTGGGAGTCGAAGTTATGCGAAGTATACGCAGAGAAGGTGGCCGTGTTGCAATTTTTTTATTGGGCGACACGTCATGAAAGACTAAATATATGTACAAATGTTGCCCGCAAAGATATATGTTGAGAAGTGGCAGATGTTTGTATAAGCAGTTCTTTGCACATGCGCAACGATGCCAACTGCAACAAGCGTATTAGCAACACCAGAAGCTGATATGCTGGCCTTGCACACTGGATGCTGGCCTTGCACACTGCTACGTAAAGCAACGTCAGCGCAAGGCAACTAACCACGATTGACGTTAACCGGACGTGGCGGCTCTATCAAAGGAGTACATATGTAATGTTTACAAAATTGGGCAGGCACCCCTGCAACCACGATTAATGTTTCAAGAAGATTAGCGTCTATTTGAAAAGTAGTGCTGAGACCTGGCGTAGCCCTGTGGTAAAATGCTTCATTGCCACGCAGAATGCTTAGGTTCGATTCCAGCTAGGATCTTAACATTTAATCTTTACATTTGTCAGGTCAACGTTGCCGATGTCAGGTATTTCTTAACGCTAGCGCGTTAATATTGCCCATGTGTGTTCTTCGTTGTTCCGCAGTTGATATTAAGTGTCAGTAACCTATGACGCATACCCGCATTCCAGTGGTACATACCCGCCCATGGGTATGTGTCACTGTCTGGCAGGAAGTGTTCGACGACGTACGTGACAGGATTGTTACATTATTCATGTCTTGACTAGCGCGTCATATTTGTCAAACCGTCCTATTCTCCCATGCTAATTTTGATTCACGCCAAGTTAAGGGGGTGACCACGAGAGCACCCAAACCTAAGCGGCTAGATAGATAGATAGATAGATAGATAGATAGATAGATAGATAGATACGCTCAACGTCGCTGAAGTTTGCTAAAAATCTTTCGCATTTAAAAAGCCGATGGAACGTTATGGTTACTAAGGTGGTAGTAGTGTTGCAACGCCAGTGCTTACCGAAGTGGGCGCAGAACAGAGCACCCATTTGTCTTCTCTCTCTCTTTGTTCTCTTTCTGTCCCCTTTCATGATATAAGTTTCAAGCGGCCCATAAACGCGGTTTTCTGCCTGGGGACACAGACTAGTTCATGTCTCTGGTCGCATCTCTGCCGCCGACGTAACACAGCCTAAGTTCATGGCTATCTCAAAAACATACCACACACTACATTAATTCGAATGGTCTTTGAAAGGAACAAAATACGGCACGAGGCCAATTTCTTTGTGAATGTATTACTCTAAAATATGACATTATGGCTATTTTGTATTCAATGAACACTAATCCAAAGTAGAAATTGCACCTATATATAATGCTTTACTAGAAACATTTGGCGTTTGTGCAAGGTGCAAGACCCACCAATATTCTTTGAACGCTTAAACAGAGAAAACCATTGCAGAATATAAACGTCAGCGCAAGTTTTATGCCAAAGCCACCTTACAATGAGCACTCATAATTGTAAACCCTGCTACGCATCACTACATAGCTACCAACTACTCAGAAAGATGAACAAGTAACAACAGATGCGCATGCACGTTTCTGTCAGAAACAAACATGCCATGCGAAGCCGCTAGAAACCATATTGAAAAAGCCCGTAGAAGCTATTTCTAGGTGCTATGCGATGCCGCTAGGTTTGAAGGTTTGAAGGTTTGAAGTGGAGGAGCCGATAACAAAATATAACAACTTTTGTATACTTTTACAGCTTTTTCTTGGGGTATTTTTCATTGCAAACTGTGCTATGTGCATTAAAATAAATTGATCAACTTCAGAAAACATTGGCAAGGCACCGTGTACATTTATGATACCTGGGCTTGTTGATATTCATAGTAGAAAACAGTGCGAAACAACAAAGACGAGAAAAATCTCATGGGAGTAGCACTGATCACTAACAATTGAGCCCATTTTGCAATACAAATACATGGGCATTTTGAAAAGAAAGAAAATAGAGGAGAGGCAGAGGATTATCCTCACACATGCGCACATCTATCCTCTTGCCCAGTAGCGGGAAAAGATCAGCCCAGTAGCGTTGAACACTCAGAGATGTTTTGTCTCCTCGTGAATTATTTGATAAATAGCCGATATTTGAATGACCGACCACATGGATGGCGAAGGCTCCATTTATTTCGTGAGCCCAGTTTTCTCATTACCCGCGTAGGATGCACGTCTTATGGAAGCTTGAGAGCATCCCCTTTCAGTGCAATGCATTTCCGAATTGCTTCCTGGTTTAGTCGTAATTTTGTAATGTTGTTAGAACGTTGACGCAAGCGAAAAGGGGAGACTCTATCGGCTGTATCAGCTTCTATTATGTATCAGCATGTATTATCAACGCGTCTAACGTATTGACAAAAAGATTAGGGAGTTTAGAATACCGTTTGCAAGCGCTGCGGGCGTTGCGGGCAAAGCGGGCGCCATAAGAGTTTTAGAATAGCGTTTGCCCTGCTGCGAACCGCAACGCACGATCGCAGCGACACCGTAGCCTCGAAACTAGCGCTTGCGGGCCACATGCGGGCCACCATCACCGCACGCAATTTCGGATTTTCTGCGTGCGGTCCGCGAACGCGAACGCTGACTCGCGTTACGACGCATGCGCAGTGCCATCGACCGCACCGCAAGGGCTCGCGGTGCGCTATTTTAAAGCTCCCTATTACCTATCTTCGCAATTCAGCATTCAACGCGACTTCACAAAACAGGGCATGTACCGCATTTGCTTGGAAAATCTCCCTCTCCTGTGTTTTTCCCTTTACAGAATGCATACACAGTTGTACTGAAAAAATAAACTGAGTTCGTATGAGACAGTGCTAGTCCTGTTGGGCCCTTCTCGTCTTCGTTATTTCACGCGGTTTTCAACTATGAATACTATAGATACGCGCCTTACGGTTGAAAACGGAACACCGCCTCCGGTCTATATGTGGTTCGGAACAAATTTGTGTGGACGGAGCCTTTGGTGGCAACGCAGACATGCAAAACACTATACAAATGTACATGTCGACTTAAAGGTTACTGATTACGCGCTACTTAGGCACTTACTAAAATGCAAAGTGTGACACGTATTATACATCACCTGGTCACCTACATACTAGAGGCGTGTGCCAGCTAATGAACGCGTATTACCACAATGACCGAGAAAAATAAAAGAAACTTAGCTAATAATTTCAGAGACAGTGAGCATGTCGTATATGCAAGCGATGAGAAATGGGTTCCGCAAACGCGCCAAAGAGAACTGTAGTTGATGAGGGGCGGCAACAGCAAAGAAACAGAAAGCGCCCTTTTGAGGCAGACAAAAAATAAAAAAGACAATTATGCAGGTATGCGAACGTTACACATCCTGTCGGAAACCCACACAGGTGTGCATTTCTACTCCAGTCCAGGCATAGAACGACTGACACACGTTCATCGAACGACGTGAGGCCACGAATGCGCAATTAGCTTCCGGTCCTGCAACGAAAGGATAACGAGCCTCGCTCGTTAGGCCACCAGTGAGGCAAACTTCTCCGAGTACAGATGGCAAGTTCGAAGCGGCATTTTTATAGTACCCTGATGAGCTCCGGCTTGGTGCCTCATTAGAAGAGACTAACTCTTTCACTCCGCATATATCTGCCTTAGCACGTACAAAGAGTCCACGAGACACGAAGGCCTCCTCCAGTGTTGACGCCCTTGAACGTATGAAGATGGAAGCATTAAGGCGAGACCCGTCCGGCAAAGAAGAGATGCGAATCGGCGTACCTAAGCTATTAGAGTCCCCGAAAGGGGATCACACGCTTGTAAGTGGCCAGCTATGTCGTCTCAGTGAATTACCAGAGTGTGCCGAAAGCAGACAAGACGCGCGCCAACAAGGAAGGAGGTGGAGGGCGTCTGAAACAGCGAGAAGGAAATCAATTTCGACGCGGCTCATCAGATTTCAAACTCCGTTATCCTATCCATCCATATATACTTCACATCAAGGCCGAGAAGAGGTTGACCCCCTCTCAAGTGCGTTTTCATATCCACCTATATTTCAAAGCAAGTCGCTAATAAATATTACGTTCCAACACTCATCGAGACAGTAGATCTTACTCTTCTTTTTCTTCTCCCAGTTCCCCACCAAAGCTGTTTGTCGTCGTTTGGTCACTACACTGTCCCTGGTTTTTCTTCGTCCCTCCGCTAGATATAGGGAATCACATAGCTGATGGCAGCTATTTCCATGATACCATCTTCCGTTACGTAGCCGATGATTATAAACATTCCGTCTTTTGTAGCAGTTTCGGTCATCTTAGGATAGCCCCAAAAGTTTTGCACTATGACTGCCATAACCTTTCCGTAACAAACTAGATCACCTAGAGTAATATTGGGACCTTGTCGTTGTGACGCTTGCCAAATGATCGTTTAAGTGGCTCCGTGCGTTTTCTTTGGCTCTCTGCAGTCTTCTTGGTCTCCTAGAAGTGTATCATTGTCTTTATTATCAGCGTGTAATCTGCAGATGGATACGCCGGTTCACCGGAGGCCGCATACTGGGGACGAAATTACAAACGACTTGCATCCATGGGATCTACTGTGATGCGACACTGCTGCTTGAAGGCAACATTTCCGCCCTCCTGGGAATTTCACGTACATGCTTAGGTACTGTTTTGGGTGTCATATGACTCGTTCTGTGAGCACATTGGCGGAGGAGTGAATGAGGCTGTAAACTTCAAAATGATGTTTTTTTTTTCTTGTGCTCACTTTTCAAGCTCCTGGCTTCTAAACAACGGCCCATTTTCAGACACAATGCATTTCGATTCCTTAAACATTTTCTGTTCAGTAGTGCTATAACGGTTTGCGCAATATGTGCTCCTGGATCGACCGCAACAGTCCTTGAGCATTCGTCAATGCATTCCAAGAAAACACGCAGAGAGATAGCTGACTATTGTCACCTGGAGGAGCCCAGTGCCTGCCTACTCTTTCGGGAGGGGATCGACGAACCACGTAATAAGCCGATGAGTACGAAAGAATCTGCAAGCGTGCACACATGCCTACAGCCCAATACAACACAAAGCGCTGCACATTCGTGTCTTACGGCATTCCTGCCCTCGTGCGCGCTTGGGATGTATGACAAGTAAAGTTTGTACTAATTTTACCAACGAGTCTGCGTCTACTGTTTTGAATTTATTTTTTCTGATCATACCAACATGCACAGGTATTTATTCGCTCACATAAACTTCAATTTTAAAGCTAAGGTGCGCATAAAGACGAAGCAGGCAAATATATATATATATATATATATATATATATATATATATATATATATATATATATATTGAGAATAATTTCAGCAAGGCATGGCTGCATACCCCGTGGCTACGCGAAATGACCTAGCTATAGCGCTTTCGGTGCTCCACGACAACATCTTCTGAAGTACAGACACGACCAGGAGGTACTGCGGTTCGACTCCTGCCTCATAGAAACACGCCCAGGGAAGAAAGTAAGGCAGAAACGGCACGGCAACGTAACCAACACCCTCGCTCGCAATATGCGTATATAAAGGAACTCGCGTTGCGATAAACAAGCCTCCAACATCCTGTCATTCCTACAGAACGCTGTATACGCGTGCTCTAGCAGCACGCGATCCGCCTACAGAAAAGAGAAAAGACAAAGAGAAGTGTGAAAGAACAGCGAAAGGGCGAAACTCCACCTACGCTTACGCGGTCTGCCTTGAAGATGACACGGAGTAGGAGTATTCCTCTGCCTTTTTCTCTTCCGTTGAAGAAACCGGATTATTGATGAGGGAAACCAGATTTACGTCGCGAACTCCTCTCCTATTTCGCTGGATCAGTTACAGAGCAGTACAGTACAAGTCTTCCCCACGAGAAGTTCTTTTCTTTAGGAACTTTTGCGTCATTCGCTTTTTTTCTCTCTTCTTGGGGTCTTTGATCACATTTCTTCATCTTTCTTTTTTCATGCCACGTGGACCACTGGCAAACTGCTCCGTATAAAAAAAGAACATAAAGAGAGGCATAAAACACATAAATAGGCATAAATAAAAACTGCTCCTCTCGAAAGAAAAAAATAAAGCCCCGGTAATAAATAAATGTTCCTCCAGTAAAACAATTAAACAACTTGATTAATCGGCCACCCGGGCGGGCGCATGCACTATACGAACCTTCAAGCACCGCTCTATGACCACGGAGGCCACTTTATTTCTGTCTTTCAAACGAAGAAATGAAAGAAAAAGAAGAATACAATTAGGTGATTGTCACACGGGAAACAAAAAGTCAGAACAGCAAATGAAGACTTTTTCGGTGAAGCTATTACGTAGGCGGAGAGATCATCGACAGTGTCCGCCACTTCGAGAGACTCTTCCAGAGAGGACAAAAAAAAGCAGTCATAAAAAGAGGTGTAAGAGGACAATGTAGACACATAATATTTCTTCAAGGAAAGAAATTACACGCGACGACATCGTCATGTGCAAAGCTGACGAATACATTGTTCTACCTCCAAGTCACGAGTTTTTCGAGCATGCGGAGCGGAAGGGGCTTGGAGAAGTGTTCAAGACCTAGTAACGCAGAAAACGAATGGCGGTGTGCCGATATCTCAGTACAGCGTTGAATGCACCTAAATTGCTTGGCATGACCGGAAGTTCTTCACCCTAATAGATTTTTTTAATTTATGCCGTACAATGATAAGGATAAATAAGTCACTTCGGACCTAAAGTGCTCCCTTAAAGAAGCCAAAAATATTTTTTGAATGTCGGTAGCCGAAAGTGCGCGTTTACCCCTACATTCAGCATGAACTAGTACTTTTCTGGCACCAAAAACATTCACATTAACTAGAGTCCGTGCTCTTTGTTGAACGGATGTTACCAACAGTACCACAAACGCTATCATTGGAAATGCAACGACTTTAAAAAGCAGTAACCAGCTGTGTAAACACCACCTAAACCAGACACTAACGTATATGTTAGAACAATTATCACAACAATGAGCTTTTTTTAATTGAGAACCTCTAAAGTTCGCACTTCTCAGATTCTATGTCGTTCCTACGCGCGGAATAGTAAACAAAAAAGCATTGATTACCCGCTCGTGAATGAGGACAGACCACTTTTTTTCGATCTAGAAGGGTAACAAGGCTGCCATTACAACAAGTGGTTGCTTTGTACACTGAATGGCTCTTTTTTTTAATTAAAACAGTGAAGTAGATGAAGAAAGGAAGAAAACATTGCTGTTGCGTCAAACAGCAGCTGCTAAATTTAACCGCAAGTTCAGCGCGACACTACAGTGCCCCTTGGTGACATCAAAACAAATGGCCTAAGCCCGACAGATGGCTGCTACGTATGGCATCGTGACACAGCAAAGGCGCACACAAACTAGCGAAAGCACATAGCTATACAAAATTGTTATTAAGAAGTCTGAACATATCAGGTGATCCTCCGGAAATCCTTGAACTACACTAGCTATTTCAGGGTTTGTTCGCTGTACATAAGCTTTTTATCCAACAAAAAAAGAAGAGGAAGAGAACAGCCACTACACACGCACTGCTTTTAGGCATTCCGAAGACTTTGAGTGCAGGTGTAAAAAAAAAACATCAGAATCTGAAAAACTGAACGTGAAAATTACACAAGCGAAGCAAAAAAAAGTGTTTTCTCGAAAAAAGTGGGGTCACTCATAAAACGGCATGTAGAAAAAACATGTAAAAAAAGTGAAGAAAAGCGAATCACGACAGTACGCTGAGGAGAAGTGAAACACTCCTCTGATAATGCCATTAACAAAGATCATCTTGAAGCGACACGAAGAAAGTTAGAAAAGCTTTTAAAGACATTAGTGACTAATGTCAATGAGAGACTTTTTCAGCCGAAAAAATTGCTGATACGTAAAACAGCCACAAACTGAAATCACAAAACTTGAACCCACGTTTTTTTTTTATCGCGAAATCCTAGAAATAAAGCGAGTCCTCTCTTGGACCGCCTTTTTTTTCAGTAATGAGGTCTTGATAGACACAGTTCTTCAGATAAACTAAAGATATGCTCGTTCAATACCTACAAATAATTACTATTCTAGCCAAATGCACTTACATGCAAGAAAGAAATGAAAGGTACAGTCCTAAAGAAAATGTTGGCTATGCTGTAATTGTACGAGACAGAATCTCGTACAATCTCGTAGAATCTCACGCCAATTTAAGAAGAATTGATGATGCTGGACATGAAAGTAAGTGCATTACTTAACCTAAACCTTTTGTTTTTACTTCTGTGAGTATTGTACAGAACCCAAGATATGTAAAAACAAACGAACGATGCAATCACTTATGAAACGACATATTGGAACACCACGACCAAGTTCTCGCAACGCTATCAACGAGAACCCATCGCGAACATTAACGGTCATTATTCTATAAGGTCACGTATCACAAATGTTTCGGCTGTAATCATTACGTTGTTTTAAACGGAGGATAAGTTAATTATTGACAGTGAAGAGGCGTTCATCAAAATGAGCGAACATACAGAGTACCTAGATACACAAAAAAGTAAAGGTGTGAATTCAACAGACAAACAAAAATATCATGCAAAGGCACTGTGACTGGAAACAAAAATGGTCGTTTCACTGCTGCTGCACCTGGACACACCTTCGTCCAGAGGCTCTCCGAAAAAATAGTTATAGCATCAATAACTTCCAGATTATCAATGCGCAAAGAAAGAAAAAAAGATCCTGCTAACAAAGAACGACAGTAACTTGCACACAAATGAAAAGAAAGGAGCGGGAATAAGAACAAAGAGACCTGAATATGTGCGAATAGGAAACTAACCCCGGAAGTAATTCATTGCGGCTAGAAATCAGAGACTCGTTCCACATATAGCGTGAAAAAAAAAAACAGCAACAGAAAGCAAAAGCCAAGAGAGCTTTACGCGACGGCAGTCAGTGAACACGAGAGGTCGGGGAGATTGCCGAAACGCTGGCGCCGGGAGCATATCCACATTCATTCGATCAACAATGTGCGCCGCATCTGCCTCTGCTATACAGGCTTCGGGAACGATCGTGCCGGCGGGGCAATAAATGTCCCCGGATCCCGCGGTGCACGCGACGCGCCTTAGGTTACTAGTTGAATTGCGTCCCCATCTCTCTCCATCAATCTGGATTCGTGTAACACTATCTGCTGCTACCCTCTCTCTACACCTGCTTTCACTTTCACGTACTTTCCTCAATCATTTTCTCGAAATCCACGCCTAAAAACCACTCCGCAGTCTCGCCTCTTCGCCAAGGACGATTGAACGAAACGTAGCTTTCACGGACGCGAACAGTCGACACCATGCTTGGGCAGTACGAAAGGACAAGACCATTGCAATTGTAGAATCTCTAGGGGTGCCCCTTTACACTAAGGAGCAAATACATATATCGAAGGCAAATTTCGGCCGTGAATTGAATTGGCCGAGACATTTGTTTTTGTGGTGATCGCTTTTCAAGGTGGGCTACGAACTACAGCTGTTCCATAAATGAACAATTCCAAACAGGTGGTGTGTGCCTTTTGGCTGCCTTACTGCTTCATGAGTTTTGCCATGTTAAACAGAAAGGCAGCCCCCATTGCAAAATAAAACAAGAAATTATGTAAGGCATACAACGTAATTTATGTTCGTGTAAACAAACAAATAGGTGTGAACACAGAGGAAGCGTTAGAAATGCAGGACGTAAGCTAGAGGAAACTGTTATCGTTCTACGCGCTATATTTGTTACCAGTGAATATAAGGCTTTCAGACTCATTGTAAAGGTAAAAAAAGAGGATAAAATCATAGTGACAAACAGTAATTAATTGTTTACGTCAACCATTAAATTACTGATGTATTAAGAAGTTTTACATAACATCGTATTTATACACGTATGTAGGCTTATAAGCTAAAACACACAAAAGAAACACAGACGTAACTATACGCGAAACGCCATATTCATGTCAGATATCTTTTACGTGACATCAGCGCATAGTATGTGCAGTCCACTAGCATTTCCATACTCTTCTTTTTTCTCGTACTGCGGCGCTTCAATCATCCAGAAATAATCTGAATTCCATTATTCGCGCTAGTTATTATAGAAATTGCTTGTACTGATAGCTGCCTAAGTGCAACGTTAAGCACACCTGGATTTAGAAAGCTTCCGTAACGTGCCGTAGTAATCAACCCAATTATGTCTTTTGTGAAGCGTGCTCTGCCGCACAAAGACTATTATTGCGGCAGAGCATAAAGCTCCTCAAGTCAGCATCAGGAAATTGGTTTCTTTGTAAAGTATGCTCGACTGCAAACCTAAAAATGATGCAGTGTAGCAGACAGCAAGGCAATGCCGGTGTTCCCGCAGGCGGACACTGCTACCCGGCATACAAATCTTAGAAGTGTTCTGCCAGAACATCATTCAAGTTTTCATCAACGGCGTGTCAACAGACGTTCATGATTAAAAGAGTGAGATACGGTGTCATCGTTTTAAGGTACCAAAAGAAAATTGCCTTCCGCGCCGTTTATTATTCTTCCTGTGCTGGAACAGGCAATACCTTCTCACACGGTTTGTTCGCTCCATTTACGTTTGAAGTTCAGTGAACAGTCTACTTGGATTTAAGGCCAACAAGATTCTCCTCAGCGTTAACACCCTTCAATAAGGGTGTTAACCTGCACAAAATCAGTTTTCTAGAACAAGCACGAAAAGTTACCTTGCAAAGAGATCAGAGGATACAAAACGTCCATGCACTGTTTTTGTTAAGCCTGCACGTGAACGAATTCAAAAGACATAAGCCAGCCAACAATCTAATATCCACCTGATACAACCTAATATCCGCGATCATAAATATACAGGCAGTCTTGCTCAGTTACCTTCTTGTTGTTTGTTTTGTTCTTTAATAAATCAGAATAGAATCCAAACGTTACCACTATGGTCGACTGAATCCAGGTTAACTTGTGGGAACATCGTTTGGACGAATTACTAACTATTATTAAAAATATATGGTGCAACTGCAGTATTAGGAAGAAAGGAAAAAAAGAAAAATAAAGAAACAAAGAAACAAAGGAAAAGAGAAAGGAAGAAAGAAGGAAAGAAACAAAGAAAGAAAGAAAGAAATAAGGAAGGAAAGAAAGGAAGGAAGAAAGCAAGAAGGAAAGAAAGAAAGGAAACAGAAAGAAAGGTATAAATAAATTAATAAATAAATAAATAAAGAGAAAGAAAGAAAGAAAGAAAGAAAGAAAAAAGGAACGCCGATTTTCACCCCGATACCTTGTGGAGCTAAACCCTGTAAATCTATCGCGATAGACAAGGAGACTGCGCAGGCACCAATGCGCGAAAGCAGAAAATGCTAGTAGCCTGGTGGCACTAGCACTATCCGAGAGTGCAAAACTGGGCAGCCGTGCGTTCACCGTATTTCTCTCTCACTTCGTCTGGGCGGGCCAGACGTTTTTACCCTCGGACCATACCTAACCAACTAGTCCTACGAAATACTAAAAAAATGCCGCCTGCCTGTTGAGCTCCCACGAAGTAAGGTCAAGTTTGAAACAAAAGAAAAGCGGTGACAGTGAAGGGTGGTTGCGTAAAAATGGAGATGGATGAGGATGTGGCACACCACGTAACCTGTCGCTCGCGCCACAGCCAGAATAAAAATGAAAGCAGACAGAGCCACCATCACCATCACTGAAGTCACTGAAACAAATAGAACACCTAGAATGCGAAAATAGACCAAAGAAAGAGCACACCATTCATCAGTAAGGTACGCGTGTGTATCCATGACATGGCACAATGAAAATCCAGTGCACACTGCACTGAATAATTAACGTACCTCTACATGAGGAGTTACACGAGGAGGGATAGATTGAAGCGAAGGCCGATGCTCACAAATTGAGTGCTCAACAAAAGTGTAGGTTAAACCTTCTCCATGCATCCCCCCTCCCTCTTGCGCAGTGCATTACTGCTCCAGTATGGCGAACACCTGGAAACACGTGCACCAATGAAACCAATTCCATACTAAGCTGCAGCATTGGTGCCTTCCCTGGCAGATAATAATAATAGTTGGGGGTTTTACGCCCAGATTTGAGGGACGATGTAGTGGAGAGCTACGGAAATTGCAACCACCTGTGATTCTTCATTGGGCATATTAATATAAATACACAGGCATTTTTGCATCCACCGAAAAATGCAGCCACCGCGACAATGTATTCGATCTGGCGACCTTCGAGTCACCAATCGAACACCATAACCACTGTTGCTTCCATGGCGGGTTCCGCAGTAAGCTATTTTAGAACACCTGCAAAGTACAGTTTCGAGGTGCCCACTACGCAATGAAACGTCGCATTTTACGAAGCATCGAAGCACTTCCTACGTGTTCCTTAAGCAATATGCGCACCATTGTTGCTGCGCACTTCAGTTATGATGCTGTGGTGTATGAGGGTATATCGATGAAGAATTATGGATGAGGCCTTATAAAGGGTAGGCAGCTTTACACCACACACTAGTTACGCATTTCATATAGTCTGACTGCCTGGTGATAAGTTTTCAGTTCATCATGGTCATAAGTGTTTCTACTTGACACTTGCTAGCGCAAAAATTCCAATTCTATTGTGACGAGGAGGGTTTCTTTTAATGCCACTTCCTGCGCTTACCAAAGTACAGACAACGCCGGTAAAACGGTGCACATTTAATACACATACGCGCAAAAATATTATGCCAGGCAAGTTTATGCCACAATAAAAAAATATACGAGCGCCAAATGAAAAGCATCCCCTTGTGCCTTTCGTGTTACGGTTCTCCATAAAGCCATAGTCCCTCAATACCATTGAAAGAGTATCGATGGACTATAACACCGCTAATCATCGAGGACAGCCCGCGAGCTAGTGCTCATGCCCCGTACTCTTGTAAATCGTGGCTTGTATAAAATCAAAAAGCACTAATCTACTTGTACAATTTTTTTCTTGCGGGTATCGCCGTGCCTCCACAAGGACAAAAAGAAAGAAACAAAACTTGTGTATGACAAGGATCCCTCGTTATCATCTGTAAATTCTCATTCCACATGCACCAAAACCCAGGCAACTTGCCTCTTGCCAGGCAAAGACGCATTACGTGGCAATCAAAGAAAGAAAAACTGAAAACAAAATACCGGACAGCCACAGGGTGCAAATGGCGCGACCCAAACCCGAATCAGAGGATTACTCCAAATGAATGATTTTGACGGGCATGATGTGGCACAACACGAACATACCGAAAAAGATAGAAACACGATAATGGAAAATAACCATCACTCGGGTCCTTTTTTTTTCTTGTTTTCAACAAAGAAGAAGGTTGGAGGCCGATTGGACCAGGTGGTCTAAATTTCCAAAGCCCTCCACTACGGCGTCTCTCATAATCATATAGTGGTTTTGGGACGTTAAACCCCACATATCAATCAATGGAGGCCGATTGGAGCGCACGCGTCCGGAAAGGCAGAGGTAAAAACCTTCGCCGCGACTCGGCGTCCTCGCGACTGCCCTCTAGTGGGAGTGCGTAGCGTAGGGGGAGGGGGAAGGGGGTTGTGAAGGCATACCTTGTCACGTCTTTCTCTTCAAACCTCCGAACCTTTTTTACTCTGTATTTACCCAGTCTCCATTTGGATGCTGGAGGTCCATCTGTACAAATATTGACGATCCGATGAACCACCGCTGCACCAGTCAAAGCCGCCAAGATAGGAAGGAGATGCCGAGTTCGCTTCAATTAGTTCGTTTAACTGCGTCACCGCAACTTTCGTTCCATCTTATCGCTTCTTTTTTTTTTCAACTACAATTCCCACGCAAAAGCATAGCGCTGACCATATAGCTGAAGACCATAAGTCCCGCCTTCGATTTCTTTTTCTTCCCGCAATTTTCACTGTCAAAGACGTTTTTTTCTTTTCGCCTTGTACTAAAGCAGTCGACTTTTTTTTTTAGCTTTCCCGTCATTCCTCACCACTTAGTACATTTAAGCTGCGCCGAATCCTGTAAGCCTTGGTTTTCACCAGCTTAGATTTATCGTAGCCGGCAGGGCGTTTAAAACAAACGAAGATATGAAACAGAGAGAGAGAGAGAGTTCGACAAAGTTTCAGGAAGAGCGAGGTTTGGGAAACGTAATTTGCCCATGCAAGAGCACGAAAGCCTCGTTTTCTTCTTCTTCTTTTTTTTTCAAATCATATCTACACGCGCTCTCATCTAACAGTCATGAAATCGTGCGCCTCGACGAACGTTTATTTCAGCCGGTAGCCAGCTCCCCCCCCCCCCCCCCCAGACGCACAAAAAAAAATACAGGAGGAAACTAAGAGGCATTGCATGAACAAAGTTTCTTTGCACGCCTCTTGATAATCGTGCCGTCAAAGTGGTAATGAGCGTGACGGGATCCGAGTAAACGCCATATTTATTATCGACTGAGCGTGGCTGACGCAAGCAGCCGGTTGCGAAGAGGCACCCACTCCCCCTTTCCTCCTCTCAACAGTCGATCCGCCGTATAAAAGAAAAAAGAGTAAGCTAAGAAAGAAAGCGAGCAAATTTTCAAAGAAGTGAGCTTGCTATTGCCGTATTGATCAGAAAAACATGTAAGCCCATTCCTGTTATTGCCCTTCGACTCCACGCTATTCTTTTCTCTCTTCAGGCATGTCCACGTCCTTTAGTCGCATGAACCCTGTGCTCACTTGAGTATGTCTTGTATTTACACTTCTTTCTATTTCTATCTTGCTCTGCAAACTTTCAGGACAAACTTTCAGGCTCATCATTCTGCTGCTGCCTTTTTTTATGCTTTTAATTGGTGACTCGCAGCCGCCTGCAGTACGTACTGCTGTTCAAGTGCACGAAGCGCACTGTCTTCGTGCACCGCTAACTGTCTTTCTGTGTTCTTTGCGTACGTTATTCACTGGCTTCTTCAGGCTCGACAACCTTGTGCTAACAGATTAATTATCCGGCAACGACAGGGCTTTAGCTGTCATAGCGCCCAACTCGAGTCAAACTAACGAACGCTCGGCATGCACGCCTTATTCAAAAGTTCTTCCTTGTTTTTCTATTCGCTTCATTTTCTACACATATGCACTCTGCTTTAGTGAAGAACCAAACCAATCCGCAGCGCTATTATTTAGCGGCAACATGCATGGGCACGTACACGAAGAACAAACGATGCAAGCAGAAATGAAAGAAAACAATAGCCCCGACACTGTGAGAGATTATGTAAATCTCTCACAGAGTCGGGGCTATTGAATAGATCAACGGAACAGATGAAGAACAGGCTGTGGAGAGGGAGACAGATACGAGAAGAAAAGGCGGGGAGGCTAGCAGGAATTACATCTCGCTTGCTACACGACACCAAAGAACGGGGAAAGATGGAAAGAGAGATGTGGAGAGGTAAAACAGACGTGCACAAATGTGGCACGTTGCGCTCGTCTTCCTCCTCGTTTTAGCCCGTTATAGTGGTTTACTCGCCAATCCTCCTCTCTCCACCTGGCTGTAACGAGTCGCAGCGTTCGTTGGCGGATTTAAGAGTGCCCTGTCGAAAAACAATGGCAGATCTCACGTACAGTGGGAGTCGATGATATGCAAAGCACGAATGAGGATGGTGGATATGCCCCTTTAATATCAGCACAACGTTACGAGGCGGACGTAAATTAAGCCGTACATGACTTTCATGTCAGGATTACCCTGTTTGTACGGGTTATTTACCTTCGTCGTCTATTCACGTCACAAGATACAAATTTGGTATATGTGAAGCTAACGAAATGACCACGAGCGCACCATGAGTAGGGCATGTAGTTATGTTCAACATGACACGCTTGTCACAATTATTATGTTTGAAGGTGTCATTTACCTTAGTCGCCCATTCGCGTCCCGTAATTCCAAATTAGGTATATGTGAAGCTAGTGAAACGGCCGCGAACACATCATGAGCACGGCATGTAGTCGTGTTCTTACATAACGCGCATTTTATGATTATCATGTCTGCACCAGTCACATACCATCGTCATCCATTGACGTATCGTAATACCAAATACGTAAATTAAGCCGTACATGACTTTCATCTCATAATTATCATGTTTAAACCATTCATTTACCTTTGTCGTCTATTCATGTCAAATGCTACTAAATTTGGTATATGTGAAGCAAGCGAAACGGCCGCGAGCGGGTTATGAACACACCGTGTAGTCATGTTTTACGTCAGTCGTGACACTCAAGTCAAGATTATCATGTTTGGACGCGTCATTTATCTTCGTCGTCTATTCACGTAACGTAATATAAATTTAGGTGTATGTGAGGATAGCAAAACTACCGCGAACGGATCATGAGCGTGGTACGTAGTCATGTTCTTACATGACACGCATCTCATAATCATCAAGTTTGCACCAGTCACATACCTTCGTCATCAATTCTCATCCCATAATACCCAATTTGGTATATGTGAAGCTAGCGAAATGGCAGCGAGCGCACCATGAGCGTGGCGTGTAGTCATGACTTGCATGCAATTCGTGTCATGATTTCCACTTTAGGGTCTGTCACGTATGTTCGCCATGCAGTCATGTCATACCATACCAATTTTGCCATATATCGTGTGAGCTAAACCTCCGCAAGAGCTAAACCTCCGCAAGAGCTAAACCTCCGCAAGAGCAGTAGGGTAGCATACCGGATACTAGCATCTGGTTAACCTTCCTGCCTTCCTTTTTTCTCGTTTCTCTCTCTCCGCGAGAACATCAAGATCATGAAATGTAAATCACAACAATCATGACATAAATATCAGGATTTTCATGATATGATGAGTCAATTATGATTGTCATACAGTCATGCTATGTCATACCAATTTCAGTGTCGACACGAATATTTAAACAGCCAGAAGAGCTAAAAGTCATAGGCGGCTAGATAAATAGATAAATAAATAAATAAATAAATAAATAAATAAAAAGATAAGTGGATAGATAGATAGATAGATAGATAGATAGATAGATAGATAGATAGATAGATAGATAGATAGATAGATAGATAGATAGATAGATAGATAGATAGATAGATAGATAGATAGATAGATAGATAGATAGATAGATAGATAGATAGATAGATAGATAGATAGATAGATAGATAGATAGATAGATAGATAGATAGATAGATAGATAGATAGATAGATAGATAGATAGATAGATAGATAGATAGATAGATAGATAGATAGATAGATAGATAGATAGATAGATAGATAGATAGATAGATAGATAGATAGATAGATAGATAGATAGATAGATAGATAGATAGATAGATAGATAGATAGATAGATAGATAGATAGATAGATAGATAGATAGATAGATAGATAGATAGATAGAATAGATAGATAAGATAGATAGATAGATAGATAGATAGATAGATAGATAGATAGATAGATCGATAAGACCGACCTTACCGACCGACCGACCAACCGCATGGTCACTTAACACCACCTCGCAGACGCGAACACCATCCTTAGCTGAGCTATACAAAGACATATAATGGCAAGAAAGTACATACAGGGTTAACCATGTACTACACCGATAGACGCGACAACCGTATGCATCTCGTCGACAAACAAAAGCCTGCAAATAAGCCACTTATTCGCGTATAACCTGCCGCCTAATAAAGCCTGGTCATATTTAGACATCAAATACTCTCAGGTCCAGACTAAAAATAGTACTCTGTTGTATTCCGATTCCTGAGCGACATCGGCAATGGACGTCAAGCTGCCACACGATACGATGTCCAAGATCACCTACACGCCCAGAGGAGACACAACGACGTATACATGACAAAGGCCTGCAGACACGACAATGGCCGAAGTATAAGGGGACAAATGAAATACAACAACGAATGGGGACAAAAAAAAGAGGAAATCACTCCTTGGAACCCAAGCAAAGTATACAAAAACGATAAGAGCTTCACTCTGGGGCAACGTGAGACGTAATCGTTTCGACGTGAGACACGCTGTTCCATCGTATCTCCCTCATCGCGCAAGAAGCGAACCTCGACGGAAAGCAAAAAAGGAATATACGAAAGAGTGAACACGACATGGCGAACGCGTGGAGAAGGAAGGAAGAAAGAGAAACCACCCAAGACGGCAACAGCTATATCGAGCACGTGGCGCGAAAGACCGCATATGTTATGCACTAGACACCGAGCCTCTCCTCAACTACTCCACAGAAGGAAGAAACGACGGCACGGCGGCCGCGACAGCTCAAGTAGCAGTGACCGATACGCCTCGGGGTTGGAACCTAGTATAGAAGCAGCCGCAGCAGCTGTAACAGAAACCGAACATCTCTGGCGACGCAATTTCTGCCATCCTTTCTCGCACCTAGCCATACGGAGACGCCGGTCGACAAGCGCAATATTCTGACAGCTCTCAGATAGAAAATGTGAGAAGGACGGGGAGGAGATGTCCAAGAAATAAAAGACTGGGGGAATAACAACGCATACTTTGTCACGGCCGGCCTTCAAAAGCGGCACCCGTTGCACGCGCGCCGCTTCTCTAGCCCGGCCGTTACTCTCTATAGTCTAGAGACAACAACAGCAACAAGAACGACGAGCAGTAAGCCACGCATGAACACCGACCTGACTGGCGCGTGGGAAACCGTTACTACGCGACAGTGAAGAACAAGACGGCTCCGATGTCACCGCAGGTCTCCCGCGGAGACATCGTACGCCACGCCTTCTTCTTCCCATTTGAACGACCGCTATATGGTGGGGAGTTTTCGCAAGAAGAGGCGGGCGCTCCGCCGACATCAGCAGTTTGCTCGGTACGATGTAAAAAGAAACGAGAATAGAATAGTGGGGGAGAGGTATAGAGGGACAACGCTGGGAAAAACATTATGCATAGCGTATCGGCTGAACGTAAAGCGTAGCGCACAACACAGCGCATATGGCGAGAATGGAAGAGGGGGGAACGTTGGGAGCAGGAGAGATGAGACATCACGCGTGCGCAAGAAGCGCGAACAAAAGCAAAGAACATTGTGACGACATCTTGCCACGGCCTCTATGCATGCTGTGACGACGACGATGACGCTCACGCGATGCCAAAACCACCTACTCTCGTTTCCTAACGCTCGCTCTGCCCTTTCTCACCGTATGATGTGCCTTTTCCCCACACCGCAACCACAGCGCGGCCGCATACTGCTGCCGTGAACACCTGCGTTGCTTAGAGAAAAGTGAAGAGAAAAAAATGTGAACAAGAAAATAGAGAGATACATGTGTCGATTTCGGATATCACGCACCGAGTGATGCGCAAACAAACCTGCGCGCGCGTGTTGACGTTGCACTGCTGCAGCCGCAGAGCTGATGCAAAATAGGCGCGCCTTGGGAAAAACATAAACGCGGACAAGATGGTGTGCCCGAAATAATGCACATAAAGAGAAGAGCGGAATAAAACTACTTTTTTTTTACTGATAAGGCTTTTCCAATCCAACACGCTCCTTTCTTCTATCGATGAGCAAGGACAACTTCAGAAACTAGGAGAAACGGACGCAGTTCTCATGCGGAACGAAAGCGAAACTTGCAGTATAGGGCAAGCACTGTTACTGAAAACACCTGGTATCAACCTCAAACATAGATAGTTTGATTTATACAGTTCCACATAATAAAACATGAAATTAGAAATGAAGAAAAAATTTCATTCATCCAACTATACCGCAAAGCTACAGAGAAAACTGATACGATTTTTTATAATTGAATTAAAAAAATTGCCCTTAAACGCACGAGATATTGAAAGCCGCACCAGCTTTCAATTATTTCGGTCATCTGATACAACCAGAAGGTTGTTAAATGGCAAAGCGAGAATATATAAATCAAAATTTTGATGTAACGGAACATGGGGAATGGCAAATATTAAAGACGATAGTCGTTCTTGGGGACCTTCAACGGAAAAATTTTGGTCTGTCTGTTTGTCTGTACATCTGTCTGTTTGTCCACTCTTAACGGCATCGGGTATTTGAAGCTGTGGACCCCATCCGCAGCGCCCACCTATGTTGCTCAAGGTTGGGCGTTCATGCTTGTGTGATTGTCAATTAAAAAATGCCGCCATATCCACGAAGTGAATGATGATGAGTGGGCGAAGCTCCGGAGGTAAACCTGGTAAACCATGAATCCTCCGTACATTTTGCCCACTCGATTTTATTGCAACGCTCCCCCTAGCGTACGTCACCGCACTATATCGAACGATGACACGTGCCATATGTGGCATCATTCCTATTTTATAACACCTCGCCTCTTTCATAATCAACTATACGTACCGCCGTCTAGTTTATAACATCTTGCATCTTTTGGACGGACGGACGGACAGACGGATGGACGGATGGATGGACGGACGCACGGATAGACGGATGGATGGATGGACGGATGGATGGATGGACGGACGGACGGACGGACGGACGGACGGACGGATGAACGGATGGATGGATGGATGGATGGATGGATGGATGGATGGATGGATGGATGGATGGATGGATGGATGGATGGATGGATGGATGGATGGATGGACAGACGGACGGATGGACGGATGGATATGGCTGTACCCTTTAGATCGGGCGGTGGCAAGCGTAATACTTAGAACTGAACGAGAGGTGGCTACATACAGGGGACGCACAGCCCACGCCTTAGGGAGCTTCGCTCCTAAAAGCAATTATTGCGCGTGTCTGAGGCACCATAACAACACGTATATATTCTGTATGTGAGCATTTTACTAGAAAAGGCATACATAAGTAATTTTAAAGACTGTAGCGCTTATCACGGTGTGCTGACCATGCAACGCTTGCACGGAAAGACGAGTGCTTCTAAAGCTTTGCTAAAACGAGACGGTGGTGGCACCTACCCGTCGCCTTGCATTCTGTACCTTATCACGTCTGAGATGGGCGCGCACACCCGTCTCAAAGCCACAAGCTTTGTTTTCTAAAAAACTGTCAGATGGCGCTTTTTACTACGCAATCGCCGACGGTGGACAGATTTGTGGAGAATCGTCATCCATTGACACTAAAGCGTAGTGGCACGAAGTGCGAATGAAATCTATACTGTAAAAAATATTAGTAACAGGAGGCCATATTGAAGAGAAATACAAACTGTTATTTCTTATGTTTCAAGTTGCTGACTGATCCGGCTTCACTCTGCAACCTCATAACCTCCAAGATTAGTCAACATAGCAGAGTGAACGACAGGGATTCTGTCCTCCGATCACGACGAATCTTGCTTTTAACGTTTAAGAAAAATAAAGTCCTTTGATTGATTAATACGTGGAGTTTAACGTCCTAAGACCACCACATGATTATGAGAGACGCCGTAGTGGAGGGCTCCGGAAATTTCGACCACCTGGGGTTTTTTAACGTGCACACAAATCAGAGCACACGGGCCTACAACATTTCCGCCTCCATCGAAAATGCAGCCGCCGCAGCCGGGATTCGAACCAGCAACCTGGGGGTCAGCAGCCGAGTACCTTAGCCACTAGACCACCACGGCGGGGCAAAGTAAAGTTTTTTTTTTTTTTACTCTTCGCCGAGAGTCCTGGCTTTTAATGTGCAGTACTCTATTTAAAGCGACACGTCAACACTCTTCGGAGGTTGTTATACTCTCTTCAGGAAATCGTATGGCCCACAAGAAAGTTGACGTGTCTCCTTAAAGAGAGTCGTATACTTGACAAGTCAAGACTCACCCAAAGAAATCACCCACGCATTTTTCTTAAAGGGTTCCTCACCAAGTCTGACCATTTAAGCTGACAAGCGTTATGCGTAGACTGGGCGTTCACAAGCACCTCTGCGAAAATTTGCAACTCTACACACCAAGAAAATGGGTCAGATTTCAAGCTGAACGCTGCTTGCCCTTCTTCTCGCGGGCGCGCATACAAAGAATGACAGGTTCACGTGCGAGAAGGAACGGCCCTACGTAACTGGTAGCGCTGTGTGACGCCGCTCCCCTACGCATCTGCATGTGCTCTGACATCGCCCCCTGTAGCAGGTGCACGCTGTGATAATTATTTGATGCGACATATGTAGTTTGTGAAATTTGTTGCTTGAATCGATGAATAAAACTTGACAGCAATAATAAAACACACAAACAGATTTCGCGCATAATTTTTTCTTTATTATTTTTACTACAAAGAATAACGAAATGCGAAATTATATGCCTCCATTTCGCATGCGTTCGCATTCTCGCCCTTTGCACATCGTGCGGATGCCACCCGTTACAACAGAACTAATTGTCTACTTAGTTCCTGAGCTCAATCCCATTTACACTCCTGGGTCCAACTAAATGTTCATGCGGAACTGGCTCATGATACCGCTAGTCTCGCATCCGTGCAAATGTCGCGGCTTCGACGCTTAGTAATAGGTCGAAAGCAAAGAGATCGGCGTGAGCGCATTCGGCATAACTTGCAGAGCTGAAGTAAGGAGCCATCGTGTTCGTGCCGCCTAGGTGGCGCGCAAATTAAGGCTTTCTAAGCAGAAGCACAGAGGACACCTCCAATATCCCACTCGTGTATTGTGCGCTGGGGCTAATTCGGGCAAGTCACGTGCACGTGACTTTCTGTGCACATAACGCGTTTGTGAGTATGCGCCATGTGATTCACCAGCTCGTCTGCTGAGGAAGTCAGGAAAAAGACTTGGCTTGCGAAGGCTATGCGTGGAGGAGGAGAGGTTGAAGAAAGGAGAAGACACAATTTTTGCAGCCCTCGTCGGGAGCGTGGCTCAGAGCTAAGTCTGCACGGGGCGAGCGGCATAGGCTTCAAGCTCGCCTCCACACATGATAATTTAATTTCGCGCCCCTTCAAAACATTCGTTTTCTCAGCTACTAATACACCGATAACAAAAATTATTTTGGCGTAAGGCTCCTTATTGGGCATGCAGTAACTTCCCGGCTCTAGGATTCGTTATCTCACCAGATGAAGCACCCCTTAAGTGTTACAATGATGCTTTCATAGAAGTGCTATAATGAGAACACGTTTATCACTTCTCACAACGCGACTGTTGTCAATGCAACTCTAAGTCGGAAGTCTCTCTAAACAACTACTTTAACTGCTTTATGATCTCAATGAACTAATGAACGAGTAGGAGGGCAGTCTCAATTACGTTGGTGCTAAACCTAACTATGTAATTGCTTTACATATGCAATAAAGAGAAAGCCTCCAGCCCCCAGCGATCAGCGAAACACCAACATCAGCCTCTCCTGCGTTGTATGATGACACGAGATTGTTTTATTATCATTTATAGTAGTAAATTACACTGTCAAAGCATAATTTATCCGCATTGACAAATTACGAGTCGTGCCCCGTGTGACCAGAACAAAGGTTGTGTATCATCTTGAGCTGCATTTCAAAAAAGCCCTGCTTCCAAACTTAGCTACTTCACCTTAAGGAGCCGTATACTAATTAGGCTCACAAATAATTTTTGAAAGCGCACTCAGATTTAGTAAAGACGAGAGCCTGAACAATAGTGCTTGTAGATACACGTAGATTAAAATTTGCGCATCCCTGATCGAGTAAATTATACTGCATAGTTTAAGGTTCTATTGGCATAACAATAGAAAGGAGAGCATATAGAAGCGTGGCCTGTAATGTGTATGCACTCGCTTTCTTATGAATTCACGGATAGGCTACTTCATTGATAAGCGTCACATCTCACTCCCTTCCTCGCTTCTCGTCTGCCAAACCACACGCCGACAAGCCAACCTTTAAACGACTTCTCCAAATCTCAACCGACACGAGAAGTTACGTTAACGAGCTAGCTGACGTTGAAAGATCCGACAAGCAAAAAATTGCAGCAAATCCACGGCGTGAATGATGGAGAGTGGGGCGAAGAATTCGTCCATCCATTCGTTCTTGCTTCCGTTCATCCATGCGTCCGTCAGTGTGACCGTCCATGCATCCATCAGCCCGTCCGTGCGTGCGTCTGTTCGTGCGTCCGTCCCTGCGTTCGTCCATGCAGCCGCCCCTTCGTCCGTTCATGCGTCCATCCATGCATCTGTCTATGTGTTCGTTCGTCCATCTATTCAACACTCCAAGTACTACCATCTCGCATTTTTTCATCATATATTCCCCATATAGAAGCACCGCCATCCAGCAGACATTCCAAGGACTAAAATAGAGGTGCCACACGCACACTTTCTTACGGCTTGCGCTTCGGGTCCACTTCCCACCTTTAACCACCTCGAGTTCATGGTATATACTAGTTCACTGTATTCATGGCACTGCGGCCGAACGCTCGCTAAACCTTTCGAAAACCAAGGAGGTTACGCCCAGCGAGTATGACGTAGCAAACTTTTTCAGTCAGATAGTGCTCAATGTACGTGCCAATGGCTGCTAATGAGAAATGAGAGGCGGAGAATTCGGCTTTTACTTTCTTACGGCTTGCGCTTCGTATCTACTTCCCATTTTTAACCACCTCGAGTTCATTCATGGTATATACAAGTTCATTGTATTCATGGCACTGCGGCTCAACGCTCGCTAAACCTTTCTAAAGCTAATACCGCTCGTGTTTTGTGCGCTGAGCTAATTCGGGCAAGTCACGTGCACGTGAATTTCTATGCACATAAGGCGCTTATGAGTATGCATCATGTGATCCACCATCTCACCTGCTGAAAAAGCCAGTAAAGAGATTTGGCTTGCGAAGGCTAAGCGTGCAGGAGGAGAGGTTGATGAAAGGAAAAGACACAGCTTTTGCAGCCCTCGTTGGGAACATGGCTCAGCGCTGTCTGCACGGGGCGAGCGACAAAGGTTTCAAGCTCGCCTCCACACATTATAATTTCGCGCCGTTTCAAAACATTCGTTTTCTCGGCTTCTAATGCACCGATATTAAAAATTATTCTGGCATAAGGCTGCTTACTGGGCATGCAGTAACTTTCCGGCTTCAAGATTCGTTATGTCACCTGGTGAAGCGCCCCTTAAGTGTTACAATGATGCTTTCAGAGAAGTGCTATAATGAGAACACGTTTATCACTTCTCACAACGCGACTGTTGTCAATGCAACTCTAAGTCGGAAGTCTCTCTAAACAACTACTTTAACTGCTTTATGTTCTCAGTGAACTAATGAACGAGTAGGAGGGCAGTCTCAATTACGTTGGTGCTAAACCTAACCATGTAATTGCTTTACATATGCAATGAAGAGAAAGCCTCCAGCCCCCAGCGATCAGCGAAACACCAACATCAGCCTCTCCCGCGTTGTATGATGACACGAGATTGTTTTATTATCACTATAAAGTAGGAATTCACACTGTCAAAGCATAATTTATCTTTGTTGGTATATTACGAGTCGTGCCACGTGTCGCCGGAACAAAGGTAGTGTATCATCTTGAGCTGCATATCAAAAAAGCCCTGCTTGCAAACTTACCTATTTCATCATAAGGTGCCCATATGCTAATTAGGAATACTCGTTAAATTCCGAAAGTGCACTCAGGATTAGTGAAGACGAAAGCCTGAACAATAGTGCTCGTAGATACGCGTAGAAAAAAATTTACGCATCCCTAGTAGAGTAAATTATACTGTATATTTTAAGGACAATTAACAAAACAATAGAAAGGGGAGCATATAGAAGCGCGGCCTGTAATGTATGCGAACTCGCTTTCTTATGAATTTACGGATAGGCTACTTCATTGGCAAACGTCACATTCCACTCCCTTCTTCGTTTCCCGTCTGCCTTATCCACACGCCGAGAAGCCAACGTTTAAACGACTTCTTCGAATCTCAACCGACATCAGAAGTTACGTTAACGAGCTAGCTGACGTTGAAAGATCAGACAAGCAAAAATAAGAGAGTAGATACAGCGAATCTCTCACAAAAACAAATGTCTGGAGACACGACGGACCACTTTTGTAACACTCTATAGCCCATCTTGAGCTGAAATGCTTCGCAAAATTTTGTTTGCACTAGTTAGCTATCTTTTATTCTGCTCGTGTGCTCAGCGTGAACCGAAGTGAACTAATCTAGCGGTGCTTATTACTTGCTAATGCGTACCTCTCATACATAGAGAGTTACAGTTTTAAACAGTTAAACATGCCGAGACATGAGAAGACTGAAAACGCAAAAACAAATACAGTCCTTGCACATCGTCTTTGTTGTTGTGATTGTTGTTAATATTGTTATTATTGTAATATTGTTATTACTGTTAATGTTGTTATTATTGTTAATATTATTATATTGGTATTGTTAACATTGTTAATATTGTTGCTGTTGCTAATATTGTTATTATTGTAATATTGTTATTATTGTTACTATTGTTAATATTGTTATACTCGTTAACATTGTTAATACTGTTAAGTTGTTGTTGTTGTTAACGTTGTTGTTGATGATGATGATGATGATGATGATGATGATGATGATGATGATGTTGTTGTTGTTGTTGTTGTTCTTGTTCTTGTTCTTGTTCTTGTTCTTGTTGTTGTTGTTGTTGTTGTTGTTGTTGTTGTTGTTGTTGTTGTTGTTGTTGTTGTTGTTGTTGTTGTTGTTGTTGTTGTTGTTGTTGTTGTTAGCCAACATGACAATATTACACATGCTACACATACGGTTACGTAGGAAACATGCACACAGGAACACACATACGCTTTACTAGCAAAACTGGCCAGCAAATTCAAGTTTGTTACGCGTCGTCCTCTACTGCACTCCTCTAATGACTCTATGCCCCACTGTCAACACGATTATTAATTAGCATGAATGGGTGAAGCGGAATCCCACGTACCAAATATCTAAGTGCCTGTTTTCACTTAAGACGAAATTTTATTAAGGCATTTTCGGCAGAAACAGGAACAATTTGTTCATAGAAACTTATGCTCTCTACCTATGGCCTTGCGGAAAGCTAAGACAGCTTACGTCCCTATTCTACGTATGCACACATGTGCTGTAAGGAAGGTATGGAAGTGGGGCATATTTTTCCTGCTTTTCAGAATCACAGTGACAGTTTTCTCTGTCGTATTCCGGGACAGCCTTTAAGCTACGGATTGAAACCACAATACGAAAGAGCAATGCATACGAGAAAAAAAAAACATGGGAAGGAAGGGCGAGGGGCATCGAGAACAAAATGGCCGTAAATAGAAACCCAACAGCCCCGGAAAGGCGACACGGGCTAGTACAGTGACTACAGTTTCAAAATTTTCCCGAAAGGCTATCAACCTATGGCGGCGAGCACGCGCTTGTAACATTTTTATGGTTTTAGGAAGCAAACAGCGACTTGACTGTTCTGCCAGAGCAACGCAAGTCAATAAACCCTACAATCTTTTTCTCTATATGGAGTATAAGACAACCGGTCTCTCTACCCTTCCTTAGCACAAACGAAAACGAACAAATGGTCTCTATTTATTAGGCCACTTGCATGTACAAAAGCAACCAAACACGCGAGTGATCAGATTAGCACGAAAAATGAGCCGTTCGCAAACTCTGAGAGAGCAAAAAGGCGGAAAATGTATTTCGTAGACATCCAAGATTTTAGAAGTAAGCAGGAATGCAAATCATCAAATTTACCTTCTCAATCAAAGAATCGCGCTTACACGCAAAAAATTAATTCTTCTTTTTGTTTTTTTTTTTAGAAGACGTGAGAACACGAGCACTGAGGAATACAGTATATGTAAAAGTGTTTGCGCCAGGCTAGCCAAAAGACTTGTAGCTCTTGGGAATATAAAATTTTCTCGCATGGCAGTCGACTGCTTGAGTTATTTGTTTCTTTTCAGCATTTCGGGAGTATATACGAATGCGCTCCTAATTAAACCTTGTTGGAAGTTGGCGCTCGTCTTCATTCCTCCTCTTCTTCTTTGTCAAACTGGAGCGCTACGTCATAATTTATGCATTACCAGCATGTCCAGTTTCATTCTCTTGTCAGCAGTATCTGCATGTAAAGTTTCTAAAGGCTAAAAGAAAAATTAAGTGAACCTAAGTGAAACAACAAACGGCACAGAGAAATCAAGTTTGCTTATGATTGAAGTATAAAGCAAATTGTAAATATTTTATGTTTTCCCATTTGTATATTTATTTCTCGGGTTCATATTGTCGCGTACGACTAGCATTAACTTGTGATGTGAAAACTACAAAGAACATATAAAAAGATTGAGAGCACGTTAGTCAGCTTGTCTACTTATCTCCTTCAAAGGAGTGGGATAGGTTTTCCGTTTTCTGCATACAATTCTGCAATATCAGATTGCATAGTTCATCACAGATAGTGCAATATTAATTCAGCATAGCAAAAAGAAAAAAACTAACGAGAACATTCCTATGGAATGGTGGTTATATACTTTTATTTAAGTATATAATGCTGGAATTTTTTTTTATTTTATGTTATTTTGGTGACTACGCAGTTGTTTTTTCCTCCAGGATTTACCAAGATCACTTCCAAAGATCACGCCCTAGTCGACGAGTCCCCTTCAAGTAAGCATACAGTAAAGTTCTGTTTTTTCCCTCAAATTTCAGTAAACAGAATAAAATAATCTCATGCCAAAGAGCAAACATGACAAAATGAATATTGCTTATATTTTATTTATTTGAATACCCTAAAGGCCTCGAGAGGCATTACATAGGGGGGGATACTGTACGTATGGACTGTCGCTAATGTCAGTGAATGCACTCGTTTTGAACTGGGCAAATTGCTCCACACTCTTATCCGTAATAAAGGTATCTCTAATAGTCATTTTATTCAGGTTCAAAGATACATATATGATCCGCATCTACAGAAACGTCCCCTAATGAGGTCATACAAAGCCAAGACCAGCCTCTCAAAACATGTCGGCCAATAATACACACGTCACACACATCGCCCAACCACTGCTCAGTTCTTCTTAGGCCGGTGCCTCGTTGAAACAATGGCAACACAAGCCTCGCAAGTAAGTAAGCCAATTTGCTGGCAGGCGACAAGGCAGTGACACGGACAGCCGCTGAGTATGATTGGACTTATGGAGTGGTCAGCATTCGTACCAAAATACACTAAGGTGAGATAGGAAAAAAGGAAAACACAGAGTTACGTTTCCTTTCATCTCATTTCCGCTCTCGCTACTTCCACTAAGCTGAAACAAACAGTCAAGTGTTGCCGAGTTTTGTAGAAGCTCCGATTGCTTGAAGAAAAAAACACTCTCTGACCAAGCTGGGGCTACGCTGGTGGATAAACGTCCTCTCAAAAAGCAAAGCGGACTAAAGAGACGCTCTCTCGGTGTAAAGAAAATAAGTGGCGCAGGCTGCGCTGAGCACCTGCGGCAACAACAGCGAGGCAACGGCAGCGGGGAAAACACAATTTGCTCGAGCAGCACCGTACGCTGACTTCCACACGTGCGCGTGACCCGAATGCCTCGGTTCCAATATAACTCCACATATAGAAAAGTGGTGGGTGTCTGTGGGAAAGCAAAGCCTGCAAGGAGGAAGCAAAATTTCAGCCCAATGGTTCTCTCCTCCCACCCGTTAACATAACGACGAAAGGCGACGTCGACCCAGTTGTCGCAACGGCGCGGTATGCAACCCAGCCCTCGGGCGATATGGCGTGCGGCTCTGGAAAGTCGCAGTGCTCCACGCTAAAGCAACTCTCTCTGCCTAAGTGTTCACACTTGCACCGTTTACAGCGTATGTAGTTCCGCGCAGTATAGACGCAATGAGGGTTCCTTAGCAGCGTTCGTTATCGATCAAGGGCCACACAGTGGGTGCGATACTAACCACTCTTTTGTTTATTCCACTGTTCTTTTCCTTTTCTGCTGCATCAATATTGAAGGAATGCCAACACACCCCATTCACCGCAAGCCCTGGTGGCAGAAGGCCGAAGTATCCTAAGCCCTAACCATACAACGCCTCACAACGCGTCAGAGCGTGCCGTGTAGACTCAGCGCCGCGCCCTCTCCCTATAGACAAATTCCATTGGACATACGTCACGAAAATGCGGGGGCGCTTTTCTTGGGCGTTTGGTTTCGCTTGGTAGGCAGAAGACGCTCTGCCTACCGCAGTTCCTGCTGTGTTTTCGATGGTGCATGTGGTATTCTCAGTCAAGCAACGAGAAAAAAAAATGGTATGCCGACGAGCTACGTCGCGGTTGGATGTACTTAAAGGCATAAGAAAGGCAGCACAAGATTTTATTAGTGTTTACCTCCGCCAAAAATGGGCTGCAGCCGTAAAACGGGTGAACTGGTCCCCGACACGGGCTCATCGGTTGTGTGCCAAAGATAGAATGTGATGGCGAGTCACGTCTAGCAACATCATTTTGTTTGTTGGTGCACATTGAAGCCTCAGCGCTGATGGCGTTGTGTCTCGCTCGGCCCTAGCGGTAAGAAGACTGGTCGTGACCCCAACACGCCCCACGCACTGCAATAGCCCACCTTGTCAGGGTATGTCCGCTTTCGGTGTTGTGATCGAAGTTACCGCACCGAAAGGTGCGGTAACTTCGATCACAACACCGAAACACATACAAGCCAGGGAGACCCTATGTTGGGTCTCCCTGGCTTGTATGCCGCGAGGCAGGCCGCGTCTGTTTGGCGCCGTGCGATGGTCCCCTTGCCAGGGTATGGCTGTCTGCCCAAAACAAAACTTCCCCCTCACAAGACCCTGGGGGGTGGGGGGGGGGGGGAGGACATGCAGGGACAGATGTATGGATGATGATGGGTTGATGAGTTACGTGTGATGCTGAGACAAAGTGCCTCTGGGCGTCGCGTCTTCTTTCTATCTGACAACGACATGGCGCGGGGCATGAATTCGGGCTTTCCCGCCGGAAAATGTGAGCGGAAGTTACGTGAGGACGTCGCTATAATTTTACCAATAATGCCGACGTCCGCCTACCAGTGTTTACAAACATAGAATGGGTCTATACAGAGAGAGGGTGCGCAGCCTTGTGTAGCCCGCATGGTCAACGGAAAGATGTAACTTGGCGAAATTGGAATCATCTGCTAGGTACACCCGTTTTATTCTGTATGCGCGAGGCTTTAGGAGCATGTTTCTTGTCATGAATGTTAACTCGGAAACAGGCTGAAAGGCCCACGTAGCGGTCAAAAAATATAAACATGGTTACCTCACAGAATCCGGTACTGCAGCACTTACATCCTGTTTTCTCTATGCGTCGCTAAGCTTATGAGGATGGCTTTGTGAACCATTGCTATTGCATCTCTGAATGGTTACAGCGCACACAGGTGAGGATATACAGTTAAAAAGAAACGAGACAGAGATATTTGTCTAGTTCCTTCTTCGCCAACATCTGTGTGTTTTGCAACCTTTCCAACACATTGTTTAAATCTTGCGGCGTGAACGTGTGTGCTGTAATCAAGCATAAATCATTTTCCGTACGACACGCCTTGCGCTGCTTGAAATAGGTGCAACGACAGCTCATCCTAAATACAGCCGTATGGTTCCTGTGGCACCTGCTATAGAAGAGGGCTATGGTTCTAAGAACCATTACACGAAACGCTAAAACCAGTGCTTGAAATGTTCTACACTAATACACATCATAATCATCATCATCATCAGTCTGACTACGTCCACTGCAGGACAAAGGCCTCTACTATGTTCTGCCAGTTAACCTGGTCCTGTGCTTGCTGCTGCCAATTTACACCCGCAAACTTCTTAATCTCATCTGCCCACCTAACCTTCTGTCTCCCCCTAACTCGCTTGCCTTCTCTGGGAATCCAGTTAGTTACCCTTAATGACCAGCGGTTATCCTGTCTGCGCGCTTCATGCCCGGCCCATCTCCATTTTCTCTTCTTGATTTCAACTATGATACCTTAACCCCCGTTTGTTCTCTAATCCACTCTGCTCTCTTCTTGTCTCTTAAGGTTACACCTACCACTTTTCATTCCTTTGATCGCTGTGTCGTCCTCAATTTAAGCTGAACCCTCTTTGTAAGTCTCCAGGTTTCTGCTCCGTAGCTAAGTACCGGCAAGATACAGCTGTTATATACCTTCCTCGTGAGGAATAGTGGCAATCTACCTGTCATAATTTGAGAGTGCTTGCCAACTGTGCTCCAGCCCATTCTTATTCTTCTAGTTACTTCGATCTGATGGTTAGGTTCCGCGATTGTTACCTGCCCTAAGTAGACATAGGCTTTTACAACTTGAAGTGCACTACTCCCTATCTCGAAGCGCTGCCCTCTTCTGAGGTTGTTGTACATTACTTTCGTTTTCTACAGATTAACTTTAAGACCCACCTTTCTGCTCTCCTTGTCTAACTCCGTAATCATGAGTTGCGATTCGTCCCCTGAATTACTCAGCAATTCAATGTCATTGGCGAAGCGCAGGTTACTAAGGTACTCTCCATTAACTCTTATCCCTAACTGCTCCCATTCTAAGCTTCTGAAAACCTTCTGTAAGCACGCGGTAAATAGCATTGGGGATATTGTGTCCCCCTGCCTTATACCCTTCTTGATTGGTATTCTGTTGCTTTCTTGATTAAGCACTATGGTAGCAGTTGATTCCCTGTAGATTTCTTTCAGGATGTTCATATATACCTCATCGACGCCCTGATTCCGCAGTGTCTGCGTGACGGCTCATATTTTTACTCAATCAAACGCCTTCTCGTAATCTATGAAGGCTATGTATAGTGGTTGGTTATAATCTGAGCATTTCTCTATTACCTGATTGATAGTATGATTGTGGTCGATTGTTGAGTAGCCTGTTCGAAATCCTGCTTGTTCCTTTGGTTGATTGAATTCTAATGCTTTCTTTACTCTGTTAGCTATTACCTTTGTAAATAGCTTGTATACTAAAGAGAGCAAGCTAATCGGCCTGTAATTCTTCAAGTCCCTGTCATCTTCTTTCTTATGTATTAAGATGAGGTTAGCATTCTTCTAAGGCTCTGGTACTCTTTCCATCAGAAGACACCTCGTGAACAGGGTTGCTAGTTTTTCTAACACAATCTGTCCTGCATCTTTCAGCAGATCTGATGTTACCTGATTGTCACCAGCAGCTTTGCCTTTTTGCATGCTCTCCAAAGATTTTCTGACTTCTTCAATCATTACTGGTGGAGTGTCATCTTGGTTACTGCTAGTTCTTATAGTATTAAGGTCATGGTTGTCGCGGCTACTGTACAGATCTCTGTAAAACTCCTCCACTATTTTAACTATCCATATTGGTAGTTATTTTGCCTTCTTTGTTCCTTAGGGCATGCATCTGATTTTTGCCTATCCCAAGTTTCCTCTTCACTGCTTTGACGCTTCCTCTGTTTTTCAGAGCGTGTTGAATTCTCTCCATGTTATAACGTCTTACATCGCATACCTTACGCCTATTAATCAACTTCTGAAGCTCTGCCAGTTCTATTTTGTCTGTTGTACTTGAGACTTTCATGATTTGACGCTTCTTAATGAGATTCTTTGTTTCCTGGGAAAGCTTGCCAGTGTCCTGTCTAACTACCCTGCCTACAACTTCCACTGCACACTCCGTAATGATACTCGTCAGATTATCATTCGTTGCATCCACGCTTAGGTTAGTTTCCTCACTAAGAGCCGAGCACCTGTTCTGAGGTGAGACTCTGAATTCCTCTACTTTCACTCTCAGTGCTCGCTCATTGCGTGGCTTCTTGTGTATCAGTTTCTGTCATTCCTTCTTCAAGTCTAGGCGAATTCGAGACCATACCATACTATGATCACTGCATCGTACCTGGCCAACCACTTCCACATCCTGAACGATGCCTGGTTGTGAACTCATTATAATAATAAGTCTATTTCATTCTTATTTTCGCCATTAGGGCTCCTTCATGTCCACTTGCGGTTTCCCCGTTTTCGGTAGAAGGTATTCAAAATCCGTAAATTAGTGCGTTCTGCGAATTCTACTAGTAGCTCTCCCCTGGCGTTTCTAGTACCGATACCATGATGTACTACTGCCTGGTCTTCAGCCTGTTTGTTCCCTACCTTTGCATTAAATTCTCCCATCAGTGTAGTATACTGCGTTTTTACCTTACTCATTTCCAATTCCACGTCTTCATAGAAGCTTTCAACTGATGCGTCATCATAGCTCGATGTAGGCGCGTAAGCCTGTACCACCTTTATCTTGTATCTCTTATTCAGTTTAATTACGATACCTACCACTCTTTTATTAATGCTATAGTATTCCTGTATGTTGACAGCTATGTTTCTGTGAACTAAGAACCCCCCTCCCAGTTCTCTTCTGTCAGCCAAGCCACGATAGCAAAGGACGGGCCCATTTTGTAGCACCGTATATGCCTCATCTGTCCTCCTAACCTCCCCGAAGCCTATTATATCCCATTTAACACCCTCCAGCTCCTCGAATAGTACAGCTAGACTTCCCTCACTAGATAAGGTCGTAGCGTTAAACGTTGCCAAGTTCAGGTTCCAATGGCGGCCTGTGCGGATCCAGAGATTCTTAGCACCCTCTGCTTCGTTGCAGATCTGACCGCCACCGTGGTCAGTTGCTTCGCAGCTGCTGGGAACTGAGGGCCGTCAGTTATTTGACGTATGCATGTGGAAGGTAGTGGCCAGATACTGCACCAGGGTGGCCAATCCTTCTCTGGTGAGGGAGTGCGTTACCGGCGGTGGTTGCCGGTGAGGCCGCACCTCAGGCCTCGTAATACACATGCAAGTGCATAACCAGAAAGAAGCGTTGATGCTCTGTATAGAAGGGACAAAGCCAACTCCCACATGTCACGTAGATGTACATTGTCGTTCTTTATGAAAGGAAACGCGTGAGTCTGGCCCCGCTGCGGTGATCTAGAGGCTAAGGTACTCGGCTGCTGACCCGCAAGTCGCGGGATTGAATCGCGGCTGCGGCGGCTGCATTTCCGATGGAGGCGGAAATGCTGTAGGCCCGTGTGCTCAGATCTGGGTGCACGTTAAAGAACCCCAGGTGGTCAAAATTTCCGGAGCCCCCTACTACGGCGTCTCTCATAATCACATGGTGGTTTTGGGACGTTAAACCCCACATATCAATCAATCAACGCGTGAGCCTGTGCTCTGCGGCGACTGCCTACAGCACCATCAGCTCACGGTTATAAAGAAAGTAAGTGCGCTTTTGGCGTCATCTGCTGAGAAAACAATGAGTCTTGGCCAGTGAACAGCACTGCGTGATTACGCTTCCGCTTTGGTCGCGAACCGGGCGATGCCGCCTGAAGCGAACGTGCTTTCTTTGGCTCAGAGTTGATAGAGCTCTACGCATCCGCCGAAGAGCAGCAGGCGACGAGCTCGCCTGTTTCCTTTCATAAAGGAGAACAGTGTACAAGCCCGTTTAGGCCTCGCGGCGGGAGACACCTGCAAACTATACAGCTCTAGGAGCAAATAATATTGTAAGCTAACCTGGTTTGTTGGTGTTCATGATGAAATTTCGTGCAGCGCTCCGAATGAGACAAAGGACATTTTTTATACTCGTAGGCGGTACACGAAATTTCCCCAAAATTAAGTTAGTCATATCAAGTAGTACGCTGATAACGCATTGTTGGCGCTAAATTGCGCATGGAATTTGAATTCTTGCGCGCTGTTTTCGCCGCCGATGCACACAACACAAACCGTAAGGCTTGATACGGAAAGCACGACATGGTCGCAAACTGAAAAGATAATAAAGCCTGGGACAACGTATAGCAGGAACATGCCTTTTTCTTGCACCCGCGAGCGATTTCGTACCATGTGCACGTGTACAGCTCGGGTGCGACGACAACGTACGTACACACGCTAGCCATGCAGCATTGCTCGGGGGTGAGAGTGCCGATAAAATTAGTTGTAGAGCAGGGGGTCCCTTGTAAAGCCATGCGACGTGCCGGCAGCGGGGCAAGTAAGACACGCGACAGCGGAGTAAGGACCGGGGAGGAGTGGATTGTAATGCACACTAATCTTTGGTAAGTCTTGTAATTTCGCCTCCTTCGGTAAGGTGTGCTTCCCGTCGCAGGTGCATCTATACATATATAAATATATTTCTACGGCCCATCGCAAACGCCCGGCTATTTTGGCGTTTCGGCAGGCCCCGTCTCGCGCGAACGTGACCTGCTTCATCGAAAATGTGTTACTATTTCGTTCCCCTCTCGGGGAACCACTTACAGAAGGTGGCGTAGGGCTGGGACAGTGCTAGCGGAACGGTGAGGTAGAGATTAGAAGGCCGGCGTAGCGACAAGGCTTAGAGACTGTTCGCCATCCCTGTGTGAAAACGGGGGCACCGGACGAAGTCGTATTTCCGAGGCTCCATCAAATCAGCGTTGAAACGACAACTTCGCTTCTATGATCCTTCTTTCTTTTTTTTTTCCTAGGTCGTAAATACGGCGCGAGTTGCCGGAGAATCTTGCACAAACATAACGACGCGAAAAGTGGTGGAAAGAAAGGTTGGGGGATAGGACATTTCGACACTTGCACGCAACAATGAAGACAGAAAGAGGTTAAGGGGAGTTGTGCGAAGGACCGACTTCTAAGGAAATCGGCAAAATGACGTTACATCTGCAAAGGCCCTCACTTCTCCGTTGCTCTTGTGGAACAATTCATGGATGGCAAAATGAACGTGCCCAATCGCTGTATCTTCAGAGTGTATTATAGTACGTGTCGTCAAAAACGAAGAAGTAGGAAAACGGTATGTCGTGCTCTGTTGTGAATGCTATTATGACAAAATCTAAGCCATGCCAGTATATGAGGCTGTAAAAACCGGAATCACCGATGCGGCCCTCAACGTAAAATGTAGCCTGCTAAACGTATTAGATAGGAAATGACGCTAACTTGAGAAGCTCATAGATGTGGCAGGGAGAGCGCTTCATGGTGCAGCAATGAAAAATATATGTCAACTAACGCTTTAGGAGGGACATCTCACAATAGCGCAAGGGATTGAAACATGGTCTTGTATGCCAAGCATTCAAGTTTTTTTTTTTAGCCAATGTCGCTACATAAAGACACGTGCCAAAATATTTGCAACCTTAGATGTTAAAAACAGCTATGGTTATCTCTTTGAGACGCTATTTGCGACTCCAACTGAACGACTGAACCACTAATTTGTTTTTTCATTTCGTCATTTTCCCTCTCTCAAATGCTCTGTTCTCGCGAGGAATGGTGAGTTTGTTGTTACACAAGAGAAATATTTCTTCTCAGCTGAACTTTTGTTTCCCTTTAGCGTCCCTTAAAAAACTACAGCTCCAGATTGCCACAAAAGAAACTCCACTCGCGGCAAAACTTTAAAATAGAGCTGGCGTACTTTCTGAAAGGTTCGGTTCACTTCTAGCAAGCAGCTGTTATTGAACAAAGATCAGCAAAATATTGATGGACCTAGCATCGCTTCTTGCCTCTTTGCTCAGATCACGCAACAGCATTCATTATGACCACAAACTACGCTAAGATTGAAGCTTTTCCTTTCATCCGGAAAAAGGCCGCTAGTGAATCCCAGGTCGAACCCGGGGACGATGACGACAATGCAGTATATCTTAGGAGCCTGCATGACAATGCATCTCACGTGCAGCACTGCTATGGCACTGCTGCGTTTCCATGGCATTACGAAATACACAAGACATACTCTTAAGAAATACATACAAACACGACGTCAATTTCCCACGAAGATCGACTGTCGATCAAGCAATATTACATTCAATGCATATAGCAAGCGTCTTTATGAGGATGCGACTTGTCTTACTAGGGCTTATGGGATGAAAACTGCCAAGCCAGCTCGCTATTGACTGAGTAACGAGACGTTGCCCGAAAGTTACGCTTAGATTGCTTGCTGGCTCAGGTGCTCGCAACGACTGACTGTAGAGACGGAGAAACACTGACACTCCCGGAAGCTGGCGCCAACTATGCAGCCAGCAGACCGGCAGCTCCCACACTAGAGACGCCCTACGCACGTATAGGACTGGGGGATCCAAATACAAACACACGTCCGACAAAAGTTCCTCGCTCAGGCCAACACCGCGCACAACCTGCAATTTTCACGAAGGCACGGCTGGTGACGAGCTCATTGTTAGTGAATGACAGTTATTAGTTCGGACACCGGCAAGCGAGCGCGCACGCCGGCTGACTTGCCGACAGTCGCCCAACCACCACGTTGTTCGAGTACGCAGGTTGAAGTGAGGGTGGACGGACCGAGAGACAATCGGAAGCGTTGCCATGGCCACTGGACACAAAAGCGCACCGATGGATCACGCTGTGATGTCATGTGACTGTGCCGCTGAATGTACGAAGGGAGCGAAGACAAATGTTCTGGATGCCAGAGTGGTTACCAAAGGAGGGTGCGGGACTCGAACGATGGGCTGCTGCACCCCTGGCTCACTCGCTACATACAGTAAATCACATTTGCTGTCTGCACGTCTGAACGAAAATCTCGGCATCTTAATTGTGCATTTTTTTCTTTTCCCAATGAATAAAGCAACATAAATAGGTTGGCTATTAGTAAAAATTGAAGAGCCGGTCACTCTATTTTGACGCCTATTTTGAACCCTACATTAGAGGTTCATCAGCGAAATTATCTAAGAGAACGCTATGATTTTAAGTTACACTGAAAACTTTACCACTTCTTCCCGTAAGTCCTTACATATAGGTCAAGATCCTACGTATAGCCTCCATCACCACAGTGTAGCTTGCTCTGCACCATCTGATGCATACACAAGAATACATACGATAAGCCTCTACTAATAGAGAAAACCATGCCATGATTGTGAGCACATCATTAAAATATTCCTCGGGCATGACCCTTTCATGATAATTGTGGCACTTTCACCACTAAACATCGCGCCTTATTATAAATATGCATGCCATCCAGCATTATGGCTCACGAGAACGTCCGTATTCCATCATAGTGAACCCCTTGCAGTTTATACGCGATAGCCACGCACTGCTGCCCTTTATACTGCACTACACCCAACATCGCATGAGTCAAGACGCATGCACTTAGGTCTCATTTCGTTGGTACAACAAGCAAGGGGAGAGCCAACAAACAAACGCGTGCTTAATAAGCCAAATTGAAAACGCGGCCCTTCCGTTGAACTGAACACAAACCTATCGCATAAAGTGCGTAAACCGCAACGTTTATCAAAGTGAATAAGAACAGAAGAAAAGGCCCTGCAGCCGTGGTCCAGTGCCTAAAGTACTCGGCTGCTGACCCGCAAGTCACGGGATCGAATCCCGGCTCCAGTGGCTGTATTTTTAATGTAGGCGAAAATGCTGTAGGCTGTGTGCTCAAGATTTGGTGCACGTTTAAGAACTCCAGGTGATCGAAATTTCCGAAGCACTACAATACGGCTTCTGTCATAATCATATGGGGGTTCTGGGACGTTGAACCCTACCTATCATCAAGAATAGAAGAAAGGTAGGAGCATTTATCAGAGTACGTGCATTATGTACTGTGCGAAGACTGTTGCACTGTGTCACGCAAGCGGTACTGTGTCTGAGTCGCGACTCGCAATCTTCATGTAGCCCAAACACGAGACGCAAAACAGTTTTATCGAGTTCCCCTAAACCACGTAGGACTCACTTTCCTGCTGCCGAAAACAGAAGGCCTCCGCCCCAAAGTATTTGAAAAAGTATACTATCCCTGTGACTAAAAAAAGAACGCGGCCACAGAAGTGATGATTCAAATGAGAGATGTTGACACATAAAAGCGCAAGACACCTAAGATACACAATAAAGAAGTAATACACAAGGTGAGCGTCGCTTTTGATTGATTGATATGTGGGGTTTAACGTCCCAACACTACTATACGATTATGAGAGACGCCGTACTGGAGGGCTCCGGAAATTTCGACCACCTGGGGTTCTTTAACGTGCACCCAAATCTGAGCACATGGGCCTACAACATTTCCACCTCCATCGAAAATGCAGCCACCGTAGCTGGGATTCGATCCCGCAACCTGCGGATTAGCAGACGAGTACCTTAGCCACTAGACCAGCACGGTGGGGCCATAGCTTTGTCTTCTTCTTCTCTCTTGTGTATTTTGTGTTTCTTGTGTTTTTCGATATCATCAAGGTTCCTTACAAACTCGCCTAAGTATATCTCTTTTTAACCGAAAATTAACGAAGCCACACGCTCGAGGATTTAAATAAAAGAGTGAGAGTGAGAGGGAAGCGCCCAGTCTCATATTCGGGACCGAACGATCACTGTAATAAGAAAAAAAGCAATGTGCAAACAAAATACAGAGGCAAACATACGCCGATTTCTTGACACGCAGCGAAAATCGAGGTCTATGGCCGCACTTAAAGGAGTCTCCCTCGTTTAAAAAAAATCGATATCCATCATTTCCTCTCCCGACACATGCCCTTCTAATACAGCAAGGAATGTGTTGAAACATTGTGACACACGGTATACGACGGCAAGAGTTGAGGAGCAAGGAGGTAGAGGAAGGAAGGAACGAATTTGGGCACATGATACCTGTCCAGCCTAGTGACAGATGCCTTCCTGCTCAGGATTCTATTCTTGAAAATAAACGTCAGATTAGCTCCCATGGCAACGATAGCTCCTCCTTACGCCACTCTGGTTTTCTTCGAGACAGTTTTGTCCCGTAGAAGGAAATAACGCCCGCTTCTGGGTTTTTTTTTTTTCTAGCTTCATTACACTGTGTATCTAAATTCCTCTTTGCAGCCTTTCGAGAAGGGTCCTTACTTCCGACGGGCTCGAAGTTAAGGAACGCACAATCTATTCTTTCGCTGTCAGTTCATTTGATTCCTCACTACTAATCTCAATGTTCGCTCTATAGGTGCTTTCTTCTCGCTTGTCTTTCAAAAGAGTCGGGAGCGTCACAGAGACGCGAGACATCATTCAATACAGCACTAGCCGATGTGCACAAGGACTGTTGGTTTCCTTAGATCAGGAGAGAGCTTTTGATTTCATAGAACATGGCTACATACTACATGTTTTACATGCATTCGGGTTCCAGGATAAGTTCATTGACCAGATCCACGCGATGTACAGTAATTCAGAAAGTACCCTTTACATAGATTCCCGTGAGAGCCACCCATTTAAAGCCACGCGTGGGGTCCGCCAAGGGTGTCCCCTTTCCCCAGTGTCATTTATTCTATCATTAGAACCCTTCTTAAGGGCCGTTGAACGTCACCCGCAGAATCGAGGCTTACCCCTACCCGGTAACACTCAAGTAAAGGCCACTGCATATGCAGATGACATTACTCTATATCTACATAATGAACAGTCACTGCAGCATGCTCTTGATACTTTCCATGATTTCGGCATTATCTTCGGTGCAAGGTTAAACTTTTCAAAAGCCAGTATTTTTTTCATCGGCAACCACAGCGGTCGTATCAACATCACGTCGCCTTTACAGTGGTTTCCTGACGTTGCAATACTCGAAGTTACTTTCACTGCATTTGGTGTACACGATAGCATCTGGTCATCCGTTGTACAAACTCTTCAAAGTGCTATCAAAGGAGCCAGGTACTTCGAACGCCAATACTTAACTCAAACGGTGTACCTAGAAAAATTTTGGTACTTTTGCCATTCTGTTAAATTACCGCCCCGCGTCTGCAGGAAAGTGCAAAGCTGCATGAGTTAATTTTTTTGGTCTGGTGGCACAGAATTGTTATCTCATCTGGCGTTAGCTCAACCACAAGATCAAGGCGGTTTTGCATTCCCCGACATTTCCGTCACGGCTTCTACATTGTGCCTCCCCACTCTATTGCGAATACTAAGCAATGATGGCACTCCCGCTCAGACTTTGGCTCGTTAACATCTGGGGCCATCACTACGTGTCTTCCTGCCGGCTAGATAAATTAACCAAGGTCCCCAATCAACTGAATTACCAAGTTTCTATGGAGCCCTTCTTGAATTTCACCAACAGTTGGAGGCTACGTGCCCAGAGATGGAGGTGGCTGAATCTAAAGTGGTGGACACAATGGCCGCTTTGCTACGACCCTTGGTGCCCCAGCATCGTCAATCTATAATGAACCGACCTTGGCAACTAATAACTGCAGCAGTGTTGCCAGGACATCTCCAGGACTTTATCTGGCGGTTGGGCTGGGGCTTGCTGCCCCCTCTAGATCAGTTGCAGCGATGGCAGGTGGTTCGCACTTCCACGTGCCACAATTGTGTCATGGTCGATACCAATCGACAAGCGACAAATAAATTTGTGGTCTCCCGCCTTTTTTGGCGTGTGGTTAATGCTGGTTTTCGGGGACAGGGTGTGCGAACATTCGTGACCAACGGCCGATTCCCACGCGTGTGCTTCTCGGCTATTTTATTAGTTGTGGGGCTGTTCAGCCTTTGGCTAAACCGATGTGAGGCCATGGCTGCCGACTACCGCCAGCGTGCTTTGTGGCCGATACTGGGGATAATGAGACGAGAGATCCTCGCGTTCCTCTCTGAGGAGCTTTTCTTCCTTGGGGAGCACGAGTTTCTGCGAATTTGGTCGTGCCCTTTCGTCAATGTTGAAAATACGAAAGGGTAAAACTGATTTTTGACCGACATGGTGCTAAGCAGCGCCCGTTGAGTAGTTATTCATGACTTCGTTTGCAACCAACTGTTTCATTGCATGTATTTCATCCTTATACCCTTGCATCATGATGTTCAAGCGTGGCATGTATATTAGAGCATTGATGTCTTCATAGCAACGTATTGATATTTGTCGTGGCACATGTGTGCCGAAGTGTTTGTGCCCTATTACTGGAATGTTATGATACCTTTGTTTGCTGTACATTGTAAAAATAAGTTTTCTAGAAATTAGTATTTTTATTTTACACTGAGGAAGGCGCTACTTCAACTGTTCTTTGTGAATTTCTGGCCTGCATGAAAATGAGAAAATAATGAAAGTCAGTAAAAAGAAAACTTAGATTTATGCGTGTGGCCGTGAAAGATAATCACCCCAATGACCGCCGCGTTATGTTCCGGCAGCATCAACTGGGTCTATTAAATATGGAACGAGAAAAGCCAGGACTACACAAAAAAAAAATGAGGCTCTGACACAGAAGCAACATGGAGGTCAGGTTTAATACTGGCTGGAACATCGTGCACAGCCGGTTCTAAATGATTCAATTCTGAGTATGAATGAAGACGCTTGGCGAGGTCACGCAAGAATCTTAAGAAACAATGAGAAACTGAACAACAACACAACAAGAACAACTACTACCATAATCCTAGAAGACAGGACAGAAGGAAAAAGATGATTCATTTGATTTCACAAAAACCGGCACATGAAGGGATGACCTGCACTTGCGTCCATCTTCCCGTCATAATTCACAGTTTGTATGAATCAGATTCAGGGTCGTTCAAGTCGCATACCAGCAGAGCCCCCCTGTTACCCTCACTATCCCTTTCTGGCACTATAAAACAGCACAAGTTCAAAGGAAGGCATTTACTGTGAGGAAGAAAAACGTATGCTAAAAAAAATCTCTGTAGTAACATTGCATGCCATGTAGTCAATCAGAAGTGGAACTATTATTCCTCCGAAAACCCGCGACACGAGAGAAACAAACCGCAAAGAAAAAGAAAGACAAACCCACCTACGTGGAGAGAGCCGAACTGCCAGCGAAGCAATCGCGTCATGTGAAGGCGGGTAAGAAATCCTTGAAAAATATTTATGAAAAAGCAAACAGAAAAGGAAAAGTACCTTACAGAGGCGAAAAAATATGACAGCTAGAATGGAGTCACGTTTATGCGCTGCAGGCTTCTTCCTTTTTTCCCCATCACTGCAGCGTTGGTCGTCTTCTCACCGACAATCGAAGGAGCGTTGCCAGTGATTAAAGCTTAGGCAAGACTTACGATCGGCACTTCTGCAGGGATGAACGTCATGGACATATCTACATGTCTGATTCGCTGATACACAGAAATTAGCGTGGAGGGAGGCGTTACCGTAGAGGCCCCGACATTTCTCACGCGCTTCAAGAAGAAGAAGAGAAATCATCTAACTGCGAAATAGTGATTGTTTTCACTGGAAAGATGAAAAGCGGTCATTTCTTCCTGAAGACGTTAACAACACATGTGTTACACAAACGCACGCGAGAAAGAGAGGAAAAAAGAGGCAGCTGATACAATTTAATTGGTGCCTTGATGACCTGGATGCGCTTCTACATGTACAAAAGAAAGTCTCTGGTCTCAGTTCTGTTTTTGATTTTTAGTTTTTACGCCATACGAGAAACATCTATAAGTATATAGCTACGAAGCGCGAGACGTCTGTTCCTTTCGAGAAAGCTGTAGGTGGCCTTTAAAAGGAAAGAGGCAAACACTGTCAACTACAGAAAGAAAGGCAGGCAATGATACAGCACCGGATGACCCCAATTAACTCTTTCAGCGTTAAAAAAACATCATTTTTTGTTCAATAACAAACGCAAGAGTCTAAAAAGAGATCGTTGCCTTTCCTAACTGAGTGGTAATCTCCGAGAAAGCTTATTGTAGTAAAACGCAGTCCAAGAAACACAAAGTAAAATGTATCACAAGGCGTGAAAACGTGACCGCGATTCAGTGTGCATGTAAACAGGGCGGAATATATCAATAATTAAGAACGCAGTCTGTTGACCCTCAGTCAGCGTCCTTCACAAAATGGTGTAACCAACGTAAATGGTCAACATTTGGTTCACAATTTACGTTGTGAACCTGTTTGCACTTCAACAGTTCGGCTGACGCGATCTGAGCAAGCAAGTAATGAACGACGTCATACCATTTCAGTTAAGGGACAATATTCTCGCTGACGTTATAAAATCAGCGCTGTTTTACTGCTGTCAGGCCTTGGCTTGTCACTAGTAATCTACCCCACCCCATGACACTTCATGGCTCTATATTACAGACATCGTTACTCCCATGCAGATGCAGGATCGGCAGCGACGGGCCACTTGATCATCAACATCGCACGTGACGCCATGGATCACGCGACCCTGAGCTGTTGTGCAAATCAGACTGCCGAATTTAGTGACCGCAGCTTCTTCGACTTGCGCAGTCGTACTGAGGTGACAATAACTGATATTTTTGAAGCATGACTAACTGAAACCCGTTAGCTGTTTCGCGGATTTAGGTAGGAAAGTGATGAGACATCCAATTGTATGGAGATGCTGCATCAGAACGATAGCACGTATAACATAATAAACTGAGGGTGAGCAGTGAGCGCTAAAATGGGACAACGCACACTAGAGTTCATTCGAGCGTATAAAAAACAAAAGCAGTTGATAATCACAAAAGGTTTTGAGAATGCTTGATTAATAACAGAACTGTCATCGAATATAATCCAAGTGCACTGTGACTCATGTAGTACATACATGAATCGGTTCGTGGCTGAAATCATCTTATATGCGATTCTTTTTTTAATTATAATGTTCTTCATTATTTCCAATTATGCGCAAGCAGTTACGTAAGTTCAGCTGCGAGTAGCAGTTGGGAGTCGGAGACCCAAGTGAATATCGCTGAGATAAAATGAAACCTATAAACTGTGACTGGACGCGACACACAAGGTATACTGATGCACAGACTGCACCCAACATTACACGAATATCTTTGCCAGATTTCCGACGTACCCGACACGTCGGTCTACATGATCCTCGTGTGCCCATACAATACACGTACCGATCTATCGCCGCCGCCGAATACCTGTGGCGCTGTTCAAGAAAACGCACACCTTCTCGAAACGTGGGAGGCCTAGTTCCCCTCGAAGGACCTGAACCAACAACGAAGTCCCGTCGCCAAGGCCAAGGAGGCAGCGCACGCCAGATGGTTCCTACAATGAGACCTCCCATCTAGAGTACAAGCGGAAATTGCACGGCTATACCGTTTCGCACAATAAACATTTATTCCTCCTCTTCTTCTTGCACGCGATGTCACGTACCCTGACAATATATAGTGACACAAAGCGTGGTCACAGTATGGAACGATATTTCCTGCGCAACAAATTGCATAAGTATTAGGTAATAAAAAATACTAATTTCCGAGCGCCAGTAAGACTTCAATACGCGTCAGATCACTAGCATCAGTAGTAGTAGCAGTAAGGTAAGCAGTAATAATAATATCGGTGAGCGGATTCACCATCTCAACTGTGCGCAATAGCAGAGTTACCCACGATTCAGGTTCGAACTAAATGCGAAATACTTATATATTTTTTCCTGATTATTAATCACCATGTTCCTATAAGGTATGCTGACCATATTGATATTCTTCATGGGGAAACTTCTAGACATTGTCATTGAATGTTCCTTCGTGCTCCTGGTGTTTTCACGGATTGTTATAAGTATAGCTTGTTCCCAAAAGCTATTGAAGAATGGAATTCTTTGACCGAGGAAACCGTATCGCGTTCTTCCGCAGATTTATTCTTGAAACACTTAACGCATATTCTAATTTGTAGCTCACAAAGCTTCATCTGTCAGTACTTGATCTTGCCATTTATTTTGTATTATCTGGTTACGTTTTATGGTGTGCTACTTCATATTCTTCCTTTATTAGTAAGTTCCAATTACACGTGTTAGTTTTGTTCTGATTGTACAATGATTATGTTTTTATGCCTTGTTTTTTTTCACCCACGTAATAGATTTAAGAAAGCGCTGACAGTGTTTATAAATAAAAAACTAAATGCGGTGCCACATGAGCCACTACAACCGATATAAAGCTTTGACAACCTGTCGCTCCCGGATTCGGGGACATATTTTTATCCCCTTCGATAAAGCCGAAGGAAACCGCCAGCCACAAAAAGGGGGGAAAGAACAGCTCAAAATATTTCTGAAGGCGAATGATGAAAGGCTTCCAGCTTTTGAAAAAGACCTCACTGCAAGCGCAACTATTTATCAAACAGATGTTGTCGTTCTTCTTCGCAGACTCCCTCATGACACTCGTGACGTTTTTCATCTTCGTGTTCCCTTCGTGATGCACTTAATCAAAGGTCTATGCAATACCTGATACGGACAGCACACAACCGGGACCACTATATAAGCCAAAATGTGACGATGTTCTCTCGTTTAAGCTTCCTGTTGTGCCCGCAAACAGCCAAGAATGCAGGAAGAGTAACACCAACAGCGATATTTTTTGTCAATGCAGTCTTGAGCCATCGCAAAGACTGTCACTGTACCGTATATAGTTCCTATTTTTCGAAATAGTGTTTCAGAAACGTAGAAACAAGTCAGAAAAGAGAGGATACTGCTGCCGTCGCACTTTTTATCGATAACGCTGACGCCTTTTCTTTGTAGTAAACTGGCGTGCTTGGCGATTTCCATAAAACCGGCAAAGCCAGATCCACACGTCAGCCGGCGCTTACATAAAATACACACATCAATGGGTTGCGATAAAATTTTCGTCATTCGAGGCGACAACATTTGCGGCCGTCACATGCGGTTGCGCCACGTTTTTCAAGCGCTGTATTTCCACGCAAAAACAAACACGCATACTGTGTGATATTATAAGAAGAAACAAATGAACTAACTAAATATGAGATTCACTTCGGCGAGTGACGATGTCACATATTGAGCCGCAATGTAGAATAGCGCACTTGGATTATATTCAAGAAAATAAAAAGGAAAAGCCAGAGCATGAGATGATAATACGTGAAAGGCCCCATTCAGACACATAAAAACATTACTTATCCCTCCGTCTTAGGAAACAGTAAAACAGGAAAGTAAAATATGTCTTTACAGAAATGGTTTACCTTTTACTGTACGTTGATGTAAAAGAGCTTGCTCAATGACTTTCAGTTTTGTAATATGTGTATATATATATATATATATATATATATATATATATATATATATATATATATATATATATATATATATATATATATAGCAAGCAGAGCTTAACATGAATGCTTCTAGCTTGACGTCGTATATCCACACACCTTCACCTCAACGAGTAGCATTCATCAATTGATTAAACAAACAATTCTGATCAAGATGCTTGCTGCAGTAATTAGTAGGCACTTTTAGCTGACCCATTTGGTGCTCCGTTTCCCGTTTCGCTTCAAACGCTCGACGCTACGGGAGCCAGATGTTCTGAATTTTAGTGTTTATATAGCGTCGTTGCGCCAACGCTATCGTGATGCCATCAGTGAATAAAACTTGTTTTAAAATAAAATAAACATAGTTCTTATCTTGTAGCATGATAGAAAATTCTGTTTTAAAAGAGTGTGAATTCATTTACTGTATGATGCATGAGCTTTTTTTTCTTTTTTTTTCACTTGGAGCTGGACCTTCACTTGGAGCTGGACTACAATCGAAACATTCAAGGCAGCCCAACCACGTTTCAAACGTCCTGCCCCGAGGCAACGCGTTCACCTCATCGCGTTGTGGCAAACCAAACTAAATAAGCTTTTCTTAAGAGGTGAAAAAGTGGCTGCTGTTAAATACTAAATTGTTACTGTTGTCACAGAAGTTCGCTTACTGTCGAATATTGACGAAATCTCTTTGACGGAAATACCAAAGAAGCACCTCAAGACACTCATTTATGATCATTTATTTCGTGGAACTTCACCCTTCATGCGTGGATTCTCGTAAGGATTAGCTGATACGACTTCTCGGAAGAGGCACAGATCCTTGTGTGCCTTGAAGCGCCGTCGGTACTTGCGTGTTTGCCGAACCACCACTGCGTTTCCCGAGCAGCGCGGACTCACGGCACAGCAGGCTGCCATTTTGGTCGTTTCTCCTCGCGTCACGTGATCCTTCGCTCGTTACGACGGTCCGCTCACACGCGCAACGCCTGACCGTATAGCGCATGCGCAGTGGCGCAACTGTCGACTGGCTGAGCGGAGCGGGAAGCAAAATTTTATTGTCAGCTAAAGGTCCCTAATGTTGAGAGCGGAACCAGAGAAATCAAAGTGACAGCCAGACAGCGTGAGTCACTGGACGCCGTCCTTGAGCTAAAGTCGGCTACTCACCCAACGTTGGAGTTATTGAACGCCACTGCCCGACCAGAGGGAAATATAACACGTGTCATGTCTTTCCTTTAGCTGGCCGCGATTGTTCGCGGGGCGAGCATGATTGGGGAACCCGCAAAATCATGGGGGGGGGGGGGGGATCTTCGTAGCGCCATTCTTGGCATGGATGGATGCTATGAGTGTCGGGGACGCTTGGCGTAAGGTCGCCACCTGGGGGTGTATAAAGGCGTTGAAGAAATGGCATTTTTATTGGAAATGTGCCGATAGGAATGGACGTTTAGGAATGACGCGGAAAGGAACTAATCCCGGATGCCAGGTTATGATGTTTTATCAAGAACGCTGTGAGAGGACAGTGGTAGATATAAAAGACGTATTTTATAAAGCGCGCATAGTATGTGACCATGGTATAATGCTTATCTTGCCTGGCATCTTTTCTCGCGAACCTAGAGGACCTGGGTTCAATTCCTGTGGGTGGAACATTTTTACAGCGGAAGCTGTTATGAGATCACTACTCGGGCCACGCGCAGTTGTCCGCCTCCGCCGCCCCCGCCGGTGTCCGTAACCACATCACGCGAAATTAGAAAAAAAACTAGCACCAAAGACAAAGTGGGGCTCGAAACCCGGTCTACTGGGTACCAGCCCAGTATTCTAACACTGAGCTGCGCTGGTGCTACTGGCTTCCTGGCAAACTTGCTTTAGGCAGGCTTGATGTTGGGAAAATAGTCGCATTAATACGACGTATAAAACGTTTTAAAACAGCGAAAGAACAAGCAGTGGTCGCACAATGCAAATAGCGTAACGGGTGATCCATCCAATGCTCCAACCCATTACAAAAGCTTGTTCTTGTTCCCCTATGAAGTGTGGCTCATACCCACTTGAGCCATAATTCTTCTTCGTCGTCAGCCACTGCATGAACTATTGGCACAAAGTTCCTTGCAAGTGTTAAGCGGATACCACGCTTTTCACAAGAATGACGAAAAATAGCATAGCGAATGCCGGCCTACTACCCAAAAGTCTATTATTAATGCGCTACTGCGTATGAAGCAAGTGTGATTGCACCAGTTACCCAATGAGTGTTTTGAAAAGGCTATGAAAGACCGCTTTTCTAGCTTTCGCTGTTACTGTGATGCGCCTTCCACGCAGGCCTGGCGTTTTTGTCTTAGTCTCCTGACTAAGCGTATTTTTCTGACGTCACTTCTGTGGCAGAAATTCGTAACTGAAGGCTTGGTGAGCCCCGGCTGAATATGATTTTGCGTTAACAAGCAGCCCGGTTTGAAGTCAGCTGTCGAACAGACGATTTATCGCACTTTAAGACATTCGAGATACATCAACAAACGTACATCGAAAAACCCGCATGTTTTGTTTTTGTTTCAATTAGTAAGAAAGTGAACGTTTCACAGAATGAACCATCAACTAAAGTTTAGCGACAGCTTCATTTGCTTACACCGGGGTAAACTTAAAGAAGGGCAAGTCAAGTGCAAATATTTGATCGTTAGTCAGTTTCTGCATCTTCTCAGATATTATCTAGGTTCAATCACAACAATGGCTGTCTTTAAAGTTGCCTGTTTAATACTATATCTGTCATTCGAGAGTCCAACATCAAGGTAGCTTTTGAAACAAATCACAGAAACAATTTCCATCGCTCCAACAAAAAAAGACAAACTCACAAACAGGTGTAGTTTTTTTCAGACAATAAATTAAAGCACTAACACTATACGATATACAAGATTGTGTGTGTTTTGTTATGTGTCATAGTATAATGAGCACTTGATAGAAAATTGGGGTTCACACAAGAAAAAACCGAATCGTAGAAAAACGATTAAAATATACTTCAGGACTCTACAACCAACGAACAAAGATCTTGACTAGTGCACACACTACTCGATGGGTTCGTCAAGCTACGCGGCTAAATAGGTTCGATTCTATGCAAATGAGTTGGTGGTGTACAGGACCGACGAGGGTCCAGGGAGGTCTGTCCTACAATCACGCAACCGTGGGAAGAGCTATCTCGCTTTTTCTCTTTATCACCTGTGGTCTGTCGTCCGAGGAACTAGTGATGTCACATTCCGCGTTAATTACACTTTGTAAGCCCAGACGTATCGAGCCTGACTAAACCTATCTCCTCTGCAATTCCCCCTCCCCTCTCCGAGTGCCTGCTTCTCTGCAAGTTCTTCTAATCTAGATTAAGCTTCACTGTCTAACACAAATGCTTGATGGCGGTGCTGCCTGCAGCAAAGCCTCAGCTTTAAGTGGAGACAGGCTGCCGCTGCGCCGACTCAGTGTGGTGATACAGGCGGAAATCCTTGCGGCAGTACTTCAGCTGGTCACGATATGGATGAACGGGAGGAGGTGAAGAAGAATGGCGGGAAAAGGTGTAGGATGCTAGCGCTGCGCATACATTGCTGTCAAGAACCGAAGCTCATTCTCGGCCCCTCTGTCGAACAAGACAAGCCATGTGGGCGCTGTGAGACAGGCCAGTATTAACGACGGCAGACAGTATCCAGAGTGCCTACAACTATCGAAGTTTTAGAACCGGAAAGATCCGCCACTGTCACGGTAATCGGAATACAACAGCCAGAACTAAGCACCGGTACATTCTTATCGCTATGAGCGTAGGACTATAGGAGCAAACGCGGGAAAATAAATTAAAGAAAGAAAGAAAGAAAGAAAGAAAGAAAGAAAGAAAGAAAGAAAGAAAGAAAGAAAGAAAGAAAGAAAGAAAGAAAGAAAGAAAGAAAGAAAGAAAGAAACCAGAATTGCATATATAGACTGCTGCCATGTTTGGTGCAGCTATACGCCAGCTAGTCCGGTATATTGTTACGCGGCAAAGTTTATGTGTCGCAACTAATAATGCTGTTACAAAAATAACTTTACCTAAAGCTCGTTAAAGGTCAGCCAGTAATTTACTCGCTCTGACAGCTATAAAGGACGTAGAAAATTTTATTTCGCTAGATATCTGGCTTATACCCTAGTATTTATTGCAAACAAAGACAGCACGGAAAGACATAAAGGCTCAAGCAGTCACCCTCCCTTCATGACGATGTCTTCATCTTTTTCACTTTACTGCATTGTGTGCGTAAATCATGCTACCATCGAAGACTGACCGTGCATACTTGTGAAGCAAGCTACATATTATAAGACGTGGCACTTTTCTTGCGCTTCCGACGACCATCGCGTCAAGTTACGCAACCATTTTAACGGCAACTGAACACCGTCGCAGGCAGGTCCAGAGGCTTCAATTAGGTTCGGTGATCTCGACAGCTCGGGTTGCCCCACACAGACATACTCATGGTCGTTAATAAGTACATGACACGTGACAAGGTTCATGCAAGCCGAAAGCTCTGCTGTGTCGAAGTCAGGCAACCAAGACGGCGCTACTGATGTACAAAATACAACAATAAATGAAGTGGGGAGTAAAGATGCAGTAAGGTCTTTCGATGGAGAATGAAACATTGGGTTGGGTTATTGATGCATTTCGCCACTACTTAGAGTTTGTATACGGGCAGCGTTTTGCAAGAACTCTGGGAACATATTTATGACGGTCCTGATGCACGCGGTTCTAAATAAATAAATAAATAAATAAATAAATAAATAAATAAATAATCAAGAGTGAAATTGCCTCAGCCAGTGCGATCGAAGGTTATAGCAATCAGATCACGTCTCTTGTGACGCAGAATCAGTTTCAGCGTGAGCAGGCAGTGATGAACGAGTCTTAGGCAACAAGGGAGGCCTGAAGAGCAGGCATGGTAGAAATCCGGCAGTAAACAAAAGAAAAAAACAGAAGAAAACAAGTAAACGTAGCTTAAAAGGCAGCGAGTGACGCTATAAACCACTTTTTGCTGAGTTCTTTGCCATGTCTGCCGCATAATACTCTAAGTGCTTATAAATCTGCAGACCAATAACCTCAAAAACTGCTAGACTTTCTCTGACTGAACGCCTCGAAAACGTGACCGCCAAAACCTTCCAGCGCACTTATGTTTGAGCAACGAACCTTAGTGAGGCCATCGCGATTTTATGCCAATATAACTTAGTTGTGCACTGGCATCAAGTAACTGCCCTAGCTCTTTCTCACGATCTAATCTCTTTATTCAAATATCTTCGCTAATATATCGAGTTTCAGAGTAAGAGCGAGGGTATGCAAAGGCTTGCTTTCCACGTGAATACGCAAGTCGCTTGCGTAGCAGCAAGAACCAAGAGGTTTGGTTATCGTCTACACTTAAGATCTCTTGTGTACCCTACAGTCTCTTTAAGGCTCGCGTGGACCATTACGCATTTCCCCCAGACGAGGCCAAAATGAAAGCCGCTTTGTTTTTCTTTTTTTTTCCTAACAGAGCCATTTATGGTCCGCATGGTCACAAAACGCTGCCGACCTTTCAATAACTAAAATTCAGGTTGGTTATTTAAAAATAGCATTTTTATCAATTTCATTATATAATTCACTATCCCGTGATCTGAAAGATATAATGCACATTATTAGGTTTAGGGGAAAATTTTAAAAAGTTTATTTAATGTGTAACTGCTGCAGTTTGTGAACTTTTCTGAAGTTTTTTTGTTTGTATTCAATTCTTAAACTGCTAATTTAAACACATGGTAATGGCATTCTTACTTGCAATACTTAAAATAAAAGATGCTCTTTTCTTGCTCGTATTTTCGTTTTTCCTTTTTATTATCATAGGAGGTCCCGCTTGTGGTTTGCAACCTTTGGGATCTGCTCCTGCATATTTACCTGCTATGTATAGCATTTCTGACACCAATAACAAAAAACTGATTGATTGATTGATTGATTGATTGATTGATTGATTGATTGATTGATTGATTGATTGATTGATTGATTGATTTATTTATTTATTTATTTATTTATTTATTTATTTATTTATTTATTTATTTATTTATTTATTTGTCGATCGGTAGTCTGGCTCCTGACATCATGTGAGCCATATATTACAGTGCTGCACATGGCCTAAAACTTTTTTTAATTCAGCTATAGATAGCTCACTCTTCTCGCGAAAAAGGATGCGACAAACTCAGATAAGCACTCCATAAACCAAAGTTCACGATCATTGGCTGATTTGAGCATTATGGTTGGCATAGTTACCGCAACCGTCGCGATATGCTACTACGCACCCACTCGTGTGCATGCTTGTGATCCCACAGAGAGCAAGCCACACATTTAAAGAAAAAACGAGCTTCGTGCGAGGTTTGCGATGAAAGGGCAACACTTTCCCACATACTATGAGGTTTTTGGCCACAAAACCGACATAAATCAATAAGCGGCAGTCTCAAAGTGCAGGGCGCGCTGGGAGGAGGGTCTGATCAGCTCCGCATTTATATAGTGAGCCTTCCGGCGAGCCGAGGAAGCTTCCCGAGCCCAAGGGCTCGTGGCTGATGCCTAGGTTGCGGCTGAGGTCCACCCCAAGTTAACCTCACTGGCCATTACTAATGAAATTCTCATTCTTCTTCTTCCAGGCCATGATGACAAAGAGAGAAAGATTGAGGAAAGTAAAAGACACAACTTCTGAAGCCCTAATTGGGGAGTAGATTGAAAGAGAAAAAAGTGAAGAAATAAGTGTGGGGTCGTAACTGTTTCTCCCTACGGAAGTCAAATCAACAACACAGCATGGGGTAGGGGAATGGGGATGAAAGATTAAGAAGTAAAGGATATAAGAGTATGTAAGTTGGTTGCGAAACTTTACTGAGGTCCTGCAAGGCACGCGTCAGCGTGCAGCGGGCGACTCCCACGTCGGGACCGTTAGGCCAAGCCTATCGGCCGCTCCGCGGGCCTGCTGGACGGCCCAAAGTTGGTCGGCCAGGAGGGAGCTGCGTAGGGCCGCCTCCCACCTGACCGATGTAGTGTTAGGGTTAGTGTACATTGCCTTGCACTCCCAGAGCATCTGCGCCAGCATGGATACATCCCCACATGCAGGGCAAGCGTCATTGCGGAACACGTCAGGATAAATAGCATGAAGGGATCTCAGGTTAGGGTACGTGTCAGTCTGCAGTAATCTGAGCGTAAGGACCTGTGGCCTATTAAGATTTTGATGAGGGAGTGGATAAAGTCTCCACGCGAGGTAAAAATGTTTTGTTATTTCGTTGTACGTGGAAGGCGCGTCCCTGTTTTCGCAACCCCGTTGGCCCCGAATAGTTGCCCGGAAACGGCGCGGTCGATTAGCGCGCGCGCGACCTCGTGGGCAGACTCGTTGAGGTTGGGGGGAGCGCCTTGGACCTGTCCAACATGTGCAGGAAACCAGATCAGTACGTGGTGCTTGATGCCGTCGCGGCCACCACTCTGGAGCACGCGCAGGGCTTTCTTGGAGATTACACCGCGCTCGAAAACGCGAATAGCTGACCTAGAGTCACTATAGATGACCTCCCTTTCACCTTCCAGGATGGCCAGGGCGATGACCACTTGCTCGGCAATCGTCGGATCGTCAGTGTGAACCGATGCGCAGCTGGTGATTTGCTGTTTGGAGTCGACGACGACTGCGGAGAGTATGTAAGTGTAGGAAAAAAAAGCGTATTCGGTCTGTCTCCCGCACGCACGCATGAACCCTCACGAGCTGTCTACCGGGAAAACCGCCGAGAAAGCCACCGAGAAAGCCGGGGTAACAGTGGTGTGTACGTTTTAACACGGGCAAAAGAAAGAATAACGAGGTCCCTCAGGCTCACATGGTGACTCCTATTGACCCCAATGAGCTAACCCACAGGTGCGATGGCATCGTGAGCGGCCAAGGCCGCAGCACATAATCCGTGGGTCGGCGATTCCTCCGAGATGGACGCGAGCACAGCATGTATGTCCGCAGCTAGTGGGGCCGTCACAGCGTCCTTCGTATCGTCCTCCAGGACCGGCATGCACAGAGGAGATTGGCGGGTGGCGGCCGAGTTGTCCCGATTGCCACCGGCAAAAGTATCACGGAATAAGACACCCTCATGACAACCGCACAGCCCCACTTGTTGATGGTATTAACAGGCGATTCCGGCTTGCTCCAGAGCTTGATCGCAAGTCATGGTTCCATCGGATGAAGTTATGAAGACTGCGGCTTTGCCCTGGAGCTGCCAGGAAGGGAAGTGTGGTCTGGTTGCGGCGGACAGCCAAGACTGCAAAAAGTGCATGAAGCGTCATCATCACCGCCATTCATCATCATCATCGTTTTCTCAGCCACCACGCCGCGCCTCTCACGCTGCTCATGCTTAGCTCGAGCTGCGTGAGCAACAGAACGAGTTCACGCGCCTGGCGAGTCGGACGCTGGCAGCCGCTGCCGCTCAGCTTCAGCCTACGAATAAAGTGGTGAGATTAGCACGGCCCCGCCGCCCGCCTTCGGCGTCGTCTCACGTCTCTCTACTCTCGCTACAGGGCACAACATATGTGTACGATCTTGAATTACCGCAGGAGTATATAAAAAGGTAACGTCTCCAATAACTTTCCGCTCGCCGAAACCACATAGGGTCAAAATCTCGCGGATGACAGTAGGATGCAGCAGGTGCATTTTTCGAATTATAATCGCTGGGGGTTTTTCCGACTACTCGTGTACCACCGAACTCCAGTTGCGGGGAAGCTGAAGGGAACCCCTTTTCTCCAATAGCTCAGAAAAACTGAAGCCCACCTAAGGAGCGCGTACCTGTTGCGGAGATTTTTCTCGCAGATCACAGGGCAGCAGAGATTCGTTAAGGTACAGATACGCTTTTCTACGGCGGCCTTCGTCTTTTGCGGATTCTTGACAAGTACACTGAAAGGTTCGAAAATACGTCTACGTACAGGTCAAATTGTCTTGAGAAGCCTGTGAAACCATGTCACGTGTACAGAAAGCGCGATGTGACATACGCACAAAAAATGGCCCCGTATCTGCATGTTTCACTGCAAATTTCGTCGAAAGACGATACTCTTGCGTCTGGAGAGTGGACAAAAATTGGAGGACCCTGAAGCTTTACCTTTAAGAGCTGAACGCGATAGCGAAATCCAGCCCCTAGTGCACCCTTCAACCACTAAGTGCATACTTATTAATATGTTTTGTTACATACACACGCACGTACACAAACACGCACACAGTAGATTGGATCAGCGTGCGTTATTATCGCCGAATGGGCTCGTTTTCGTCGTGACACCTGTCAAACAAAATGCGTTAAAGGGGCCCTGACACACTATTTCAAGTAACCATGAAATGAATTCAGTAGAAGAGCTTATTGCCTCACGATTTCAATGCCGCAAATATTTTAAGCATCCCTCCAGTGCGAGTTGAGTTACAAAGGTTTGTCGCATGCTGCAATTGGATTATCTCTTCTCTCGTCCCGATGAAAGCGCTGGAAGCTAAGCCGAAAGGAATGGCAGGGCAAAAAAACTACCATGCCTAGTGACCTTGAGCACTTTTTTCTTCTTCGAATGCGCGGCTTTTCAGTGTGATCGCGCGCGCACGCGTGGACAAGTAGCGGTCTCCCGCGGCTATCCCGGTAACTTGATTTTTTTATCACACATTCACAGACAATTTTTTGCTCACAACCAACAGGGCCGACGCCGGCGGTGGGTTTTCTGCGACACGAACTTTTTAACGCTCTCGCGTTGAAACATTTATTTAATGTTCTGCGCGAGAAAATTGGTGAGTTGTATTCTAGAGGCGCTGCGTTAGAGAGTCTCGATCCGTGCAGCGAAGATGAACGAGCACATCGAGGCACGTTAAACACGAGAACTATCTGGCAGTTATCTTCGAAAACGAAGGAAGGCGTGCGCGCTCATCTTGGAGGCGATGAAGTGTAGAAGGCAAAGCGACGAGCAGTTGCCACCACCTTGTCATCTTATCAAAGCATTGGAAACACTTGCCTTTTTGAGCATCACGTTGCATTGTCAACGAAGTGTGATAAACGCTAGGGACCTTAGAATTACTTATGTATGCATTCTGTAGTATAAAGACACACATACAAAATATTGAAGTGTTGTTAAGGTGCCTCAGATATGCGCAATATTTAATTTTTGCGTCGAAGTACCCCAAGAAAGACTATCGTCTTTAAAAGATACCTTGTCGACCCAATTGAGAAGCTAGGAATAAAAATAAACGTGGCAGTAGTTTTATCTTTTGGAGGGATTACATTAGGTTATAGTCACGGGGAGGTTTGCTCTGCTGTGTGTGCGTACATGATGGTAACAAAAAGATTGTCTTGTTTGTGTGTTGTGATTATATTTTCGGCTCCCAGATTATCCGACTGCCTGACCGCTAGCTCGTGTAGCGTTTTCATACATTTTTACGATTTGTTTTTTAACTGGAATTTATTTCTTCTTTTTAAATGCATAACTAACTTAAAAAACTTGCCGTCTGGTTCTTGACCGAACCCCCTTTGTGGGTGAGTGTCATCAATACGAGAAGTTCACCATTATCATAAACATCACCCAGATCACACATTCTTTTTGTCATCACGGCACACAGTATGCAAGGCACCCACTATACGACGTGATGATGACGCTGGTGACGATGCAGATGATTACGATGATGATCACGGACAACGACCTACGACTAGCTTGTGCAGTATGCGACGTCTCGATACGCTCTACGATGCCTTTCGTATGACTGGAAACAACCACCAGGGGAGCATGCACAGACCTCGTCCTTGCCAACTTCAAGCCACATCCTATACCATAAAGCTATAATAATGAAGGCAAAATGAAATGTACCACTCACCAGTCATGACCAATAAATATTGTATATAACTGTGCACCACTTGACATTTATTTAAATGTGGGGATGGTCGGTGTCATGGATGATTTACAGTAACACCAAATGATCTCACTGCTTCGCCCACTCGTCATAGTTCATTTCGTGGATATGCCATGGTTTGTTTTTTTCTTTTTCCTACTCAGTCGCTTGCATTGATCCTGCGCCGCCACCCTCCGATATAGCTTTATGCACCCAATTAGGTTTAGCACTGCCCCAGGATTGGAAGAACTCCATCTTGTTTTCTACCGTCTTCATAATGGGCTCACCGAGTACCAAGCTAACATGCGTGGAATGACGTCACTTCACTAACACGTCATTATAACGTCCCAAACTTTGACATTCTGTAGTGTCATTGGGCGATAATTAATTTTGCATGACTTGTGGAGGCGCCCATGAGAGACGCTGTCACAAGACGCCGGTCAATTTTTGCGTTTTATGAAGCATCTGACACTTTATAGGCATTAACTAATAAACAGTATCAGAAGTATCGTCTTTTGCGATGTGGGAAAAAATGGGCCCCATCAGCAACGTCGATCACGTATGAATATTTGAATAAGTTGAAAAGGGTGCTTTTCGCATGAATCGTTTTCTTTTTCTAACGTCTTAATCGTTTGCGTTTTGATGAGAATTCACCTTATACAATTTATTTAAATTTAGTTTCATCCCTCTTTCTTGCTTTTGATGGTAAATGGGGTTTAGTGTAATTTAATTTAGTTCTTTCTGTGCATTTTTTACACTGTACTGGGTGGTCGATCGCCCTCTGTTATAATTAGGCTTTTTAGTTAGCAACCATTGTTGTTCAGGAAACAAATACCACCACAGCAATTGGCGAGTGAGCCTCCATCATTCTAAATCTGAACAGTAAATTTTAAAGCCGCTCGATTCTTGGCCAATCCCCCACAGTGGGTATGCGCCACTAACAATAGGAGAACAACAACAACAACAGCGCGAGGTTGGGCTCTCGTGATATCGAACGCGAGCTCGTGGAACCGACCGGGTGAAAGCAAAGCCGCCGTCAGTTTTTCTTCGAGGGTCGCGGTTGAGCAGACTCGTCGTGAGATCCGCTTCAAGCAACTACTTCAAGCAACCTACAAGGTGCGATGCTGTTGCGAAGGGCAGAACACCGTTGAACCAGGACTCCAGCTGCATCAAGCGGAATTACCCGAACAGTGAGGGGGACAACCGTCGCTAAAACCACCCACTCGATAGCCGAGACGCCCACAAGCCAGACAACCCGGACCTAAGCCTTTCCCCAGAAAGCTTCGAAGAGCTTCTCTTAAACCGAACTGGTGTCTCTCAAAGTTAAGCTGCGCAAGATGGAATGCCCTTCGACGCCGAATGTGGACAGATTCTAGCCGACATTGCATCCGTCGCTTGCGGGCTCGCGGCGTCCTTATTTCCGAAACGTCCTTCACAAGGCTTCTCTGCAGCGCACACTGAAACCGTCAAGCAGTTTGTCAGCTTGTCGACGTCGAAGCAAAAGCGTGCCTGAAAATTAGCAAAGGTGCACTCCTGCAGGAAACGTACCAGGCCAAAGAGTTGCGAAGGCATTTCTTGAACTGGAGAGCCTTCTTGACGGCACTCTTTTTCCTAGAACCCACTTCAAAGGAATCGTGCGTGGCGCCCGAATCTACACATCCACCCCTTCTTGTGACATCGAACGCTGCGCCCGATTCTGCCACCAAGCAGGCTTCATCAAAGACTCCAAAGTACGGCATTAAGGCAATCAAACAAGCACCTAAGGACACTGCTGAATTGGACACCGAGATAAAGAAGGTTTCTGGCAAGCTAGAGGATATAAGCATCAGAATCAAGAAGTGGAAAAGTGCACGGCCAAGTAAGCAGCCCCAAGCCGAAAGCGTCGCCAACCTATTTGCGAAAACTTCTGACACCAAGGAGCCGGATTTGTTTGTGCTGCGTAAGTTTTAAGCTGCCGCATGCGAAGGAATTAATGAGGAGCAACAAATCGTCTTATTTTCACCTTGTTCACCCGTTTCAGTCAAGCCCGTAGTCTGTGAGAAATGTCAGATCTATGTGCTCAGTCCAAAATGTTAGACTAACACTGAGGCTCAAGGTAACCTAACTGCCATACCCTTGCGTTGTATAGCTTTCTTCTGATATATTTATAGAATAATAAAATACTAACTGTATATCTGCACTAGTATCATGAGAGACATGGAAACGTGCGGTTACGAATTAAGCTCTAGTCTATTGTGTCTTTTCTGTACATTGCTTCTGGCATTATGTAATTTGATGTAACCAAGAAGCTGAGAATGTCATAGGCCTGTATCATTCTTCAGACGTAGTGACTGCATGAATATAGCTTCTTTTTTTTTTCATTTGATAAGCCTGTGTGTCGGTTGTGCCGAAGAAACTGATATCGCAAAATGCGTGGCGAGGGTGAATATGACAGGACTTTCATAACGAACCGCGGAAACTCCGGACTTTGAACCGATGACGTGCCAGTACTTCCAGCAGTAAGTAAAATTTGAATTGAAAACCCAGACAGCGTGGCACTATTTTCTGATGGTTTGGCCGCTACCGAAGCCTCCGAAGTTCTATGGCACACTGCCTAAAGAATGTGAATGTTTATGCTGCACGTTTACAGAAAAACTTGGTAACTTTTGTCTTTTTGATTTGTTTAGTTTTCTTGCTTTCACTTGCAGCAACAACGTTGCTGTCTCGTGCGCTGTCCATTCATGTGCCAGAAATGGGCAGCTCCATCCGACAGTTATACATAATCCTGTGGAAAGACGTCTATATCAACCAGATCCGCCGTCACGTCGTGTGGACCTTGCTCGAGCTGGCGTTCACCGTCATCGCCATGTACGGCATCGGTAAAGACAGCCTGCAGCAGCGCTTCGGGGACCCCGTGCCAGAAGAGGCCTTCGCGCGTGTCCAGCCGCTCCATCTTTGGGAATACACCGCCACCAAGATACTCTACACGCCTGACGTGGAACTGCTCGCAAAGGTGGGTGCATTGCTACTTCCACTTCATCACATATCTCAATGCTGCACATCTACTCCACGTGATCATGTGATGCTATTCGGGGTAGCACTTCCCGCGATATCCTGTTTTCCTCAAGTGGCAGTGCTTCAGAAGTATAATATCTCCCAAATAAAAAATTACTCAAATGAAAGTGTATATACAGCATATTTGCAGCCATACTATATACAACATGTACGCGTATACAACTTACAAATTTGTTACCACTCTCACATATTTACTAGAAGAAAATTGGGTAAATCCCTGACTGTTATCGTAAACAACAATGTGTCTTTAGGATTAAAAGACGACAACATAAAGTTGATCATTGAAGCTGCAGTATGTATTATGAGCGATTTAAAAAGCAGCTACTAAAGTGTTATGTAAGGTTCTTGGAAAAATAAGTACGTTATCTAAGATAACAAAATGCATAACAATGAAACGAGAGAGTCTTTTGTTCAAGAGATCTGGATTTATTGGTCTGCCTAAGCTGATAAACAATGATTAAGAGATATTCAAAGCTATGTAACTTTATAAATGTTAAGAAAGCTGTGCAAAACTCATCTTCATTGGGTCAGTGAGGGTCGCCATAGGTTGCAAAATATATGGCGTAAAAGATATGTTAGGTATTCTCATTGGAAATGTCGATGAGTTAATAAAATGTAGCTCAGTGAACCAATACTGACCAGGGCAGCACATTTTGTAGCTCTGACAAACTCTTGATTGGTAATAACCAGCAACAATATGCAATATCTTCACTTACGCATGGTTATTAGGTTCAGTGTTTCGGGGGGAGGGGGTCTTGCAAATGATATTCAGCTGAAAAGCCAATCAAGTTGCTATTGGAAATTTCAGCCTTGACTCCTTAGAACACAGTGGTGTCATGTAAGAGTCCTGGCTGTCATCACGAACTTCTCAAAAACTCAGCATTTTCTCAAATCAACGTGAGAAAACGACTTCTCAAATCGACATCATATGCATTTGCCGTGAATGCACGTACGGAAATGTTGAGCGCGGTATTTCATCACCAGCTGTAGCGGAATAACTTTATATGCTTTATGAATCAACGAAAGTTTGCACAAGGCAGAGGGCCCGAGACAAAAGTGGCGGCACTTCATTCTCTTTGAAACGCGAGCGCACAACACGTGTGACATCTCTAAGTCCATCGCCTTCAGTTGCCAAACCGTGATAAACTATATTCTGGTCAAAGCTGTTCGACCGTGCGTGTAATAGTAAAGGCCTTGTGCTGTTGTGATTTACTCAAAGAATTTGAGATCTTTTGGTGATGTCACCCACCATGTTGACCTAGTGGATAGTGAACTTGGCTATTGACCCAAAGATGAATGAATTGAACCCAAGTCGTGGCGGCCGTATTTCTATAGAATAGCTAGAGGGCCATGTGCCTATATTTAGGGGCGCGCTAAAAACCTCATGTGCTCGAAGTTTCCTAGGCTACAGCGACTATTAAAAATACCCGACGGTTTTAGGATGTAAAGCTCCATAAATTATAATAATATTAGGTGATACGTCAGAACCCGTGAAATGCATCCAGACGCGATGTCCTGACACGAAGTGGGTGCAGGTGATGCGCAAGGTATGCGAGGATCTGTCCATCGAGTCCGCAGAGGCGGTGGCAACGCCGGCTGAACTGGACGACCGTGTGGAACGTGGCTTCGACCAATACGGTTCCGTAGTGGGCGTCGCCTTCGAGGAGGACCTCAGCAACGTGCACAACCTGCCGGACCAGATACGGTACCGCGTCCGTATGCAAGGCCGTGGGTTCGACATGCACCTGCGATACTGGAAGGATCTGGAGGTAAGGCATGTACACTGTCGTTCTTTATGAAAGGGAACACGCGAACGCGTGGCCTGCACTCTGCCGCGGCTGTCTACAGCACCATCAACCGACAATTGAAGAAAGCACGTTAGCTTTTGGCGTCATCTATGACCAAGCACGATAACGAGTTATGGCTGGTAGACAAGTGCTTGTAGATTACATTCCCTCACCGCTCACGTGGCGTATGATACCGGGCGATTACTGCAGCTTGCGCCACGCGCACAACCACTGATATGTTGGCAGTGGACTACGCACTGCAGGTGTGAGCAGGGATGCGGTGCAATCTAGCAGCGCTTGTCTACCGGCCATAACTCGTTATTTTTTTTTTGGCAACAGATGACGCTGAAATCGAACGTGTTTTCTTTTGCTGTCGGTTGACGGTGCGGTAGGCAGCCGCCGCAGAGCGCAGGCCACGCGTCCACGTGTTCCCTTTCATAAAGGACGACAGTGTACATGGCTACGGAGCATGGCTTCAAATTCAAAATCCACAATATTGGTCTTACCCGTGCATTGGGAAGATAGAGAGGACAGGCGTGAGTACATCGATTAAAAAGTGGTGGCAGATCGTCTCATGACTGGAGATAAACTGCCTCAGAACAGCTGTATAGCAAGTAATAGCATGTTATGTCGTAACTCAGACGTGCGAAGCAATCATTTTCGTTAGAACTGCAGACGTTTCAACGGTATTGGTACCCCCAGCACAAGTTTCCTGAAGGGCTTCTGCATTAGCAGACTCCCCATATCACTTCTCCAAAAAGAACTACCACGCACAGCGCACTAATATGTGGCGCATCTTGTGCGGAATGATAAGTGAGCAGCTGTACAGAAATAAATGTGGCAATGCGATAGAACGAGGCTAGAACAACAGGGCTTCTACCTGTTTTTTTTAATATAATGACCTAGTCTTGCTTAAGCTAATTCGGAGTTCAAATTTTCAGTTTTCACTTTCGTGGTTCACACAAGATTTGAAATGTTCACTGGTGCAGTCTCGTAGTCACAGGCATTTCGTGGTTACTCGCATGTTAATTTTCTTATTCTTCACTGAAATGTAGTACATACAAAAAGCGTGAACACCTGTTTTGTCGAGAAAACGTCTGAAGCGCTCGTTGGTCGTTCGCACTTGCCTCAGACTCCCGGCCCCCTGAACGTGTACTCGACGAGCGAGATGAACGCCTTGCTGCCCCTGCAGTACTCTCTGGAGCACCACATGCTGCACCAAATTTCGGTGGCACTGTTCGGAGAGGCGACGGCTGCGCCGCCTCAACTGCAGCTGCAGCGCTTTCCCTATCCGGCCTTCTATCCCGAGGGTTTCAACAGCACTTACAGCCGCATAGTGTTTCACTTCGGCGTCGGCTTCCTGCTTCCATTCGCCTCGGTCGTCGCCAAGATCACGGATGAGAAGTGCTCTGGAATGCGGGTACGCCTCGCATGGCACTCACTCAAGCAGGCTGTCAAACTTTCTCAGAGGTGAGGTAGAAAGCTCGGTCGATCGAACAGGGCTAAATCCACGTATTAAGTACACTTGAAAGCTTGCATATGAAACAACTTGTCGAGTAAAAATTCTGTCAATCCACCAGCTGGTCTGGTTGTCTGGCAACCACAAACAACCACTTCGACAGCCACGCACTTCGTTTGTTTTATGTGTCTTCAGTTCTGTGTTTTGACAGCCACAGACAACCACAGACTTCTATTCGTCTTAAGTGTCTTCAGTTCTTCAGTTCTATGTTTAGACAGCCACAGACAACCACAGACTTCGTTTGTCCAATGTGTCTTCAGTTCTCCCACTTATAACAAATTAACAACAGTACTAAAAAAGAACAACAACACAAGCGCAATGTATCGTACGTTACTTCACTCAAATTTTGTCACTTGCATAAGGGCACGAGACTACTTTCATGGTAGAACTGTAAACATTATGAACCAGTACCAAGTCACCCAGCTGGCAGGTCTCCTGCCTCCTGCTCTGTGTATTATTCAACGTATGCCCCTTGTTAACAAATCAAACAAGGCATAGGTGCAGGAAGGTAGGCGCTTAAGTTTGTGGAAAATATCCAAACGGGAAATAGACTCAATCTTACAACAAGACTTGTCTCATCAGTGTACCAACCCCCCCCCCCCCCCCCAAAGACAAAACGTCCTGAAAACGATGACTCCAGCGATATTTCCTCTTCCAGAATTTTTCATTAGAGACACCCTGCATTTAAAATGCTCACGTGGTGTCACCTTGCCTGCACTTACACCAACTAGTGAGAAAGAAATTATTGGTCACTTGCACCTTACATAAACGCCCGATCTAGTCTTGAGCGCATTCTATTGCGGTTTGCTCACGCAGGAGCTGCTGAGCATTGCCGGCACGAGCGATCTAATCTACTGGGGTAGCCACTTCCTGAGCGCGTCGTTCACCACCCTGCTGCTCAGCTGCATCTGCATGCTCTTCCTCTTCGTGCTCGGCACCGAGCCGGCACTCAGCTACTCTGACCCACTGCTCGTCTTCGTCGTGCTCATCACATTCAACAGCCTCAGCATCCTGCACGCCATGTTCGTCTCGGTCCTGCTCACCAGCAGTGAGTTATCTAATCAATTAATTATTCACCAACTGCATGAACTAGTGCAACCTTATAAATTCTTAAGGAGCAACTGAGTCTTTATTGACAGCAGTCTTGCGCTAACAATTTTCGTTCTAGAATATTTCATCCAATCACGATGCGGGGCATACTATTAGCGAAGCTGGCGGACCTATGGGGAAACACACTTGCGTAAAAGAAAGTTTGTGAATTCGACCCCTGATTTCATAAATCTGTGACTGTGAAATCAATCAGACTTATGCAGTTTTATTGGTGGAACATACACAATAAGGGCCCGACAAGCGTGCTAGTATGAACAAATTACTTGACTAAAATAGTGCATAGACTTATGGTAAAGAAAAATCAGCTTATTGCTTCCGTATCATGCGATACTTGACATCTGATCTGAGGCAGCTCAAGAACGCCGCTTTTGCATTGTTAGTGTTAAATAACTATGAGATAGAACAGCTTGCCATTGGCAGTTTTTATTCCACTTCTATACCGATACCGTATCAGCTTGTTTAGTGATGCCTTATGCCACTGTTCCGTGTTGCTATACCATGCTACTGCTGTCCTTATGCGATAACAGGAACGTGGCGTAGACGCCCGCCTTTCGTGTAGCCATCTTGCAGGCTAAATTTTTGATTTCGCATACAGGCGAGGTTATCGGCGAGATTCCTTTAGCTCAGCTAATTTTGACAGCTCAGTGATTCCACTTACGTTTATGTTGGCATAATTATTTCAGAATGTCGAGCTCTGAGGTGCAATTGACCGTATCTTCCACCCAGGTCGACTCTCGATTATCTTCTCGATGATATACTGGATCTGCAGCATCGCTTTTCCCTACCTGATGCTTCAGAACCCGCTGGGTCGTGGCTACTACTTGCGCAGCCGTGCCTCCAAGATAATTACATCCACGTCACCGGGTATGGGCCTCCATTGGGCATTCATGGTCATCGAGCGATTCGAGCGGTTCCGTAAGTGCAGAGAAGGCCTTCAATTCATTTAGGCATTCAGTTAATATTGTGTTCGCGATTTTTTTTTTTTTTTGGCAAAAGCCTCAAAGGTTTAATCAACCACAAAAAATCACTGTCGGCGTCAACACGAACTGACGCAGGAAATCATCACGTGGTGACTTAATACTAACGTGTGGGGTTTTAAGTCCCAAAACCACGAAATTTTTTATAGCTATGGGCGATGGCGTAGTCGAGCGCTCTTCACTGGCTCAGATGTTGCACAGTGTACGGGCCTCTGCCATTTCGCCTCCATTGAAATGCGACCACCACAGCCAGGACCAAAACCGCAAGCTTCCGGTAAGCGACTGAGCGCCGTCAACACTGGTCGATCGGGTCAGACCACGTAAATACGCCTTCTTGTGGCGTGCGTTACTATGACGTCATATCATGACATCGTTACGTATTCAAAGCTGCGCCACTCCAGGAAGCACTGCAAAAGCACGCGAGGTGAAGAGAGCTTGATGATTGATATGTGGGGTTTAACGTCCCAAAACCACCATATGATTATGAGAGGCGCCGTAGTGGAGGGCTCCGGAAATTTCGACCACCTGGGGTTCTTTCACGTGCGCTCAAATCTGAGCACGTGGACCTACAACATTTCCGCCTCCATCGGAAATGCAGCCGGGATTTGATCCCGCGACCTGCGGGTCAGCAGCCGAGTACCTTAGCCACTAGACCCCCACGGCGGGGCGTGAAGAGAGCTTGAATGAAGAGACAGGGCCAAATAGTTTCAAGTCTCGCAAGCTTTCAGGAATCAAGTCTGGGCTGAATAAGCAATCCTACGATTTGGAAATATATATATATATATATATATATATATATATATATAGGCAGGCATGGTGGCGAAAATGGCCGTAGCGTTGCAATAAGTCAAGTAGATCCTCCAAGAGAACGGTAACAACGGAAGTGTTTAATTCGACAGTTTCGGCCAGAGTCTGGCCTTCATCAGGACTCCTGATGAAGGCCAGACTCTGGCCGAAACTGTCGAATTAAACACTTCCGTTGTTACCGTTCTCTTGGAGGATCTACTTGACATATATATATATATATATATATATATATATATATATATATATATATATATATATATATATATATATATATATATATATATATATATATATATATATATAATATATATATATATATATATATATATATATATATATTTCCGACAAACTCCATGGTGTACGGGGTAATAAATGATCATTGCGACATTTATTTTGAATTTTTAACAGAATGAACGCACCTTTAATAAGTTTAGTTGGAAGCTACATCTACAAGAATGTGTCCAGTTGTGAGCGCCATTGATCGCACTTATATATCACGTGACCAGCTTTTGGTTAATTTTACTAAACGCAAGTCGTATAAGCGATTTCGCGGTGTTTATTTATGTAAAATGAAAGTAATGGCGGTATGTTGCAAAGGTCAGGATTCGAAGTTAGCTGAAATAAACTATCGATGACTACGTTCCTAAATCTTCTTCAGTCGTGTACCACATGAAGATCTTGCAGGAGTACGTTCAAAAAAAGTAATGAGTGAGCGAATTGGTATTTTGTTTTATATGGGCGGAAATAAAACACTTTGTCTCTTGCCGCACAATACCTCTTAAAAAATAGGAATGCTATAGAGCAATATTATAACAACTAATACTAGCTTGAACAACTGGTAATTCACAATTGTGATTTTGAAAGCTTGTCAAGAAAGCGTGCCTTATCAAGCTCGTCGAATCCATGGAAATAACAATTAGGCTACGAGTGCGACAGCACTCTCTTGAATTAAATTTACAAACGCAGCATACACTCGCCATGTTCGCGTTGTCATTGAAATGGCAAAGAAAGAAACACTGAAAATCTACATGAAGCCATCGGCGTTTCTTCACGGTGATGCTTGTGCTGCATGCTGCTTATGTATTCCTGCTGCTGGGAACTAAAGTGCAATGACGCCGCTCAGTGGATCGGTGCTGCCATCGCGGGGCGCAATAATGCACTGCTCTGTTTTATGGCGGCGCGTTTAAAGCAGGCGTTCACCATTGAGTAGAAAAAGTGACTAAGCTAAAAGGCGAGATGCACATCATCGCAGCTTCCAAATTCCGCGTTTTAGGACCCACCAGCTCAGGTACCTGTTACGCAAACGCATCCATCCGGAAAACAGCATGGATATTTTGTCGTGCTTGTAATCTGGGGTGTATTGCGAGCTGTTGTAAGATATAAAAGGAAATGAGGCCCTCAGCTTTGCATTAAAATGCTGCTTATATGCATATGGTGCACCTTTGAATAGAAAGCAACAAAACTCTATAACCTACTAAAATTAGCACCAGTTTCAAAAATAGAAATACGGTGTATTAAAATATTCGAAAGGTTACCATGCAGCATTCTGGCTTATGGAAAGTTAATCGCCCTCCGACATTCTTGTAATTACGTTGACAGCCTCGACTCACACGAGGACTGCGTGTTATTGTTCTTGCGTTCAAACTTATCATATTGACAACAATGTTCCTGTAAGAGCTGTATTAACAGTAATAGAGCTAACTGCTCATGTTGCATCGCCGTTGACTCAAAACTGCAATGCGGTCGCTCCATGCGATTTTGTCGAATTCAACAGCCAGCACTGGCGAGAGAATGTCTCGACGCGCCTGACATTCGAATACCATGTATGCTAGAGAAGCCTCGTTCAGACAGTAGTCGCATCTGTATTGAGTGTCGTATCGCGTAACAGCCGCAACATCAAATTGCGTTGCAAGCGACCACGAGTGTTCACATTATGCCCTTCGGCACAATACTGGCTGTACTAAAAAATGGGACTGTGATAAAGTGACGTCACGCGGTGACGTACTAAGGAGCAGCTAAGCAGCCACCGTTTTTGGGTCGACCACCCTGAGTGCAAGTAAGGGCTCCGCTTAACTTATTTCAAGCAAATTCGAAATAAGTATTGCTGTTCAGTTAAACACTTAAACTTTCAAGAACATTCATCTTAGCAGCTTGTCTAAAGGAATGTGCGTGCCCCACCATGGTGGTCTAAGGGTTGAGGTACTCGGCTGCTGACCCGCAGGTCGCGGTATCGAAACAAGGCTGCGGCAGCTGCATTTTCGATGGAGGTGAAAATGCTGTAGCTTAAATTCTGCATGTTAAATGATGCACGTTGAAGGACCCCAGGTGGTCGAAATTTTCGGTGTCTTCCACTACGGCGTCTCTCATAATCATGTGGTGGTTTTGGGACGTTAAACCCCATTATATCAATCAAGGAATGTGCGTGCTTTTTGTTATGGTAAAAAAAAACTAGAAAAAAATCACAGGGTTCCTTACACATTCTTCTAAGACTACTTGAAGGTGAAAGACATACCTCTCTGCTCAGTCGATGCATTGATCCTTGTCCACACGCCTCGAAAAGGGTCTTGCAGCTAACGTGGTTTTACACTGGCTCCGTGACCGGCCTACTGTGGACCTAAAGACTGCAGTGGGGACATCTTCATGTGACGTCTTGTAGGTGTCACAAGTTTTGGCAATCTGTGGCACTATATTGTGGCGTCATAGGGTGATTACATTGTAGTGTGGGCTACAGCGGCTTAGGTTGGGAAGTTTCACGCGGCTTATCGATAGCCGTGCTGCGCATGCCCGAGCAGCGGTGGCAACACACGGCACACAGCTGGTGCGCTCATTGCTGATCTGCGCATTCCAGATGAGTAACGTCATAGGCGCGAAGAAGCACTAGCGCCAGTGCGTGCCCAGCTGTGCGCCTCCATTGCGCAGTGGTCGTGTGGAGCTGCACTGCAGCCACTTGATAGCGCATCTCATTGTGCGTGCATGCGCAGAGGTATCAGTGATGGTATGCGTATAGCAGAGTGTCGATTTCATTGATATGTCGGGTTTAACGTCCCAAAACCACCATATGATTATGAGAGACGCCGTAGGGGAGGACTCCGGAGATTTCGACCACCTGGGGTTCTTTAACGTGCACCCAAATCTGAGTACACGGGCCTACAAGATTTTCGCCTCCATCGGAAATGCAGCCGCCACAGCCGGGATTTGATCCCGGTAAGTGCGGGTCAGCAGCCGAGTACCTTAGCAACCAGACCACTGCGGTGGGCCATAGCGGAGTATTTGCCACTATGATATATCAACGGAAAATGTGAGTGAAATTGCGGTGACTCAGTGGCGCAGAACGGTGGAGAATCGGATTGTGGATATTTTTGCAGCAAGGTTGTGAGAAGACGACGCGACAAAGCAGCATTCAGCAGTTTGAGAGGAACCTGGCCACCTAATAAACTGAGCAGTTACAGCGCTCTGCAGAAAATGTCATATACGTAATGCGTGAACAAAACAGTAAAGAACCTGAAGCTTAACTCATGACATCGCGAAGTAGTTGCTGGGTAATAAGCGGCTGAGCTTAGCGAAAACGAACAGGACACTAAAAGTGCTGTGCAGACACCAGAGTAAAAGTAGGAAAGTCTAGCAAAGCGGCGTCGCCAGAAATTATCGCACGCTGCGTACATCTTGGCATAGCCGAGCTAAGCCGCTTTTTCTTTTCGCATCACTCGAGTGGTCGCCGTCGTCGCGGGATGGTAAATTTTAGCCTTTGATGGGGCTTTTAATACTGCGCTCCCAGTTTGCTGAACAATTATGAATTACGAACTAGCCCACCTTTCCATCCTATTGTTTTTAAGACTTTAGCTCTAAAATTGTATCAACAAAAAAAGTGTGCCTGAAACACGGTGACCAGCGTTTCAATGGGCAGCCGTATCTAGGGAAGGTTGTTTTGTGACCATTCGCATGATATTTGTTAATCATTTGGGGATGATACCGCATGATGGCGCTGTTCATGGCTTTCATCAGACAATGAATCAGTGGCGCTTTATCGCTGTTTAAACGATAATCATTTCACAGTGCGCCTCCGTCTGCTGGCTTCTTATCATTACGCGTTTGTCCTCCTTGCTCTCAATGTCAAGCAACTTGTGAAATGCGATCGTACTTCAATCAGGAAACTGACTGCACCACTCTTTCAATCTAAACGTTCGTTCAACAGGTGGCGGTGTTAACTGGAGCAATATGAACGACTCTGCGTCCACTCTGGACAACGTGAGCCTGTCGGACCTGCTGATGGTGAACGTGTGCACCTGCTTCTTGATGATATTTCTCATCTGGTACATGGACAACATTATACCTTGGGGCCCGGGCATTCACAAGCCACCGTGGTTTCCTTTCTTGGTACGAAGATTTCACAGCACATTGATTTGTAACAGCAACGAAGAAACGTCTCCCTTTGATTTTCGCTTCACTTTAGTATAGTTTAACTTCACAAGCACCCCAGCAACTGCACTGGATGTTAAGATGGGTTGCCGTTTGACTGCAGCGTTGCTGAAACGCTAAACATGGCTCTCGTAACACCTGCATTAAATATAATACCAAATTGTGTGCATCCCATGTAACATACATATCACTATCCCATTTCATATGGGATTCAGACATGATCAGGGCACAAATATTTAAATAACTTGTGAAGTTCACAAGGGTCGTTAACTATCAATCGTGTGCGCAAGGCAACATCGCTCTTATTTGAGTACTACTTGCCTACCGCATGGTTTATTTGTTTAAGTTACTTTTAATTAAAACAGATTGTCAAACCGTATCCCCATGTACATGACTAGCTGCATTTTCTTCTGTAATATGAATATATTTTAGGCACGAACTTTTTCTTCATAAACGCTTCCCTCCTCTCTTACTGCAGTGCTTAAAACCGTCATTCTTTTCAAGCATTGAGATCGTCGCTCTTTACACACGTTAACTCGCTTCTTACCACACGAAATTGACTCACTTTACTACAGTATTTCAAAAGCAATGGTGACTACAGCATAATTATGTTTACTAATGTTTTCTTCCCCCTTCTCGTACAGGGAATTGGACGAAAATAAACTAGTAATGTTTATGAGTAGCCATATCTGAAAGGCAGGTGGCTGAAAACACGCTAGGAAATTTTCGCAAGTTTTGTTTTCTGCCTGCAGAAAAGCTACTGGATGCCTCAGCCCGCGAAAAACGTGAAGAGCCGCCCAAACCCGGACCCAACACTCTTCGAGGCAGACCCGCAACATCTAATTCCAGCTATACAAGTCATTAGCCTTAAGAAGGTACAGTAAAGTTGTTTGTCTTATATATTATTGGCTGCGTACACCTAACAAGCCTTTATCTGTACTTGCGCCAGTGTCGCGACTGCGAATATGGTGTTTCTGTGTCAAGCACTTCATCTTACGAATAGCATGTGTCGTTTAGCGTTCAATCAATTAGCTAAATTTATTGGAAAAACGCTTTCCTGTATTTTACATAACTTGGTAGGTAAGCCTCTATATATTAGCACGAGTTAAATAAGACCAAAATATCAATATTAGAATGCAGCAAATACCTTGAGCTTAAAATAGAAAATACCAGCTGCACAAAAATGTGGGATTGTGGTTGTAAAATTCAGGGTCCCGTTGTATACTCGGAAGTCGAGCGTACTTAACCGACCACCACAGTCATCTTTTTCTAGATTTCTTGGATGTGTAAAATTAATTTTTTATGTGTACATGAAGATACGCAATCTTTTGCAGTTGTATCGCAACTTTTTGCTGCAACATATCAACCTGAAGATCTTCCGCCATCAAATCACCGTGCTTCTCGGTCCATGTGGATCCGGCAAAACAACTGTGATCAAGATGGTGACAGGCAAGACATCTTTCAGTGATTCTTCTTTATCGCCTGAGCGTTTGGGAAGAGTTCGAGCCATGATACATCTTGATATTACATTTTATATGCTTATACAGCCAACGAAAGCCCTTAATAAAGGAGAATTGCACGTGGAAACTTACTATGGTACAGCTATCGTAGTGCATAGTTGCAATTCGCGCACAGAAAGGCATGTTCTGAACTTAACGATGGAAATTTTGAGGAGAGGGCATGCCTGTTTACACACTTGTTTCAATTTTAAATAGACTCCTGAGATGCCAAACATACCTCAACAGTATCATACTAAACCTCTTCTTACGTACTAAATGTAGTAGATGAAGTTTCAGAGAAACGTTTGCTGTTGCCATTTCTCGCAGGCCTTGTGCATCCATCGAGTGGACAGATAATTGTAGACAACTACGATGTGGTGCTGCACACCGATGAGGCGCGGGAGCGTATAGCATACTGTCCCGCCGACAACGTGCTCTTCAATGAGCTTACCGTCGAGGAACATCTGCTCTTCTTTGGCATGGTAAGAGCTTTCTTCTTGAAGCGTCTCCTCCGATAATAGCGTGTGGTACAGTGTGATGAACCTTTACGGGGAGCATAGGCATGCGTGATATTCTTTGCTACGGGTAAGGAAAGAAGGAGGAGAAACTCAACCCCCCCTCCTTCTTTTTCCCAAAATTCTCTGACTGAGTTCCTTGCGATCAGTACTCAGTGCAAGGATGAAGTAAGATGGGTAACTGCCACATTCCCTGCATGCCCGCCCTCACATAAATATACCGACAGGAAGTATACCGTTCGTTCATTCATTCATTTTTTCTGAAGTATCTGTCTTACTAGAAATATCTTACTTCATTTATAAGGTATTCCTTGCCCATTCTTAGAGATTTATATCTCGCGATAGAAGAAAACGGGAAGAACTTCTAAAGAAGTGTGCGGCTAAGTGAACATAGGAGTCTATGGCGTGTAGGTCTGCTACCCTTTCTGCCAAGCCCAGGATCTGTACCTAGACCTATGGAGCAAAGACGCATGGACGCAGCGGCAAACCTTGCACGCGTATCAGAAAATGCTCTACATCGGTAACACCCCATAATTCAATTCTGCCATCATTTGTTTCGAGAGCAGGTTCAGCACCTATTCAGTTTTTTTTTTTTTTTGGCAGCCAAAATTAAGACGCTGAAAAGACTCGCAGACATGTATCCAAGCCCATGTTTAAGCTCACCATAGGTGGGTGCGCCTTTTGAAAAAAAAACTTTGGGCTTTCTCTAGCCTAGACAGTGTAAGTCAAGATTAGTTAAGCCTCGTCAGGTCTGGTTGAACATGATCGAGACTAATTAAGCACAGTCTAACAATCAATATCACGTAATAGCCAATTGACAGCCAATAAAAAACTGCAGGATAATTGATTATTAACCAATCAATTGCAGGGGAGTGTAGCCTAGCCCAAAATAAATGGCAATTTCTTGCAATGGCCAATCTATAGCCAATGGGCAGTTAATTAATAGCTAGTAGATAATAGATTCATAATTAAGGAGTTCTAAGGAACGCTTGTTTAAGCTTTACCTACGCGTAATTGGATGGACTATACTTTGTAATCATCGACTGTAATGGTCGGTATTCAACAGCTAATCGATAATCGATTATTAGCCCATACGTTCTACTAAATGCTAGTATGAAATCACTTTACCTCCAAATGCATGGACTATGCCTTGTAATGGTCAATCTACAGCCAATATAAGACTATTTGACAATTGATCAATAACCACTGAATTTTAAATAATGCTTTGTTTAGCTTAGCTGAATTCAAATACATGACCAATACGTTGGTTAATGAATAGCCGGTGAATACACGAATAAACCTATAAAACTTAGCGAAACCAAGCACAACTTCTTAAAGGCTAGGAACAGCCTGGTGCTGATCAGCTCCGCGGTTTCTTAGCCTTTCGCGAGTTGTGTAATCTACACTAATGCTTTTGTGGTCCCTTTTTCTTTTACCTTGTGTAGGTGTTTGGAAGCCTTATGTTGTTGAGTCATAAATCTCTGTCGAATAGCTTAACTTTTGTCGTTCGTATTCACTATTGTCATGTCACAGGCGTCACGGTCATAGTGGACTTTAACCTCCTCTGTGACGGATGAGTACATCCGAATAAATGTTTTTCAAACACCTGGGTTTGCGTGTTGGGTTGGAAACCACGAAAACGACTTTATGGGACTAAGGTAATCATCACATCGCTTGACTGTGCCTTGACCTTTCTTGTTTTCTTTTGTTATTCTTGCTGCGTTACTGATTGTCACGGACGGCCATTTTTGGCGACACCGCGTCACGGCAATTAACGGGCGCCGTACTCCCCGACTGACCGTGATAAACGGCGGCGCATGAAAGGGAGCCGAGAAGTGCAAACTGGGGTGCTCTTCTTTGAACGTCGCCGCCGACGGTTAATCCTTTTGTAACTGTGGCGGCGTCTGCAAGGTCGTAGAAGGCCGCGGTATACCCCGAAAAAGGATTAGACTACGAGACACACCGGCTAAGAGCCAAGCGTTTGACCGTTCCCACGGGGAAAAGCGTGGGAAACGCCCTGGTGGACAAGCCGTATGACAACAACCCGACAGGTTGTCACTCTCGCTAGTTGCGGGCCCTCTCCCAATTAAAAAAGGGGTGGGGTCAAAATATTTTTGGGGCGGAGTTTCCCATCAATTAAACGCGCATGATTGGACCCAGGTAGAGGTCTCTTGTCCCCAAGGAAGAGAGCGAGGAGACACGAGGGGGATTTAAGCGCAGGATTTTGCCCTGCTAGGCAGACTAGTCGCTGACCAACATGGTGTAGAAACAGATCAACAAGCATCTCTTCTAGAAGTTTTTAGTGTGGCTCTGTATCGGCTGGCCACCTAAACTTAGCCGTTCGTCTAGTTGTGACGCGATATTAACGTCTGCAACGTAGACATCGGGACTTCGCCTCGAGTTAGCTCAACCTGCTCGAAGTCACCTGCAAGCACTAGCCTCCCGGAGCCACCAGTGTTGCAACACCGCCGACATCGCAGCCGTGCCAGAACTCTCTTCGACTTCTCGCATCCGATCGTCGGGGACACAACGCTGCCGGTCATCACACGTATGCCTTCACCTGTTTATATCTTCGAACTTTCTCCTCCATCGTCCTATTCTTGTTAGTTTGTGTAGTTTGTAATAGTTCTCTCTCGTAAGCTGATTTATTGTTTGTGTTATATATTTCTTTAATTGTATCAAGTGTCGATGTATTATGTTAGTTGTACTGAAGTGTTGTATTAGATCCCGTGTTGCTGCAATATCACTAGAGTAAAGTTTGCTTTGTTTCCCCACGTCTCTGATCTCTTCACTGTCTCTGCTTGCGTACGGAACGAACCAACCTGCTGTCATTCCCGTCGCCGACTTCGCGCTGGCGACGCTAGAGTGGCAGCGTGTAACAAAACTGGCGTCCGCGAGACAGGACGTTCCGTACAAGAGTAAGACAGTGAGGGGTGAACGAGAACCGTGTGGACAGCGTTGTGATAGAGCCGCACAGTTGAAGCGGTTGCATCCTGCAATGATTGCGCTGTTTTTATAGTGGCATTATAGTGACAGTTGCAGTATGGAGTGTATGAATTTTGATAAGTGGATCGCGTATGGTAAACAGTTAGGCCTCAAGGGCGCCGAAGTGAGACAATGAATTAAGGAGCAGCAGGAACAGGCGCAGGCCAGAGAAAAGCGAGCACTGGCCCGCGAGGGAAAAGAAAGGGAGAGAGAACGAAGAGAAAAGGAAAGAGAGCGCAAAGAAAGGGCGAAAGAACGAGAAGCGGCAAGGGAAGCGACAAGGGAAGCCGGAGAACGGGAGGTGCAGTTACTGCAATTAAAGATTCGCCTCAGTGAGAGTAGCAGGGTGAGCCGATCCAGCAGTGAGCACGGCGATGCCGGCGAGCAACTGTCATTTGAGCGAGACACATGGTGTCAAGGGCTACTCACGGTTCTGCCTTGCGAGGCAAATGAAGCTGTTGCGCGACTCAGTCAGCAGAACGCGAACAACTACGAGGTAGTTAAGGCAGAGATGTTTCGGACATTCGGAACTTCTGTCTGGACAAAAGAAGAGCAGCTCAGACAAGAGTCTGAAGGAAAGCGCGAAACAGAAAGACAACAGTCTGAAAGGGAGGGGCGTCGGAAAGCGCTGGACGTTAAAGTGTGGCAGGAAGCGCTAGAACCAGAGATCGTGCCAGAAAAGGGCCCGCGTATTCTAGAATGCATCCAGGTAGAGTATGCTGAGAACGAGGCCTTGGCCGGTCTGGAGGTAGAGACGATGTCGAAAGACGCTCCTTGCGTGGATGAGGAGAGTGCCAGCAGCCCTAATGGGCCCAGTAAGATGCTGGAAACCTCCTTCGTGCCTCAAGAGTACGTTTCGACATCATCAAATGTAGGCATGATTAGCACAGTGGCGAATCAGAGCGAGGACGCGACGCTTCAGGAATGCAGCGATGCCGTCGGAGAGGGCCCAGTTAATGGCTTCATCAGTGTTGACGAAGCTAATTTGGCCCGACAGTCCGTCGTGACGCAGAGTTCAAAAAGCGTCATCGGGAGGGAAGACCTAGCACCAGCTCCAACGAGCTTCCCAACTTTTGAGGTTCCGAAGTGACATGATGATGACATCGAGGGAAAGGAGGTACGCAAACATCACCGAAAACGAAAGAAGCGAAAGCGTACTGCACTGTGTAAGCCTAGGACAGATCCCACTCCATCTCGAGAAAGACGAAAGGCTAGGCCATTCATCCGTTTCAAGAAACGTCAATGGTGGCGTTCATGGAGGCACAAGCGGCGAGCCAGGTGTAGAGGGGGAGAAGGAGGTGCGTCACCCGAACGAAACGCGTGGTTCATTTCGACGACTTCGGGAAAGCGGCCTTGCCCGAAGGTTCAAAGTCGAAAAGGCACAACGGCTAAGTACTGCGTGGGGGCGACCACAAAGACACTATTACCCAGGCTTCCCCCCTCTTTCTGGCGTTCCTTGCACATTCCTGAGGGGAGCCGGCCGAAATGCAGAATGAGGCATGACAGCGGGACACAGCCTGGCGTTCGTGCTTTTTGTAAACTCTGGCGTGCTCGAAAGCCGCCGGAAAGGCGACCCCATCGTGTGCGATTCAAGCGAATCTAATTGAGAAAAGGGGGGCGGTCAGTTTGAAGAATTGTTGCACGTGCGTGCTAAGTATGGTTACTTAGTGTGGCTTTGCAGATGCAGACTTCAGTCATAATTTTTGCAAGTTATGTGAGGCGGTGTAAATTGTTCAGAAGGGAAACCGCCGAGCCAAAAGCTAAAAGTTAGCATCAAATTAGTTTAATCATGAGTGCGAAAATTTGCGTAAGGTAAAAACCAAAAAAATGTGCCATTTTTCTAGTTGTTTCAAAGGTTTAGTGTGGTATCGTATGCCTCCACTGCCATGGGGATGTGGCATGAATGAGCATTTGAGGAAGACATTAGCACAAACCGAATGATTTCGTAAATTGATTAAGATTGGCGTGACCCGGTACAGTTGTCGTTGCGCGCATTAAGAATTGAGGTCTATGAGCATGTTATCTTTTTTTTTTCCTTTCGTCGGTTGTTTTCTGTTTGTTTGTGCGTATTTCATTGTTTAAGAAGTGTATTTTGAGTATTTTCTTTTTGCTTGGTGCATTGGTTGTTTTTACTTGTTGTAATGCACATTGAAGGATTGCACTACAGTAGAGGAGCGCACCTGTTTCGTTTTGTTTCGTAGTATACATTCGTGCAGTGTATTCTGTATTGATGGCTGCCGTACACGGCTATTTCCTCTTTTTGTTTGTATGGCGCATTGATATTGTTGCGCGTAACTGAAGTTGGTACTCTAACAATTGTTTTTTTTCCTTTTGTTGTTACTTTGATGCACTCTGGCTATTTATGTTGTGTATGAGAGGGACAGTCCTCATGTCTCCCTTGTTGGTGGTGTTTTGTTCCTTGTCGAAAAAATTCCCCTCCGTGTGAACAAATGTTATGAATAACATTCTGAAAGTGGGGGGCGATGCCACGAACGGCCATTTCTGGCGACACCGCGTCACGGCAATTAACGGGCGCCGTACTCCCCGACTGACCGTGAGAAACGGCGGCGCATGAAAGGGAGCCGAGAAGTGCAAAATGGGGTGCTCTTCTTAGAACGTCGCCGCCGACGGTTAATCCTTTTGTAACTGTGGCGGCGTCTGCAAGGTCGTAGAAGGCCGCGGTATACCCCGAAAAAGGATTAGACTACGAGACACACCGGCTAAGAACCAAACGTTTGACCGTTCCCATGGGGAAAAGCGTGGGAAACGCCCTGGTGGACAAGCCGTATGACAACAACCCGACAGGTTGTCACTCTCGCTAGTTGCGGGCCCTCTCCCAATTAAAAAAGGGGTGGGGTCAAAATACTTTTGGGGCGGAGTTTCCCATCAATTAAACGCGCATGATTGGACCCAGGTAGAGGTCTCTTGTCCCCAAGAAAGAGAGCGAGGAGACACGAGGGGGATTTAAGCGCAGGATTTTGCCCTGCTAGGCAGACTAGTCGCTGACCAACATGGTGTAGAAACAGATCAACAAGCATCTCTTCTAGAAGTTTTTAGTGTGGCTCTGTATCGGCTGGCCACCTAAACTTAGCCGTTCGTCTAGTTGTGACGCGATATTAACGTCTGCAACGTAGACATCGGGACTTCGCCTCGAGTTAGCTCAACCTGCTCGAAGTCACCTGCAAGCACTAGCCTCCCGGAGCCACCAGCGTTGCAACACCGCCGACATCGCAGTCGTGCCAGAACTCTCTTCGACTTCTCGCATCCGATCGTCGGGGACACAACGCTTCCGGTCATCACACGTATGCCTTCACCTGTTTATATCTTCGAACTTTCTCCTCCGTCGTCCTATTCTTGTTAGTTTGTGTAGTTTGTAATAGTTCTCTCTCGTAAGCTGATTTATTGTTTCTGTTATATATTTCTTTAATTGTATGAAGTGTCGATGTATTATGTTAGTTGTATTGAAGTGTTGTATTAGATCTCGTGTTGCTGCAATATCACTAGAGTAAAGTTTGTTTTGTTTCCCCACGTCTCTGATCTCTTCACTGTCTCTGCTTGCGTACGGAACGAACCAACCTGCTGTCATTCCCGTCGCCGACTTCGCGCTGGCGACGCTAGAGTGGCAGCTTCTAACACTGATGTATCCCAGCCAGTTGACCCTGCATACGTTGTACCGCAGCTGAAGGGGCTGCGTATGAGCAAGATTCGACCGGAGATAAACCTGCTGCTCACGGACATCCAGATGTCGCCGTACATGAGCTACCGGCCGTCAACCTTGTCTGACGGGATGAAGCGCCTCCTCTGCGTCTCCATTGCGCTCCTTGTTGCCTCTAAAGTGAGTCGTCCGTTTATTTGACGGAACTGTTTATTGAAATTAAAAATTAAACTGTTTACTAGGCCGTACTGGTGGCTGGTGACCGTAAAGTCAGATAAAAGCGCGACACACTGGCACTGGTAACGGCGAACAGGGCGTCGGCCATTGATGTCAGTGGTGATGCGCGTCGGCTTTTATACAAGTTCTGTCGAGTATTCCAGCGTTATTGCTAGCGGCCGAGTAAGTTCCAAAAGAATCTATAATGGTCGCCTTGTGCGCGTAATCTTGGCAAAACCACCTACTTCAATGGTGAAGCTTCTAGAATACTAAGTCATGGTTAGCGCCGACAGTCTCTGCTGACACTCATTGAGCGCGAAAACCGAATGCAGAAAAAGCGAAAATAACGCTCGGGGCAATATCACGTCGGGGAAAACCATGTAGGTTCTTAAAAGACGCGTCGTAAACAAAAAGCCCACATAGCCTCCAAAACTTCAAGATAGTTTTTTCTTGGGTAAATTTTCAATCCTTGTTTTCCGCCGTAACAAAAGATTACCGTATTCAGTTAAAACCTTTCTTAATACTTTTTGTGGGATTTAGGCCCCAAGGCCACCATACCGGCCTATTGTGTGAGGCCGTAGAAGAGGGCTCCGAAAATTTTCACCTCTTCGATTTCGTATACGTGGATTTAAAGCTAAGCACACGGGTATTTTTTTAACGAGGATTTCAGAAAAAACCTCTGTACATACTGTTTTCTTTGCAATACGTTCAGCTACCAAAGAAGAAATTCAGAGCAAAAAAAAGAAAGAAGCATTTGGTGCAGTACCTGCTCACATATTGCATGTTTTCTCGCTGATAAAACATAGCTTAACGATACGTATAAAACTGTATAAAAATTATCATACGTGCCACGCATTCTAGCTAAGTGAGCATATTTATGACTTGAAAGCACTAACGTGAAGCTACTGTTGCTGACCAGAATGCGTGTATTTCCTTTTGACTTCAGCTCCAAATTTTTTATATATATTGTGCGGGTTATACGCGAGCAAATACGCAGTGAACTTTGTTTTTCAACGGCGTGATCGGTAATCGGGTCTATAAACAAATATTTTTTGCGTGCTCGTTGCCCCAGTGCAAGATCATGATCTTCGACGAGCCGACGGATACCATGGACCCTCACAGTCAGCGCGAGGTGTGGGAACTGCTGCTGAAGGCGAGGCGCCACTGCTGCATCCTGCTGACCACGCAGAACGTGCACGAGGCTGACGCGTTGGCTGACAAGATTGGAATAATGAACAAAGGTCTGCTCTGGTGCAGTGGCTCTCCGGGATTCCTGCGAGAGCGCTTCCGCGCGGGCTACAACATCCGCATCCTCAAAGAACCCGGCTGCGACGCGACTGTAATCGAAGCCCTCTTCAAGCGCTACATCCCGAATGCGGTCGTCAAGCTGGACACAAACTTCGAGGTCCAGTACGCGATCGGAGTCAACCCTGGCAGCCGACGGCTGACGGCCATGTTCAAGGAGCTGGACCGCGACCGAGAAATCCTCAAAATCGGCGCCATGAGCGTCGCCATGTCATCCCTCGAGGAGGTTTTGGACAAGGTGCTGTCTATCTCAACAGTAAAATAGCCCGAATGGGAGAAGGGCATTCAGATCTACACGTGCACTTAGAACTAAGTAAGCAATGATTTAGTTGTGGTTGTTTCAGTTCATTCCCATCGAAATGGCACCACTGTAGCTCAGAATGAGATTGACGTGATCAAGCCTTACACCTAAGCCTTACACTTACATGTAACTTATGGGTAAGGCGTAAGCCTTACACATAAGTTACTCTGGCTGGTCTTGTCGACTTAGTATATGGATGTGGTTAGAGACAGGCTATACATTGAATGCTGCTAAGAGTGCCGCTGACACAAGTGCCACTGCCACCGAAATTCTAGGGATGCTTGCAATGAGCACCTTCTTCAGACTACTGTATAACATGTGCAATACACTATAAAACTTCAGAGGACAGGTTACCCGCTTTCGAACAATGAGAAGTAGAACCGCGTTACCGCTGTTTTTTAGGTGACCAACGACCCCACTATACAGACAGGCGTCGATGCGGGGACCACCGCGTTGACCGACTGCACCTCCGTGTACAAGCCCCGACAAGCTCCCGGCAAGAAGAGGTTTCTACGCCAACTGTCAGGGCTACTGAAAAAGCGCTTTTACGTCTGGCTTCGTGACTGGCACCCACCTGTTGTAAGTTAATCGTAGACAACTTTTCTGGCGTCCAGAATCTCGACGCTAATAAGGAAGTTTGAAATTTCTTTTCTTTTTTTTGCATTTTGCCAGCAATATCTTTTTGGCGATTTACTCGATGCACTTTTTACCTATCAGGCAAATTAAGTTCTAGTGTGTCAGGGTAAGCGAACTTGTTACCGTGATGGTTTAACTCACAATAACCGGTAAATTTCGAAGGCCAACCAGCCTAACGAAGTATGTTTGCGCGTTCATGAATTGCTAGGGGTCTGTTATAATTTGGTGCCATCGTCAAAGAACCGTAAGTCACGTTTGCACTTTGCTGGCTTGTCTTGGTTTTGTTGTCGATGAGGCTCTGGATAACCAGAAAATGTTAAAGTGGAAGGTACACGCTCTTTCAGTGGCCCGTTAACCCTTCAAATATGGGCACCATCATATCTCTGTGTTTGTCTGAATGCACACTTTTAGGGTCGAGACAGAAACGACCCTTTGCGCGGGTGCTATCTGTGTCGGCGGTGTAGTGCGTGATTTTTTTTGCAACCTTTCCTTATGTCTTATTGAAATTCAAATCTTTAGGCACACATTTGAAAACGTTCCGCGGCCCTTGAATGCTCTGAATAGGCCAGTCTGACAAAGGTGACAGGATCAAGTGTCCGGCGACAATACTCGCTGGGAGTAGTTCCATGTGCTGGCATTTACGTAAAGATTCCCAGTTTCCAACTAAGATTACCGCGCTCGCCCGTCATTCGCCTAAATGCCAACATATTCCTCAGTACGTTTTATTGAGGTTAAAGGCTGGTGATTTATATATCTAGTTCAATTGTGCAAATGTCATTTTATGGCCAAATAGCACCACGGACGCCAAAGGCTCTCGTCTTTCGATTGTGCTGTGTGGCAGACGGTACGTCCAAGCTTTCCTCTATTCCGATTTCCTCGCGAATCCTTTCATTCCTACAAACCCCAATGCGATAAGTAAATCGCTCAGAACCAAAAATATAACCTCTGTACCACCTTAGTCCCTGCGATTTTAGAGTTTTTTAAGTCCATAGATCTTTAAGTTTTAAGTCCATAGGTCAAAAAGTGACCATTGGCCTCAAAGCGAGTGGTGCGAAAATTACGTGACGACATGATTCTATGGCGACGCCATAACGTCAAATGTCACCAAAATTGCGATGCAATCATAACGTCTTAGTGTCTTAACGTCATTGCATAGCGTTATCGCTGGGTCAAAGACAGGCTGATCCCGGAGGCTCTAGAAACTACGTGAGGTACTCAAACATACCTCTGGTCTCAGAGGCAGTCCAACATCTATGTCAGGGGCTGAAAGCCTCTCGGTGGAGGGGAGGAAAGAAGTATCATAGACTTATGAGAAAAGATAGCGCTCTAGTCATATTAGAGAAGTTCATGAGGAAGCATGCAAGTTTTTCGTTGCCCGTTTCACGAGTGATGAATGCTTCGAAGGCTAAGAGGTTCCTGGCGCAGGTCCGCTGTGTTGTTCTAAGAGGTTCCTGGCGCAGGTCCGCTGTGTTGTTCCCGTGTGCATGCTGCTGCTGGCGACCTACTTACAACACCTGTTCACCGAGGATAAGATAGTGTCGTCGGACTTCTACAAGGACCGGTTCTTCTACTCCGTCAGGACTCTGCACGTGCCCGCGGTAGGCTTTGTGACGGCCAATGGTAGCACCGATCCCGTGGTACGTCACCTGATTAATATTTTTGCCGAGGAGGACGTCCGCCTGACTGACATCAGCGAGGACCACACCAACTCGCGCCTCCTCGACTATGCCTACGACAAACCGAGGGCTTACACCTACCTCTTGCTATTCGGCGCCGTTCTCGACGAAGACTCTCCGGTTTGTATTTCTTACCATCGACAGTGAAGTCAGGCATCTTTAGTTTTTTCCATCGGAAAGGGGGGGTTAGACGAAAAATAATGTGTGATCGTGCGTGTGTTTATATGTGTGCACGTTGAGTATACGCGTTTGGAGCTAAAAAATTGCGGGGAAGGGGTATCGAACACCTACTGGCTTACCACTGACAATTTTAACGAACACTAGCCAATTAGTAGGTTCTGATTCTTATTGTTAAGCACCAAGTTAACCCTGACAAAAGCAAGCAGAAGCGCGCGTTATCCGTGTCAACTTCATTGAAGCTCACGCTAATTTGAACACAGGCGTGTTTCTCATAGAACATCTTCTTGCCAAGCATGTTAATTAGAAAATGTACATAAAGGCCACTGCCAAGCAGCCTTAACATCCTGTGCAGAGCATCAAAATACCACGAGGACTGGGGAGACATTGAGACGAGCAGTTGTACAGTTTCTTGTATTATGTGGCTCTGCATACTTCTGTACAACCTACCATGGTGACATATGACTGGTGTTCTGCTACCACATACAATTCCCGGGTTTAATACCGCCTACGCAAACCACTCTCCTATTCACATAAACGCGAATACTGATGTAAAGAAAAGCTATCATTCCATGCAAAGTGAACCACCACTTATGAGAAAGATAGGAGATGGGCTGAATAATTGTACGAGGAGCCATACGTTTAGCTCTGTACTTAAAGTGTTTGTTAACAGTGATTAAGCTTGACAAACGTTGAGTAATGTTCACGGATGGTAAAAAAAAGATGATAGTAAGTAAGGGATATTCTTTGCTCACCGCTGTTATAACCTTAACTTCAGCCAATCGTCATAATATTATTTCCTTGTACACTAAAGATTGTTGAATACGCGCCGCCTATTTTTGGCCCAGGTCACGCTATGGTTCAACGGCCAGTGCCCACACGCAGCGCCGCTCATTGTCAACATGTACCACTCGGCACTCTTGAGGAACATTACTGGGCGTCCGACAGCACGCTTCTTCCTCTACAACCAGCCGTACAACAATGACACGCTCGTGGACCACCACAGCAATAACGACAACGGTGACAGCGAGGAGGACGACTTGCAGGTGCAGTGTTGCTAACAGGGCGAGATGCAGTACTTCAGATGAAAGTAAATAGGCTTTTTCTGGGTAGGTAGCATGCGCATGCACACCGTGCCTCTATGAGGCACGCGCGTGGCATGCGCCACAATTTTTGGTGGTCAGAACGTGACGACACGCACGGACCAAGTGACATCTGGTGCCGCAAACATGCAAAGGTTTTCCCCAAACAGAATCGTGAACGCAGGCCTCAGAGATTGCCTACCGGCATGTGGAGGGCAATTTCGAACTCCAAGAGCCACCAGTTTCGATTTCGGTGATCTCTACTAGGGGTGCTGTTCGGACTAGGAAAAGGCCCATTTGACTGTCGGTTGCGTGAACACTATGTGACGTCGTCATGATGATATAGATCGCCAAAGTTTTTTACGTTCTCAGTATGGCGTCATCATGACGTAACAACGTGACGTCACGCTGCGACATTCCCGCTAGTTCAAGAGTGGGCAGATCATGGATAGAGGAAAAATCTGACAATCATGCGGAAATAATGCAATGTCTTCGATTTTAGAGGTAACGTAGGCAGACGTTAAATGCAGAAATCTCACGGCAGGAGTCAGGTTAGGATCCGTAGATTAACTTAGTGGGCCGAAAGGCTTTTGGCTTTGAGTCATCTTTGAAGAATTCGTGTGAGCTTGTGGATTGGTTTTAAAGACGATAGTCTTTCTTGGGGACTTTGACGCCGAAATTTTAGCCTGCCTGTCTGCCTGCCTGCCTGCCTGCCTGCCTGCCTGCCTGCCTGCCTGCCTGCCTGCCTGCCTGTCTGTCTGTCTGTCTGTCTGTCTGTCTGTCTGTCTGTCTGTCTGTCTGTCTGTCTGTCTGTCTGTCTGTACATTTGTCTGTTTGTTCGTGGTAATGATCCTCCTAAAGGCACCAAACGATACCTCAAACGGCCAACCCCATCCACAGGGCCTACTAATATTGTTCAAATTTCAGCGTTCATACTTGTCCAATTGTCAATTAAAAAGCAATTATTACGCATATCTAAGGCACCATAACAACACGCTGATGTTTTGTATGTGTGCGTTTATACTAGAAAAGGCACACACAAGTAATTCTAAGGACCTTGGCGTTTATCACGCTGCGCTGACAGTGCAACGCGACGCTCAAAGGCAAGTATTTCCAACGCTTTGGTACAACAACACGTTGGTGGCACCTGTTCGTCGCTTTGCGTTCTACTCCTTATCGCCTCAGAGACAGGCACGCATCTTTTTCCGCGGGCGCTCACGCATTCTTTCGTTTTCGAAGATAACTGCCAAATGGGGCTCGTGTCTGACGTGCCTCGATGCGCTGGTTTGCCTTCGCTGCACGGATCGAGATTCTCTAACGCAGCGCTTCCAGAATACAATTCACCGATTTTCTTTCGCAGAACATCAAATAATCGTTTAGTTCACTCTCTCCACACGCAAGATTATCGTCTTTCGACGCATTTGCAGGGAAACATGCAGATACGGGGCCAATTTTTTGCTTGTACGACGAATCGAATGCAAGTTAACTGGGAACGTATCTTTTAAAACGCTACAGTCCGCAGTAATAAATACGTTGTTGTTGTTGTTGTTGTTGTTGTTGTTGTTGTTGTTGTTGTTGTTGTTGTTGTTGTTGTTGTTGTTGTTGTTGTTGTTGTTGTTGTTGTTGTTGTTGTTGTTGTTGTTGTTGTTGTTGTTGTTGTTGTTGTTGTTGTTGTTGTTGTTGTTGTTGTTTATATGCCATGATAATGCATACTACGATTATGGATGACTAAGTCGCCCGAGGAGCAACCTTCTGATCAGCAGGCTCGTTCTGCGCTACCCTACAGGTACTGGTGCAGAGCAAGCTGTTTTTCGCCGGCCTTCCTCTCAGCGCTGACGCGCTCCTCATCGAAGTGCTCATGGGCATATTCACTCCGCTGGCGCTGTGCTTTCACGTGGCCAGCTTCGTAGTGTACCCCATCACCGAGCGCTGCTCCAAGTTCAAGCACCTGCAGATGATGACTGGTGTGTCGGGTACCGTCTACTGGCTCAGCAACTTTATCTTCGACACCCTGCTCGCCACGTCCTGCGCCGTGATCTTTGTGCCCACCATTGTCTACAGCCACAGATACGCCCAGAAAGCCGAGTACATAGGTGACCGACACATTTTTCCGGCTTTCGTCAGAGTTACTTTTCTCTGTATGACACTTCACCGCAAAACCGCACTTTGTGTCAAGATTCTCGTGAGCAGGTCTGGGGGAAATTTTCAAGCTCTTTTTTTTAATGTTTTTTTTTGTTACCCGTGGAATGAGAACACTAAACATGCGAATGCGCGCCCTTGCGAAATGCGTGCCCTTTTGAAAGCGGTTAATGCATGCCGTGCTGATAGCCCACTCAGAAGGGGCCACTGAAGTTTTACAGCAGTCACAAGCAACCGGGTGTTCTAGCACTCCTCTGTTGCTCTGACTCTACAGCACTAGACAGCTTGTTTCGCAATAATTCAGGTGTCAGCGGCGGCGCCATTGGTTGCGAGCGTGGAACCAGCCATGGTCGTGAGCGAAACTTCAGGAACGGCCGTTTTCGAGGTAAATGCGAAGAAAGAAGTAATAAAAAGTCTTTGCTTCGAGGGGTCCAGAAATTGATACTAGTGACCCTTCGCTCCGCAGCGCGATTCGTTGAGCCACTCGGCGCAGCACATATACATTTTCTAGCATGTTCACAGCAAGACACCCTCTACGGACTCCGCTGAAGTGCGTAGCAGAAGCTTCACTACATCCCCGCGAGAAAAGCAAGTGTTCCGAGAACGCGCTCGCCATACTTAGTTGCGCCGAAAGCGTAGACACTGGAGAAGGAGGGCGTCCGCAATTTGGCTTACCTTGCAGCAGAAGGGATTGGGAAAACGCCTTTCAGATGGCCCGATCGCGCTATTGCGTTATGCCTTTGAAAGCGAAGTTCGAGCGTCCTCCGAGCTCTTTGGCGCCTCACGACAGAGCACACGCTCATGGGTTTACGTTTTCCTAGCACTTTTTGACGTGCTGAAATGGAATATTTAGATTTTATGTACTTAATGAAGCTGGTCTAGATAAAAATAAAAAACTGTCTGTAACTTTTAAGAGTGGCATTTCTGATGCAGTTTTTTTTCGTACATTAGTTTCCCGTCAACCAAATAAATCGTGAACCACCAGTGCTGTGTACTTTTTCATGGCAAGCTTCGTTTAGCTGAAGGAAGAAAAGGGCTGTTCAGCAGAGCATAAAACTTGACTTACCGGTTTGAATATATGTTCAACATGAACTTCAAATAATCAATGCATAGCTGGAAGAACCTGTTATGTTCTTAATGCAACGCAGGAAGAAGATATTAGGACCAAAGTCAGCGTCTACCCTAAAATCTTGTCACGCATAATATTGCCACATTGAATATGCAGCCCCAAGAGAACAACGAAGAACACGCGCAGCGAGAGAAGGAGACGAGGTTCTCTTCCGATGAGTTTGCCAGTGTTCTGGTACAATTAAAGTGAGGTTCCTGTATTCGACTGCTGCTGTTTCTGCATTGTGACCATATTAGTACCTCAAAAATTCTAATGCCAACCCACACTTATATAGGCGTGACATCAAGTGACGGAGTGTCTCGAGATGTTCCGTCTGATTAAAAGGGTCACCATTCAGTTTTATATCACCAGCGCTTCTAGGAGACCTTAATTTCTACACTTGTGTTTCAATGAACCATAGGCAGCGAATGATGAGGCAGCATTCCGCTAACGCCCACGCATGAACCGAAATGCCACACCCATTTAAATTCTATACTATGGATTGTACAATCCTTCCTCTGTCGTGCAGTCATGCTGTCTCTTCTCTTCGTGGCGCACGCCCTCTCCATGGTCCCTTTCTGCTACCTGGCGTCCACCTTATTCAGCGACAGTTCGTTCGCACTCTCCGTTATGGTTATCTTCTTCTTTTTCATCGGTGAGTTGTCGTTTCACTGGCAAACTGCTATTTGTCATAACCTCCCTTTGCTGCTTAAACGTGCAAGTGACACGTGAAGATGAAGCGATGCAGATGGACACATGTAATACACACTTTTTTTACTTGGTAAATTAGCATTTAACACACACAACTTTTGTGCAAGCGAAAACATAGCTGTGACAGTTCATACATCAATAGAATAATTACGTCAACTATCCGCGTATCAATGACTTGTCACCTGTCTGAAAGTGATATTGAAATGGTCAACGCGTGTTCATTACGCCTACTTGTTGATTAACAAATGAACATCGAGTACAGCTTACGCACAGCTCAGAAGCAGTGAAAAAAGACAACCCAGAATACAGTCTGATATTTCTGAAACACCATGTATATTTTATGTTGATAATCCATTTACAATAGGGCTCACCAAATGGACAAAATGACAGTGTGTTTTTTTGTTATTAAAAGCCATTTGGAGACCACATTGGTGCCGTAGCTGTCCCCAGCCGTCACTACCGGTGTCGGTAAGACCCAAACTGCTATCGCACGACATGAGAAAAAAGTTCCAGGATAAAATGGGGTGGTAACGTGGGCTTTCTCCGTGTTATTCCAGTATTCTACCACTTATCCCTACTAGTGCTCGAAACTCTTGTGCACAAATACTCTATATGTGCGTTATGTCAAGAAAGAACCACGTTAACGTGATCAATATAACGTTAGAGAAGAGTATAATAATAACCAGATATCGCACAATGTGAATTGAGCAACCACGCGTCAAGTGAGTCGTTCAATGCTTCCAACCCATTACAAAATGCTCAGCCATAATTCTTAAGCGTCGTCAGGCACCGAATCGATTCTTGGAAATGTGGATACCTAGCAAACATGCTTTGTATTAGTAGCCCCAAGTGAGTTTGCGACGGTTTCTAGAAATGGCGCTCTCCAAGCTTTCGCAGAGACTTGCCGCGCAAGTCTGTCACTTTTTTTTTCGTTTTTCTTTTCATCTGAATCCTGCCAGTGATTTCATGTCTCTTGTTTCAGGATTGCTGGGTGCCCTGGAGACGGTGATCGCCCATTTCGCGCAGACGGTGGCCGAGGCGCGGCTGCTCTCGTTGCTTCCACAGGCGCTGGACATCCTGCTCCGCATCGTGCCCACCTTTACGCTCACGCGCGGCATATCGCAGCTACAGCGCCTGCAGCGCGAGAACGAAATCTGCCTGGCCTCTGACGAGATGCTCGCCATCGCCTGCAAGAACGTCATGCTCGGGCGCACGATGTCGCTCAAGTACTGTTGCAGTGGTACGGCCTCAACTAAAGCTACTCGGGCTGTACAGTTGCGCGAACCTTCGCTTGTCGCCTTCGCTCTCACGTATAGTTCGACTTGTGTAACTGTGCCGCGCGGCAAATGGGTCATTCGTAATGAATTTCGTGCTTTTGTAACCTCATTTCTTCATTCACACGTTGAGTAAGCAGAGAACTTTAATGAAGACGGTATGTGCAGTCGAGATAGCTCCGGAAATACATAGTGATTTGATTTGGAACCTGTCCACTGCAGTGGAGCAGTGGTTCAAATGCTCGGCTGCTGACCCGAAGGTCGTGGGTTCGATCGCGGCAGCGGCGGTCACATTTCCATGATGGCAAAATAGTAGAGGCTAAAGTTCACTGTAGTGTGCAGTGTTAATGAACGTTGAAGAACACCAGATGTTCAAAGTTTCCGGAGCCCTCTACTATGGCGTCTCTCATAACCATATTGTGATTTTGCGACGTTAAACTCCATATATTAAAAAAATTATTTGTAGCCGACTCGCACTCCCGACGCCACAGACGTACTCTGTATCCGTTAAGTCATCGTCCACCTCTGTCTGACCAGTCACAAGAAAGCAACATAACAATATAGGTGTGTGAAATTTGACCCAAGTGAAGGGAAAGCTCACCAAGTGTCTGTAGTATGATGTGCAATAGTGTGCGCACGCACAGGATGGCGTAGCATCACGAAAGGTACAGCAGCGGGTCAGCCCACGCTCGTGCCAGTCGAGACGAGGATGGTACAGACGAAAGTTTATTGTGGTCTGTGACTGGGTAACTTCAAATCTTTGACCACAGTACGGTGTGAGTGTGGTCGCGTGTGCAACAAAGCGCTACCACACATATTTGATCAAGATCTCACATTACTTGTATAATAAATTTTCTATGGCAGGTCTAAAGTGCATCATGACTTTAGTCACTAATTTATTAGAATCGCACTTTTTTTTCTTCGGTTGATTTCAGAATATATTTTTAATTGCATAACGTTATTACCATTTCTGGCGTTTTCGGCCCAGTGTTAACATCGCGCAACGTAAACGACACCATGGACGAGGTCCATAAGGTGACGGCTGAGCCGTACGAGCTGTCGGGTGCCGTCATGATTGAGGTGTTCGTCATGCTAGCCGAGGCCGTCATGCTGCTCGCTTTTGTGGTGATCATGGACTCCACCGCGTACGCCAGGGTCCACAGGAAGCTACGAGCCAAGGTATACGCTGGGCACCTTCAATTACCCGTTGGGTTCTTCCTACTTGCGCATGTGTTTTTATAAAGGACCGCTTAAACACACCGACTTCAAAGGTGAGACAGTAGTTTTTTTGCTCGCCTTTTCTACCCTTCCTTTAAGCGCCATCTCCTAGTCGTCACCAGTTTCTTCATAAAACCCGTGGAATGTCAGCGCTAAGCGTTGCGCCAGTCAGGATTTGGCAATTTCCGACTGTACCCGGTATCTCAACCTGCTGAGTCGCAAACGCCGAAAACGAAGTGAAATCGTTTTCTTCGCACGTGATGGTCCTGCGAGGTAAAACATAATTGGAATATGGCTACATGGAAAAGCATATATTTACCGTATGCCGACCAATGAGAGCTTATTTCATCCTGACGTCATGTGAACAAGCTGCTGGCGTTATGAATTGTGCCAGAAAGGCAGGAAGCGAGAGAGAAGAACACACTCTTTTTTGTATTTTAGAGGTTGTTTAGGGGCCCTTTAACGTCTATGAGCTTGCATTACCGCGTTGTTAGCCATATCGGCTATGTCACGCTGAAGTTGTGAGCTTTCAGTTGATAAACTAGGTGGCATAACATTAACATTAGCTGGCCTTAGCGCCCAGTAGTGATAGCGTCACATGCGCTGACAGTCTAGCGAGCGTGTCTAGATTTTATATTGAGCTATAGTCGCAGAGCTCGCTGCGGGGAAACCCTTCATTCCTTTTATGGCATCGAGTCATTGCTCTCCTTTCCGGTACTAACACTACACCACCCTTCCCACAAACGTTTAATTGACTTTTTACTCATTGCGCAGCAGAAAGACGCCAGTGCATAAAAATCTCGCTTTCATTAGACAACAATGGCGCTATATGTAAGCCATAACGTTTCTACTCACCTAGTGATAGTTTACACTGAATCGGTGAGCTATTTGCATAACTAGTTTGACTAGCCTAAAGTTCGTGGTATCGTACTTCATCGACGCTGACAATCTGGAACCCTTTCAACCTTTATTTTGGGCATAACACGTATACAGGGTTTGCTCTACAGCAAAGACAAAAGGAGGACTTAAACTTCCTGACTAGGTCTTACCGCACTGGGCCAGCAGAAGCAACATATTTCAAACTAAAAAATCAACTTTCTACTTCAATTAATAAAAAGAGACCTAACTAATATAACAGTAAGCAAATAATCACCAATTGAAGTAGTAGCATATTGAAAGTAATGAAGTTATTGTAATGATGCAGTCACAATGAGAACATAGGCACAAATACAAGAAAAACTACAAAATACTAGAAAGGAAGTAACTAGTTATAGTTGTAACAATTATATTTTGTAACATTATGTCGGAGTCATGGAACATTGTCATTATTATTTAGTCATTTTTACAACAAAGTTCTAAAACACATACACGTCAAGAGCAAGAAATATATTCATTATCGATTGTTTGAATTCTTGAAATGATTCACATTTTTTTTATTACCACGATGGTAGTATACATATTGCATAAATACGTAGTTTCATAAATTGAAAACAGTGGAAGGACGCCCGCATAATCGGCTCTTTTTCGCATATCCAGACTGCGCTGCAATAACACTAACTTGCATAGGCACAAATACAAGAAAAAGAAGAACATCGCAAATGAAGTAACTAGTTATAGCAGTAAAGATAATATTTTGACACCTTGACACCGCCTCCCCTATGAACGACCGTAAAACTCCACACCCGTCGTTGTGGTCGTGTGGTTATGGTGTTTTATTGCTAACCCAATGGTCGTGGGATCGAATCCCGGTGGCAGCGACCACGTTTTGATGGAAGCGAAATGATAATGGTCCGTGTTCGTAACATATGTGCTCGTTAAAAAATCATGGACCATCTCTCCGAAAGGAACCCTGATGGAATGCGAAGCAGCAGTGGTGCTCACGGCGTTGACCCGGTTGAAACGGGTGCCGACGCGGGGGCTGGAAGAACGGTTTGAAGCGAAACTCCGTGTATCGTTTGAATGTTTGTTTGAAACACAAAGACACAGGAGACAGGTTGGGTTTCTTGTAAGTTTCATTGCATAAGGACTTTTTGCTCGATGTGCGCTCCAACGTTGCGAGTGGTGGAGAGGTTGAAGAGAGATTACACGCAGCGAGTGGTGAAAGACTAGGGGGAAATGAACGTCAACAAGCGCGCACTGCAAGGGAAGGCTGACCTACGTGGCACCGTCCCAAACACTGCGGCCAGGGGATGGTGGTGCGGACGGAGGGACAGCGTTACACAGGCTAGTCAAAGAGCTGCTTCGCATCTAAAAAACCCAGGTGGTCAATTGGTGGAGACTTCCCCTACAATGTTTCTCATGATCACATAGGGGTCTCTGCATGGACGTAAAAACACCTACAAATGTTATTGTTATCTAGTTCCACAGGAACAGACGTGCGGGCTCGCCCCAGGAGTACCAGGAGGGACCACGACTGGCGAGGTGTCCGCTCGATTCGGACGTCGGGCACGAAGCAGCGAGGGTGCAGAAGCTTGGCTCTGGACCCATGCCGCCAGAGTACGCGCTCGTGGTGAGCAAGCTGACCAAGTCTTTCGGTCTGTGCAGCAGCGTCGACAACGTCAGCTTCATCCTCAAGACTGGCCAGGTAAGCGCACGCACCTGCTCGTGTTAAGGCTCATTCAGACATGCAAAGTGCAAGCACTGGTCGCGCGACCAAGTTAATCGCAAAGTGACTTGTCGCAACAGCGAACAGTCACTCGCTGTTCTATTTTCCAATCGTTTGACTACAGTCGCAATGCGCTAAACCAATCTGATGTCTAATAACGGGATGTCAGCTTATCTTATGAGGCATTCGCTATGCGGGCAGACGTGAATTCTGCGTGACGGTGGGTATAGGTCGCACGCTGGTGGGAACATCGGTCACATGGAGTCGCATCTTTCGTCGCCAATCGTAAATGGCCGCGCGACCAGTACTGGTCGCAAGTGAAAGTGAGCTTTTAGGGCTCCTGCACGCTGGCGACCGACAAAGATTGCACTGCTGCTCGTGAGGGGCGACCACACAGTGACTTAAGACGACCGATGCTATCACGGGTGTGTGCAAGCAACATGTCGCCACACAGATATGCCACATCACTTACGTCGGCTCGCCCCATTATTGCCTAGAAAAGTAAGCAACTACTGCCACGGCCTACCTGATTGGTTGAGAAACTTCATAACTGCAACGGCGAGAAAGACCCCTCAAACTATGAAGTGGCTTACTGGAAAGCTTACTCTTCCGATGTTACTCTATAGCGTGATTTAATGAATAATTGAAGTAACAATATTGTGGCTTGAGTAACTTCAATACCTATAGTGTGAGACACATAGTCAAGTGAAAAGTCGTCTATTTTTTATACATAAATATAATCAGTAATTCCCTATTTATTTCATTAAATTATGTCTAACAAAGAAACAAACCCCTTAAACACTTCCTTTTCTTTTATATTCAATAAAAGTAAAGCGCATGGTCAGAAATCGTGTCGGCCTCAATGGTGACCAGACCACCTACCTACTTCTAAGATCAAATGGGTCAAATCAATCAGTTAATCAGTCAGTCAATCAATGAATCAAGCGATTCCCCACCGACACACGTGCTCTTTTCATGCCCTTTTCGTGCCTGGCGAAGCCACTGCACAACCAGACATTAGGTAACACTGATGGATAGTTCGAAAACGAATCTTCCATCGAAAGGCTTCCGCCGCGTGCAGTGCCTCGGCATAATCGGCGTTACCGGGGCAGGAAAGACGGAGCTGATGCAGCTGCTGACGGGCCTCTCCGAGATCTCGTCGGGTGACGCCTACGTGGGCTCGCTGTCACTGTCACGCACTCCAACGGAGTACACCTCCAAGGTCGGCTACTGCCCCGACGCCCTTGGCCTACCCGACCACCTGACCGGGCGAGAGGTACGGCAGGGCGTAGTTTAAGTTTGTCAAAAACCTAAATAAAATGTTTCGAACGCGTTTATCGGTAAACATCGCAAGGAAACGCGGTGCGGGAAACTAAGGTATTGATGAACAGGCACGGTTGCACACGGTCTCTAACTACCACGCTCAGAAAATCGATTCAAACTGCCGTCATATGACATCATGGTGTGACGTCATCAGTTAAAACTCACACTATGGTCTCCGCCGATTGCATTACTTAATGTATTATCAGGCAAGAGTTGGGGTGAGGCCAGGCATTCAAGTTAAGGGTCATTTTTGAATACGCGTGAGGCTGCAGCAATGAGACAGAGAGAAAGAACATAGAATGCGATGTTAACTTCGCGCACTTTCAAGTTCAGCACACAGTCATATTCGCATTCAAACCACACATTTTAACATGTCGGTCACCACCGGGAATGAAGTTAAAGACCTCGAGCCCAGTATTCTTTCAGGGCCATGAAAATTAACACGTGGAGCTGCCTTTTCGTTGCAAAAATGTGTAAATCTAATTTCTTTTTGTTGTTGTTGTAATGCTGCGCCTATTAGACTACTGAACTTCAAGACACGGACACAATATCCATCATACTGTCACTTCTATAGCGCAGCTTCTTGACAATAGCCCGATTTTTTTTACGCGCAGCCAACAAATGACTCGATGGTTTAAATTACACAGGAGTTGGTGTTACAGTGAGAAATCTCTGTTAAAAAAACGACAGAGCTGCAGTTAGCATGATGTCCAATGAATGTACTGCAGTAACTGTACATTGTGTATCTGGCGACAAAAAGCAATTTTGTCAAGATTCCCGCAGAGAAATTATTTCAGGAACGAGAAACCACAAGATTTTTAGTCGAATTGGTCTTGAATTAATTAGCGATGAAATATTCTTCCCTTTCATATCAAACACATGAAGGCGCACTTATTGAAACGAATTTCTTAATGCATTTTTCATTAGTTCTGTGTCATATCTCGTTAAGCGGGCACAAAAGAGCAAAAGGATTTTTCGCGTACAGTTTCATAATCCCGAAAACACCTCTTTTACCACAACAACGCTTGGTAAGCGATAAAACACGCGAAAGTAAAACGCGGTTGAAGAACGCACCTTCATACTCCGGCACCAAGAACCATGACGTCATAGATTTCGAAGGCGTCTGCTGGGTCCTACGCGACTTATAATCAATAAAAATAAAGTTCATTGTCACCTGTTGGTGTCGTAGACGTAGCAACGAAGTTTCCGAAATTTTGACTGCGTCAATGTCGCGAAATTACAAAAAATACATTTGGAGATTGTTGACGTCCTGCAAGGACATTTAGGCACCTAATTTTAAAAAAAATGAAACATTAAGCTTGATTTTTTTTTTTGCTTACGATAGTCAAACATATGGCATTAGGGTTCTCAGAGTACAGTTTGTGAATCTAAGCTAAATCATAGCTTCTCTTTTTTAGCGTATTCATTCTTTGTGATTCAGGAAGTCGCCACAGTCCGCACTTGCTGAATCCTGGTTCACTGAGGCAAGTTCGTGGCATAGCGAACACCTGACGCAAAAGTAGCGCTAAATTACATGTCTCTGCTGATTCCTTTACATCAAACTCTTTACACAATTCGATCGCGTTGCAGCCAGCAGAATCAAAAATCGAAGTGATTGAGAACCAGAGACGCGAGCATGTGTCTGCAATAAGAAATTGCCTATATGAATTACACATTGCACTCTTCACGCCACGCGGTTGAACAATTGAGATTGGTAGAGCATCTGTTCAAGCTTTCTATTGATGGGACAATGATGGTCGTGCGCAGAGTTTACATTTATTGTTAGGTTAAAAACATGGCGTTTCGCGGGCCAGAACCACCGATATAATTGAGCAAGGCCTTCATGGAGGGCTCCAAAAATTTTGATTGTCTGGGGTTTTTAACGTCCACTGATCGAGCAGTACGCGGGCATCTACCATTTCGCCTCCACCGATACGCAACTGCCGCAGCCGGTATCGAACCCATGACCTTTCTTTTTACAGTAGAGCTCCATAACCACTGATAGTTCACCGTTAAGTAGTGACCGACTATACTTTCATTGCGACGAAGTGGACCATTCATGGTAGACCTACGAACGCAGGTTATCCAGCTGTTCTGTGTGCTTCGAGGTTTCCGGTCCGACGACACGACAGCGATGGTGAAAAACATGCTGTGCATCATGGAGCTGACCACCGTGGCCAACGATGTCACCAGCAACTACACGTGGGTGCTTTGACCGTGGCTGAGTCGTTGTCATGCACCGCAAGCACGATCAATATCTCGCTTATGTGGGAAGCAAACATTTAGTATAGCATAGCACTGGCACGTCCGCTTCATCCAGTGCCTAGCCAGCATCGCACTTAAAACTGAATTTGCCAATTTGCCAAGACCTGTGTTTTTTTCGACTGTTAACACCAACGCTGGTATCTTAAGACGAAAAATAAACGCAGTGGCGCTACATTGACGCTGGGCTGAAGTATCTTTCTGAGCATTGAGCAAGCCTGGCAGATGAAAAATTACAATAATTTTTTTCTTGCACTTGCAGTAATGTAGTCAATTACTTTAGTGAGCCGGTAAACTAGTAATGTAACTTATTTCTTCAAGCCAGGGATTTCAAATGTTACTTATTACGTTCCAAATTAATTTTTACCAAAACATAGCACGTTGACTTCCCTTATGGAATAAAATGTATAGTGACTGATGAAAGAAAGAAAATCAAAGACAGATTAATCTGAGTGCCAAACCGCAAAAGCAGAAATTAAACAGGTAGTTCAGATATCCGTTATATATAAGCTGTAATAACGTGGCATACAGTCGTCAGCAAGCTTAACACAAACGCTCCCGCGCGTGACGTCGACTAATTTGATGCCAGCCGCGAAGGTATGCTTGGATGTTATGTTGGCGTACATGGGTAAAATTTTGGCAACAGAACCGCGAGCTACGTGTCGCTAGCTTTAATCAAAATGTTTCAGGACACGCTGTGCAGCGTTAGTATTGAGCTTGCTGACCAGTGTAGAGTACTCATGAATTCCAACACGTCTAATGCTTTAATGTAACGATTCGCGTCCGCTCGAGAAAACGTTGCGTCGTGACGAATTCGGTATCTAAAAATAAAGTTGGTGCTGGTCTACGAGTTGAGCGAATATTACACCGAAACGAACCGAACTTAAGACGTTGAAAACGGAAGTACGTTCGTTACTTAGCCCTAAATTGTCCCGTTTCAATCGGCGAGTACCGTACATATAAAAGGTACAAGGGCTGTGCATGAATGAACATTTTTCAAAGTAAAATCTTAGTAATATCATTACTTTTTAATCATAATAGTGACTTAGTGTCATTAGTTTCAGCCAGCTGTAACTTAGTGTAGTTCAGCAAAGTTTGTCATGTAAATTTCTTTTAGGAGTAATGTTGGCGTCTACCATAAGTGCTGTAAATGAAATGTACATAGTTCGTGCATGATTGAGCTTTTCTCTAACTAATTTCAAAGTAATTTCATTACTTTTCAAACGTACTGGTTATATATAATCATTACTTTCGGGCAGCTGCATTTAGTAATTACACTGTAGAAAGCCTTGAAAGCAATTCGGGATGTAATTTAATTACGTTTTATGAGTAACTTTTGGTCATCTGAGTTATATGGGTGGTAAATGGACGATGGCGTTTCGTTATGCAGACCGGGCGACAAGCGCAGGCTATGCATCGCGCTGGCCATTGTGGGCCTGCCCAGCGTCATTCTGCTGGATGAACCCAGCACTGGCGTCGATATGGCGGCCAAGGCGCAGATACGGCGCAGCCTCAGCATCATCCGCGAGATGACAGACTGCGCAATGCTGGTCACCTCCAACAGGTTCGTTCAATCTTGGAATGAGGCTGAGAGCCCAAAAATAGCAGCCAAATCAGCCAGTTCACCCCGAGTCCCACGGAGATGCCAGTGGCGCCTCCTGGCAAGCGGCATTGAGTGAAGGTCTTCATTTTTATAACTTGTGGATGGTCGTCTCTCGAGGGAAGTCCGTGGGGGTGGTTCCGCGGTTCGTTTACATTGACTACCTTGGTGAGTCGATTGTCGGCAACACCGCATCTGGGATATACATTGTGTATGTTATGTTCTTAGTGCAAGCAATATTGGCATTTATTGGCTCAACTGTCAGGGTGATGTGGCTGTATGTGATTCGGCTGGAGGGCTACTGGTTTTATAAAAAAGGCCAATGAACGTCAATATTTTCGTTACGTCATGTTGTGCACTGCATCTGCTGTTTCATGGAAGGCTCTTTTAGACATGACAAGAGACAGTCGACACTTGCATCCACTTGTGCAAATTTGCACTAGTGCCTTTTTTTTTAATAACAGTCACGTTATCCTACCTTGCTGCCGACAAACTTACCATATACTTCTCGTTTTCATGTAAACAGTCTTGTTTGAGATTTTCAGGGTCAAGACAATATGACATGATTATGATGCACACCTTGGTAGGGAGCTCCTGAAATTTCGTCACTCTGGGGCTTAACGTGCACTGGCATCTAGCTTTTCACCTTCATCAGAATGTCACTGTCATGGCCGGTATCGAACCCGCGTCCAGCAGCTTCTGGGTTAGCAGTCTTACAACGATGCATTCACTACTACGCACGTGAAGTTCAAGTCGCTGGTTACACGCAAGTGACAAAGTCGAAAATAGTACAAGAGCGAAGTACATAATGCAAGTGGGAACAGTCGCAAGGTCGCTGTCGCAACTACTCATAGTTCGGGCTTGCGTTAGAGCTTGTCCATTCATTTTCAGTAGCCAAAATACAGTACATCGTTTCAGCAGAAGCACCAATCCATTCAAATTCTGCTTTCGTTGCGAGAAACCAGTTTTGTAATAACGAAATGGTCGCACTGATCTGTCTCAGTCGTACTGTTTTTTCTCTCTCTCTCTCTCTTCGTCTCTGTCGTGAAAAGAATGCTAATCGTGTCCACTTCTCCATTTTCTCCCAGCATGCAGCAGTGCGAGGGGCTCTGTGACCGCATCGCCATCATGCTTTCGGGCCAGCTCGAGTGTATTGGCACGGTGGACGAGCTGAAGAGCAAGTTTGGCCGTGGCTACACGATCACCATCAGGCTGCGTCAGGACACCTTTGACGACTCGGAGTACCAAGAAGACCTGACGCAGGACATGAAGGCCGAGTTCCACAGCTGCCAGCTCGACCACTCCTTCCAGGCAAGCATCGCTCGGTTTTTCACTTCACGTTCAAAGCCCCATCGCTGTGCGTTATTTGCTCAGCAACAATATGTCATGCAGAGTGTTAAAGTAAGTTCAGGAGCTCTTCCCTTTCAGAAAAAGGAGGGCTAGCGAAGCTTGGCAGGTGCGCGCCTGACCTGCTACTTTTCCTTCTTCCTTTCTAAGATTTTGTGGCACTGCGCCATGCTCTTTTCTGTTTCCTTCCTTCAAGACAGGTTTGAGCCTTCTTTCACGTTCTTAGCAACACATCAGTTCAGTTGCTACCGGCAGCAACGATGGTCACAGCTTCATATATTGGCCACCATGCCGAGTCACTTCGACTAGAGATCAGATAGCCGAATCAGAAAAGGCTGTCCATTAACAATCTCACACTTTATTGATCATCAGTTATTGTAAAATGGAACATAGAAAAATGCTCATGCGACCACCGTTCCATCGACGTGCGGCATTTCTGTACGGTCGTCGGCAGTGGGCTCTTCGTGTACATCAGCGCCGCCAGCGAAAACCGTATTTCATAAGTTTGCTTCAGTATTGAAACCTCCTTGAAAGAAAACTATATATAGAAGAGGTATTACTGCATGGTGAATAGCATTCGCGGAAGTGTTCGGATATAGTCTATTGTGTGTGTATGCTGAGCACGTTCATTTATATAGTCTTCGTATCTTGCATGAAACCTGCGTGTACCCGGTGTGTCACTTGCCTTAAACCTGTGGTGGCACTCTGGCTTCACGTGAAATTTTGCGAGCGACTTTACAGATAATTCAATGCTTTAAAACAACTCGAAAACTTTAACGTATGCCGTCATTTTCAAAGTGCTCTCAATCAGACATTGTATTTTGCTTTCAATCAGTATTTTGCTTTCAGCTTTCCTTCCTCAGATACTAGAACCTGTAGGAGTTCTTCATTGTAAGAGTGCTTCAACAGCAACTTTGTTTTCGTTCAAATTGTCACATACTCAAAATGCCACCAACTGAGCGCAAGTTTGCAACTGAGGAACAAAACAATAGCAAGGGTGTATATTCGATAAATTGAGAGGATCTTCCAGCGCAGTCTATGAACTACTTCCCTAGATATGCACCCCCTCGATTCAAAGAGTGCAGGATGACTATGATGATGCAGAAATTGGCAATGCTTGTTCTTTTTCCCGAGCACTTCCAGTCGGGTCCTTCCTGTTTTCTGAGCATGCAAACAATGTTTTTTTTTCAAGATAAAACTGGTAATAAATTGATGACTTTTGTTTAAGTTATTTTAATTTTATTTGTTTAAGGTCAATTAGGTGAATTAGTTCATTAAGAGGACAGACTGTTTTCTTATGAGCAGCTGAGGATGTTGCGACGATGCAACGAGAAGTCTATTCAACAAATACACTCAGGTGCATCTACCAAGTATTTAAGTCTGCTAATAGGGTCACCTACAATTTTTGTTTTGACGATTTTGTTTTGACTCATTGGTAAAACCCAGTCTAAATACGCAACGACTTGGCCTTTCGCTATTAATTATCTATGCACAAATCAATTGTTATTAATAAAAATAACAACATTGATACACTGACACAATCACGTAACGTTCTTCGGTGTTCCTATAGTGACATCAGGATTTCGTTGGCCTGCAGGGCGTGCTCGAGTACCGCATCGCCACGACCTACACCACCTGGAGTGAGATGTTCTCCAAGATGGCGGTCATACAGAAGAAATACCGCTTCAAGGAGTTCTACGTGTGCGACACCACCCTGGAGCAGATCTTCGTCAGCTACGCCCGCAAGCAGATCAATTTTACCAAGGCCCTAGCCCTAGCTTCAACCCCCTGATCCCCTTTCAAAATTTGAGTGGGCGTGCCCTTGGCTTGCGGTGCATTGTGCTGCGCTCTGCGGCGGTGCTCCATTGGCTGTCAATGCAGCCGACATACGGACCACTGCATATGATAATAGTACATAGTGCTGTGCATGATATGACTCTACAATTCCGGTCCTTAGGACTTTATATCATTCGGATATCTTATGGCGCTACTGTAAATAGGAATGTATATAACTACGTGTATGGCGTATACGTAGCACATAATTGCTCATTACCATGTTCTTTTATATATGTATATTTATCTTCGCTACTAACGTTCTGTTTACTGCTCCAATCACTTATAGAAATCACTCAATTTATTGAAGTGTTTTATTCTGATACTGTAAAACTGTGGCGGGGATAATGTGGACACCATTCTTTCGTGTTATATGTTCTGCAATACGAGCCCACCTACCCACTTACTCTTCACGACATGCAAAATCTCTTCTCCGCAGATGTCTATTGACAAAATTAAAGGCGAATGCACAAGGCCATAGCAATCACGTTCTAATCAGGCTCAATAAATACAATATAAATGCTATAGTCATCTCAAATTATGCACTGAACAATCAACGTGAGAGGATGATACCATGGTACATCACCATACGCTGCCGTAGCTTGTAATGCTGGAAACTGCGACGGTGGAGTAAGAAGCTGGGGATTAAAGTGGGTCAGCTAAGGTTTATTTGCATGGTTCGAATTTTCAGCAGTTTCGTACATTGTTCAACTTGTTTTCATGAGGCCTATTTTGTACAGCCCCACATCTCAAAATTGTGTTAAAACGTACTTTAGGCAAATGTAAGCCACGATTGTATCCACCACTATCTAGAGTGAAAGGAAACGCTGTAGTGAGAGGGCCCACGAAGAAACTATGAACATTTATACGAATCTTTAAGGGAACGAGGAATAATGGTCATTTATTCTTTTTGCTTTAATGAAGCTTGCCGCAGCCGATAATCGAGCCCACAACCTCGTTTACAGTAACAAAACGCCTTATAATTCATTCATGTCGCTAAAGCTTTTGTGTGAGTTACTGCACAAATAAATCTTTGGAATGCTACCCCGACAAGCCGGATGGCACATTTACAACAGTGAGCCATTTGCGCGAGCGCTCTTTGTCCGTATTCGTGAGGAGTTAAAGTCCATTTTGTGCATCCGGGCATCATTGCAGGAAAGGGATATTTAGGGGCGAAGCTCCTAAAGGCATGGGTTTGTCCATTCCTTGTATGTATGTATGTATGTATGTATGTATGTATGTATGTATGTATGTATGTATGTATGTATGTATGTATGTATGTATGTATGTATGTATGTATGTATGTATGTATGTATGTATGTATGTATGTATGTATGTATGTATGTATGTATGTATGTATGTATGTATGTATGTATGTATGTATGTATGTATGTATGTACTTATGGACGTGCGTGGCCGCTTATATTTTTACCTTCGCCAGCTGCCCACTACTTCGTCCTTGCAAACATCCCACTACGCCTGTCGCCGATCCACCACTCCACCGACCACGAAGCGAACGCTGATGAGTAGCAGCGAATATGAAGTGCAAGATGGTCGGGTGCATGTATCCAGGTGCACGTTAAAGAACCATAGATTGTCTCACAGTGTATATTCCTTGTTTGTACGTGACCACCTATAGTTCCACCTTTGCAAACTACCCACTACTTTGTCCTTGCAAACATCCCACTCTGCCCCGTCACCGATCCACCACTTCACCGACCATAAAGCCGTTATAATGAAGGGGGAACGGAAGTGACGTATAGTTACCATTTACAAAGTGTAGAATTTCTTGTTTAATATATACAGTACTTGTATATATAACCCTCCGGCGCTTCGCCCCACTCATCATCACTCGGTCCGTGGATATGCCGCGATTTTTTATCTTCCTCGCCGTCGGTCTCTCTCATAAATTTTTACAACAGATTTTTGTATTTATTTTTATAAAGTTTATTTCACAGCCCACTATTTGCCCCCGCTTAATGGCTTTCGCTGAAGGATACATAAACGTCGTATTCTGTCGCTTTGAATGCATTGTTTACGTTGGTTTAATATGAAGGGTAGAAGCTTAGACACGTTTGCAGCACACACGCGTAAGAAAAGCGCAAGAGGCAAGAACTAGCGAAGAAAAGGAACGGCGCTGTACGTGCGTTGTTTGATAGCCTTTGTCAGCCGTGCTGTCCTTACAAGCATTGTTTTATTTATTGTTTTGTACTGGTCATTCTATTTTCGCTTGAACATGCTTATGCTATGAAAATCAAATGATCGCGTTTTCCACTGCACCTTAGATTAAGACGACAGCACACATTATACGGGCAACAAGCGTATTGCTCGTGTTGAGGTAAAAAACCACCATGGCATCAAGACGCGTTGTTTCATTGGTAAACGATCGGCTAAGCGCTTTATGGAGAAACAAAATGCTCCTCTGCGTAATGTTGTAAGACGACCGATTAACTGTGTAAGAATGAGCGGTTTTTCGCACAGTATTTGCAACTCGTCGAATCCACCCATCTTTCGGCTTAATTATTATGGTATATCGTGGAGAAACTACATAGGGTTGTTTCTGTCACGTGCTAATCCATTTTCTGCTTCGTGAGACATTGTTTACGTCGATAAACAACAAGGAGCAGCTACGGCTTGTGGACACGGCTCGGCCATCGGCGGTGAGACTAACCAAATGTACTGACATTACCCAACACTAAAATTCAGCGATGGGAATACCCCTACCTCCTCACACCAAACTCATATCGGTTCAGATCGTTCGATGGCGGATGTTATCCTGATTTGTACAAGGCTAACCAGTGCAATTATTGCAGTAATGGGACACCTATAGCACATACATTCTGGGAGCTTCCAGTAATAATTGGCAAAGTTAGAGAGTTGGCTTTCGATGAGGACCTTTGGGTGGGTTGGTGGGCCACACTGCGGACTACCTAATCAACTCTGGCCGATACAGCAGGTGAACAAATCGTCTGAGAGACGTGGTCTGTCTGTCGACTCTATAGGAGAGAGCCCAGCCCGGCAACTCACATGAACTGAATGTTAATCACTCACTGGCTGACTCGGCCACATACGGTACATACTCGTGTGATGTGGGGTGCAAGTGATGCGGAGTCCGTATTGACCCAGAAACGGTGCGAATAGACTGTGGAAATCTTAACACGATAGCGTTCAGGAATGCGTTGGTGGCGTAATCGGTGAGTGAATGATCTCAATAGAGGCAAAGTATAATAGACAGTGGTTCGAACGGGATAGCGGTTTGGGAGACGGCGGTCATAAAATGTTGGTTGCATCACGAAAAGAGAGAGAGAGAGGAGCCATCCAAGGTGGGTGGCGTCAGTTTCAGTAATAGTATACTGCCGTATAATTTGCCAAATGGGTAGCTCCACCTCAACAGGGAATATTTATAGAAGTACCTATTGCTATTATTGACCCTTCTTCACTACCCACCAAAGAGAGTCGCCACCTTGACATAGTTCCTCTGGAACCACCCTCTGACTCCTTCAAGTTTCGTTTTTAGATGCGAAGCAGCTTACGAATGAAATTCATCATCAGTCACGCCGTAGTCCTCACTGAGAAGCCTCGTTCATAAGCGGCTTCATCTCTAACAGTGTGACGTATGTGTCCCATTGAGCAATAAAGCGTCCTTGAAAAAGTGGGACAACACATGCCCCGTTTCCTGCTGAAGACCTTAAGTGGTAATTCTCTCGCAAAATTTCTCACACGAAAAGACCCGATGCAGACGGTACAGGGGGACAATTCAAAAACTGTGCAGCGCAAAATTTGTAGTTTATCTTATTTCCAGATGTCGTACTCAATCTGCACCTCTGCCTCTTCTGCTGAGCCCAGTGGCTTTCTCCGAAGTCTTTGCACACACCAACCATCTCAGCTTCTCTCCGTCTCATCATTTGGTGTATATGACGACGAAACCTCAGCAATACCTAAATTTATGACCGTATATAAAGTTGTGGGCATTGACCGTGGAAAACCAAATCGAAGTGATGTCTCTGAGTTCATTGAATCCGGTAAGCGTGTTTACAACTGCTGCATTGGATTCGTAAAACCTGTTTAGTCTGAGATGTTAGCTTTCTCATAGATCTTGTACACTCGTTTTCTTCGTTTCGCTTCCTGACTGTCGAAAGCATAGGTTTTGGTATTTTTTGCTCTTTGGTCCTCAACTTTAGAAACAGCGTATTGGCTAAAGCTTTTGGTGACATTGCGACTCCTCTCACAGTGATAAAAAAGATGAAAAAAAAAGTGCCGAGCCTTCACTTTAATAAATAAAGTGCTGCTTTCGACGCGATATTTTCCATCTAACTTGAAAAAAAACCTATGCGTGTGTGTTATGTCGTCGGGCTCAGCAAGGAATCACTTCAGTTTTCGTTCAAGCGCACTTCCAACATAATTTTAGGTCGATATAATGCTCTAATTTCAAAATAAAATGCAGAATTGTGTGCTACAATCACTTTTCTGAAGATACGAAAAAGGAAACAAGTACAAAAATTCTATAGCTCTAGCTGTCTTGCGCGCAATGTGACACCAGTTTTAAAATATTTAACAAGACAAAATTAATTTAAACTCAGCATATCACCAGTAGAATGTATCGCTAATGTGCCATCTTTATTTTCTTCGTTTCCTAACTATTTGTGGTGCACTGTAGCAGAAAATAATGGAGCTGATGACAACTCAAAGCGGTGGAGTAAGCTTTTACTGAAGAAGAAAAAGTCGGACAATAGTTAAGACCTTCTGTGCTTCAGCATTGGGCTTCAGCCACAAAAACGCTTTTAATGCCATTTTTTTTACTTTCATAAAACAACACAAATAAGACTATATTTTCCTACCTGTGTGAACATTTTTACTGAAAAAATAACTTAGCATAAAAAGGTGTTTTTCATCACATTTATTTCTGTTGAAGATAACGACTTTACTGTGTGACCTTAACGGGTAAAAAGAAATTATTGCACTCTTTCTGTTTTACTTACTTTCTTTTTCACTCGGTGTTCGATGTTCAATACCGAAAATGCCTCACTAATTAAGATACATTTTTTACTTCTTTCTCTGAGAGGGTATGAGCCATGTTTGAGGCATAATCATCATCTTCATCGTCGTCTCATTATTCTTCAGAGAGTTAATACGGAAATCCCTGAAAATGATATCACACTCTCTCTGTTGCTGTCATTCAATGACGAAAAAGATCATATTTTGTCGCATGCCTACTTTTTGGGCCACTTCATCATACTACAGCCAGCCACAGGAACGTCAATGGACTCTTTGTAAGCACCCCGTTCAGATAAGAATGTCTTCTTGTTAATGAATTGATAGGAGTCATTTCTTCAATATTTCTGAAAAAATACGAATATATTATATGTGTCAGTGATTATTTTGTTATTCCCAGCGCTTAATATAATTATTTTGCTTTTATTCATAGTATTTATGTATTTAGTTGTTTACCTAATAACTAAAATTAGCCTTCTACTTCTAAAAATTAGAATTTTTTGATATACTAATTGTTTATGTTTTAAAGTTCACGTTTACATTGCCCATTGACTTCTTGATTAAGGTGCCGTAATGGGTTGGCACCAGTAATCAATGTACAAGCAAGCAAGCAAGCAAGCAAGCAAGCAAGCAAGCAAGCTAGACATTGAAGAAGAAAACAAGCGGAAGGAGCACCGATCGCTGCGCGCCAGCCACTGGGCCCAGCTCGAGAGCTCGCTCCCGGCAAGCCTTTTTTTATTATTTCCACCTCTTTCAAGATGGAACCGCGCCATAAAAACGTAAATTGCCCACCGTGCACCTAGCGAGGAATCACCGACAGCGCCGCACCGGTCCCACCAGGGTTCCGTCGGTTCACGGCCGGTCCATGCGTCTTTCAGCGGATGGCCCGGCAAAGTGTCGCCGCGCGGAAAATCGGTCGAGCTGAAAGACTCGTCAAACCAGCCGCCTCTCGTCGTGCTTCACCATGAGCTCGGAGAAGCACAGGGAGAAGCCGGCGCTACTCATGCCCCTGGATGACAAAAGTCAAAGTGAACCCCGGCTAGAGCCCCTACCTACGTCGCTTGGTTCAACTAGCCCGCTGAGCAGCCAGACAGAGCATAAGAGTCGCGAGCCACCCGAACAACCACTGGTCGAGTATGGTGACATCCGGAGACCGTCCATCAGTGTCAACGAAGGTGAGCTGGGCAGTCAGCCACCGTTCGGTGAGCATCGGCGAAAAAGTATCGGCAGCGTCGACTACGGGGACCCAGGGCCAGGACAAGTCTGATAAAGAAGATGGCCTCACTCCCATGCCCCCCGTGGCGGGAGACAACGTGGATATCGTGAAAGACTTTCTTGAGGGGGCCATAAGCTCCGAGGAAGCACCCAAGGCCACTGCGGTGCCAGTGTCTATGGCACTGGTACCTTTGGACGAGCGCGCGGAGGAACAACAACGCCCAGCTATAAAGGATTTACACCAGCCACCACTAAAGCCACTTCCTTTGGTACCAACTGACGAGAAACCACCACCACCACCACCTCCTCCGAAGCCCCCACCAGCCGGCACAACCCCTAGAAGGTAAGAAAGGCAGTCGTTCGTCTTCCACAGGCACTACCGCCGGCTCTTCGACCGAGGGCTCGGAAAGCGAAACATCGACCAGTGCCTCCAGCAGCACGGGCACTAGTAGTAGTGGTACCACAAGTACCACAGGTTCAACCGGCTCTACTAGCACGAGTGGAAGCACCAGTACCAGCAGTACTACCGGAAGCACTACAGGCACTACTACTACTCGAACGAACAATGCTAAAGTCCAAAGCGGAGGAGAAGGCAGAAAAACCAACCGCCGCTCCAGTGACTGCCGTAGAGGCGAAATTGGTAGCCCCTGTACCACTACCTCAGAAGCAACCTGGAGAAGCAACGGCGTCTTCGTCCTCCGAATCGTCGTCTGGTTCTAGCTCCGGCAGTGACTCCGATAGCAGCGAGTCCAGCACATCTGCTCGAACTGCCACTACAAAAGACCAGGAGAAGCAACCACTGCTTCCGAAGCAACAAGCCCCGATTACGAACGCAAGCAAACCTAGCGAAGCTTGAAGGCGATGCAAAACCTAGCTTAGCTTCACCAACCAGTGCTACATCAGGTGTAACGTCTGGCCCTACGTCGGGTACTACGTCAGGCCCTACGTCGGGTGGTACTTCAATCTGGGCCAACACTGGGAGCAACGTCAGCGCCGACATCAGAAAAAAAGGCTGGAACCTTTGTACCACCATTTAGGCACCCGCCCGTGCCACCAGGTGGACTGAGACCAAACCGGCCACCTCCGAAGCCTGCCGAGCAAACGCCGAAAGTCCCGCCGGAACCTGAGAAGCCGCACAAAGTCTCCGAAAAGCATGGGAACGATCCTGCACTGTACGCCATGATGAACAACGAAGTGCACCGTGAAGTGGAGTGCAAAAGGCAACTGATCCCGCGCCGCCTGTTCTTGGCAAACCTCCTGGCATGTTTCATCCTCGTTGTCATCTCCCACATAATCATTGTTTACGATTTCGAACGGCGAGCTTCGATGACCAGTCCACCAGTGCCTTCTGCAATCGGGGAAGACGATCACGTATGTCGCGACGTGCAGTGCAGTGCGGCTGGTACTCACCTCTTTTACGTGTTGAATGCAAGTGTGAAGCCTTGCGACAGCATATACGACTACGTATGCAAAAGTTGGATACACGAGGGACCACAGAACTACCGCAAGATAGTCCTTGGCTCCGAGCGCATTTTTGTTGATAACATGTACACCGAGATGAAGACAGCCCTACTCAGTTATCAGGCTAGGGCTAGCGAGTCAGAGGCCGTGAGAAAAGCCACTGAACTCTACAGGCTATGCCTAGAAGAGCCAAAGAAACAACCGAAAAACACGAACTTGATAAATCAATTACTGAGTGACTATGGACTTTCTTCATGGCCTTACTCCGAAAGTGCCGCAACGAATTTTTTCTCGAGCCCGTACCTCAGCCTAGCAAAGTTCATCCGCGATTCCGGTGTCGGTGCAGTCGTAGCAGTAAAGATGCTACCCGACCCCGAAAACACTCTGGCTAGAGTGTTTGCGCTTGACTGCTCCACTTTCATTGTGCCCATGGGTACGCTGCTGCAGTTTGCAGAACACAAAAGCGACACTTTGCTTGGTTATAAAGCGTACATTGCTGACGTTCTTAAAGCAGTGCGACCACGACGACAGGATGTAGACAAGCTGGCTACAACAATTATGGCGTTTGAAGTCAACATGGCACATCGCTGCAGTGAAGGTTGCCGGAAAAAAAGGTTTAAGAGGACTACACTCAATGACTTGACAAGTGAACTGAAAAGCAAAGGTGTTGACTGGAAGCAGTTTTTAGAGGCTGTGGCTCCAGTGAAATCAGACATCAGGCAAAGCACTCCTGTTCTGGTTCGCTCTTTGCGGTACCTCAAAGGTGTGTCCATGCTTTTTGAAGACCAACAGACATTGCGGCGCATGATGAACTATGTAGGGTGGCGCGCGGTTCATCACTTTATGCGGCACGCTGGCACTAGCTTCCGAGAGTTGACAGAGGCGTTCATGACGGCGAGACTAAAGGAAGAAAGGTTCCCGTACGACAGGAGCTGCATCAGAGATGTCAACGATGTGATGCCTTTCGCTGTGGGACGTGTGTTCGCCGAAACGGTGTTTTCTCAGGACCATTTCGACTTTGCTGCACGGTCAGTGAATGCTCTTATGAAAGGGTTCCAAGTCGTACTTAAAGAGTTTCAATGGGCCCCTCTAGACGTGCAGACAAAATTTTCGAGAATGGATTACATTGTCAGCTACCCTGAATGGATAAAAAATTTCTCCAGACTAAACGCCTATTACGACAGCGTGCCGACAAGCGGATCGTACTTTAATCGCTACATCAGTGCCTCGCGGAATCGGTATCAGCGCTACCTCTCTCCACCTCCGATGATGCCGTACATGCATCGCAGGCTGGCCGAGTTTATTTTCCCATCCCGGGTAGTGGATCTGGAGCGGCGCGTTGGGCCTCCGCGTGAGACCACCTTCTACGACGTGCGCGACAACACGCTCATCGTACCGGCCGGTGCCATGCAGCCTCCCTACTTCGACACGAGGCGTCCGTGGGGCCTTACCTTCGGAGGCCTCGGAACCATGGTCTCCCGCGACTTCGTTAACGAAATGTTCCACACGCCTGAAGGAATTCTGAAAGACGACAAGCAGAAGACAATCTTCAAGGACAAGACCCAATGTCTTTTGGATTACATCAAGAAAGGACTGGACCCAAACACAAACCCGGACTGTACGAGCATTGTGACGGATGTCTTCGCGCTTCGGGTGGCGTATGAGGCGTACCAAATCTTCGTCGACGGCAGAGACGACGACACGCTTCAGGGCGTCGCGCAAATGACGCCTGACCAGCTTTTTTTCATTTCGGCTGTGCGGACACTCTGCACGAGCATCAGGGAGCAGCACTTCTCTCAAGTCGTGCTCCTGCGCAAGAACGTCACGGAGATGGACCTCATCGACCCAGCAGTGATGAGCATGCGAGAGTTTGAGGACGCCTTTAACTGCAAGCAGAGTAACGGTCGCATCGGGCGAGAACTTGTTCAACAAGTGTTTCTACCCTCCTCAAGCATCATGACTGCAGTCACCGCCACTGGTCAAGCTAGCGTTGAAATGAATCTGCGTAAACGAACGCTTCTGCGACCAAACGAAAATGCCGATTCAGGTGCGTTGTTTGTTGTCACCTGTACGTCATCCGCGCAGGCCCAGATCATCTTGGAACTCGGGGGAAAAATGCCTTTGCCCGGACGTTTCTTGTGTAAGCTGATGTCCCAAGAAAATATGGCAAAATGTGGCATTGTAAATATGGAATACAAACGTTCTTACGGGGCCTTCATTCAATCATTTTAGTTTGTTTTTTACAGCTCAGTGGACATGTTAGCTCAAAGTCTTTTGTCTTGCGCTTTGCTAGAGACTGCCTAGACTCCTTTCAAAGCATGTTGTTGTGCGAAGCTGTCCAGTGATGAACCCTGTTTATTAAAGGGACACTTCCTGCATATGAAAAGCATGCTTCCACTGCAAACACAGTTGTTTAATACTCTCAAAATATCTTCCTGGATGTGTGACCAATTCAAGAAAAATAAATGGAACTGGCGCAGAATTTGGTGTTATATTGCGTTTAACTCCGTTTTAGAGGGATATGTATGGTGTTAAAAACATTTCGCAGCCTGGGATATGTCAAAACCTCTCCAATGAAATTTTTGGGCATGCGGTCGCAATCTCAAAAACCAAGATAGCCAATAACCACCAGCCCAGTGACGACGTGTTAAAGCATGCAATTATCTAACCCACTTTTCATGTTGTGCTGGCTCTCGCCGAAAAAAAAAAGCATATTTTTCGTTCACGAAGCAGCACATAGAAGAAGTATAAAGATCACCTCACTCAAACTTCTATGTGTACCAAGTAAGAAAGAAGCTTTGAAACGTAATATCAAGTTTCACATGGCTATATACAACGCAAAAGCAATTTATTAGCAGTTTACTGGAGTACTAACAGTGAAATAAACTTTTCAGATAGTTGAGAGAAATGGAAGTAAAGCATCGTTAAAATGCTCGTGTTAAATTCGAAGCACTTCTTTGCATACCGCAAGCTCTTTTAGCATCTATCTATCTATCTATCTATCTATCTATCTATCTATCTATCTATCTATCTATCTATCTATTCACCTAGCCACCTACATCTGGGCGCTCTCGTGATCACCCCCTTAACTTGGGGTAAACAAAAATTAGTATAGGAGGGTAAGATAGTTTGACGAAAACGGTTGGCTTGTCATGACTCGAATAATATCCCGATCCCATCATGTACGTCGTCAAACACTTTCCCCCAGACAGTAGCACATATCCGTAGGTGAGTACGTGCCACTGGTATGCAGAAATGTTCGACAGGTAACTGACACTTCATATCTACCCAGCAACGGCGAAAACACACATGGGTAATTTCAACGCGTGAGCGTTAAGAAAAAAAAATGGCTGCATATCCATAGTGTAAATGATGGAAAGTGGGGCGAAGCATCTATCCGTTCATTCGTTCTTGCTTCCGTTCGTCCATGCGTCTGTCTGTGTGACCGTCCACGCGTCCATCCGCCCGCCCGTGCGTGCGTCTGTTCGTGCGTCCGCACATCCGTCTGTGCGTCCGTCCCTGCGTTCGTCCATGCATCCGCCCCTGCGTCCGTCCATGTGTCCCTACGTCCATGCAGCCATCCATGCGTCCGTCCATGCGTCTGTCTGTGTGTCCGTTCGTCCATCTAGTAAACACCCTAAGTACCGCCCTCTCGGATATTTTCATCGTATATTCCGCATATAGAAGCACCGCCATCCAGCGGGCATTCCAAGGACTAAACGAAAGGCGGCACACACAAACTTTCTTACGGCTTGCGCTTCTTGTCTACTTCCCACCTTTAACCACCTCGAGTTCATGGTATATACTAGTTCACTGCATTCATGGCACTGCGGCCCAACGCTCGCTAAACCTTTCTAAAACCAAGGAGGTTACACCCAGCAAGTATAACATAGCAACCCTTTCTTGTCAGATAGCGCTCAATGTACATGCCAAAGGCTGCTAATGGGGAATGAGAGACAGGAGAATTCGGCTTTTAGTTAACGCGCACGCTGCGAATTTTTTTATTCTTCAACAACGCACAGGAGAAATCTCCTACCAGCACCACCTTGCAGGTCAAAAGGTAAGACTGGTTACACACTACGACTACGACTAAGAGGGACAAACGGGTGCCGCTTTAAGGGGCTTCGCCCCTAAAAGCTGAAAAGGGCTGTGTTGACCCGTCGAATCTACAGAAAAAAGATTGTCAGATCCCACGTGCAGTAGGAATCGATAATATGCGAAGCACGAATAAGGAAGGTTGATAAATGCTACTTTAAAATCAACACAACGTTACCAGGCGGACGTAAATTATGTCATACATGACTTTCATGCCATGATTGTCTTGTCTTGCTACATAGAAGATCTTGGCTTATACCCACAAGGGGGATTGGCCACACTGTACTTTAGATAGATAGATAGATAGATAGATAGATAGATAGATAGATAGATAGATAGATAGATAGATAGATAGATAGATAGAGATAGATAGATAGATAGATAGATAGATAGATAGATAGATAGATACTAGATAGATAGATAGATAGTAGATAGATAGATAGATAGATAGATCGATAGAGATCGATAGATAGATAGATAGATGATAGATAGATAGATAGATAGATAGATAGATAGATAGATAGATAGATAGATAGATAGATAGATAGATAGATAGATAGATAGATAGATAGATAGATAGATAGATAGATAGATAGATAGATAGATAGATAGATAGATAGATATAGATAGATAGATAGATAGATAGATAGATAGATAGATAGATAGATAGATAGATAGATAGATAGATAGATAGATAGATAGTAGATAGATAGATAGATAGATAGATAGATAGATAGATAGATAGATAGATAGATGCGCTCAAAGTCACTGCAGTTCGCTAAGAAATGCTTCGCATTTAAAGTGTCAGGGTCCCAATAGGAATTCAACCCCATAATTCTGCGTGGCAGCTAAGTATTCTACCACAGAGCCACAACAAGTCTCGCATTTGTTGTTCAAGTAGATTGTGATGTGACGTTAGTGAAGCGTCATTCGGGGATGCAGTGATGGCTATCCCATTTTATAAACATAACATATGTAATCCTACGACGCAGCCGTCAGGTCCGGTGAAGATCAACTGTGGTTGCGTAATGCACTGAAGGTGATTGACAATTTGTATCAACGAAGGAACTACACAAACACACATGAGTAGTTTTAATTCGAGAGCGTCAAGAAAAATCTGTATATCTTCACGAAGTGAGTGATGACAATTGGGCGGAGCAATAGGGCCTAAGGTCCATAACGTCAACGTTGAAGTCACCCACTAGTGTAAAGGACGGACCGATGGGCGGATGAACACACGGACGGACTGATAGGTGGGCGTATGCACGGAACGAAGAACAGTTGGACGCATGCATGGATGAACAGATGGAGGGACGATTGGATGGACGCGCTGACGGTGGGATGAACGGGCATATGAATGGACGGACGGCGTGGGCGATCATGTATCGTACTGTCATGTAGTTGATTACATATAAAGTGTGTTGTTTACACATGTGTTTTTGTTTTTATAGCGCAGCTAATCAGTTTCTGTTTGGGCTTTGTGGGGCAAGATGGACGCCAACTATATTGGCCCTATGGGGCATCGCTCCTATAATTGTGAATGGGCAGCGTTAGCCTAACAGCAGCATAGAATAAATGTCATGGTCCCAGAAGGAATAGAACCCCAGTATTCTGCGTGGCAATCAAGTATTCTAGCACAGAACCACGCGAGGTCCCGGAACTGCTATTCAAGTAGGCAGTAATGTTCGTGAAACGTCAATTGTGGTTGAAGTGTGGGCTATTCGATCTGATAAACAGTACATACGGGCTCCTATCATGCAGACTACATGTCGGGTTAACGACAATTGTTTTGAAGCGTCATCCACTGAAGCTCATTTATCTAGCAGTGTCTAGGGCTGCCGACTTCGCTGGGACAAGCGCCACACATCAGCTTACCGCTTCTTGTGTTGTTGATGCCTCTGTTGCAGTTAGCGTTGTTACTCATCATTAAGCATGCGACTGTTTACCGTATACCTGTGCGAACAACACTTGCACATTTAGCGTCGATTCGTTAACGTTTCACTCAACAAAAATTACAACACAGTCATCTTCTCGCAACATGCTTCGCATAACATCGATTCCCAAGGTACGTGAGATCTGCTAATTTTTTTTAATGGAGTAGCAATATAGCCAAGGGGAATTAACAAAAAAAGAAATTTGATTGAATCTCTAATGTTAAGCATTGCTTTTCTTTCACGTAATCTTAGAATAAGGACAACAGCCAAATGAAATATACTTCCAAAAAAACCGAGCCTTTCTTCAGTAAAAAAATTGCCCGCAGCTTCCCTCGGGGGAACACTGAGGAGGATGCGGACCATATAATTGGTTAACGTGGTGTTAAAGTGCGACTTACTTGGGTCGATGGCTAAATTGGTTAACGTGGTTGTGAAATGGGGTGTTAAATTGCGACTTACTTGGGTCGATGGCTAAATTGGTTAACGTGGTTGTAGGAGGGGTGTTAAATGAGTGAACACGTACACACGTATGCGAAAGGGCGGCGCTGGTCGAAGGGACGTCGATCATTGTGTTTGTGGATTCGTTGGAATTCATTTCACCGCGACCTTGGACGTCGACGCGCCGTACAAACCAACCGACGAGCGGCAACTGAGCGAGCGAGCGCCGACCTTGAGTATATATACAGCTCGACGGCGCATGCACTGTCAGCTGTTGAATGTTCTCGAACGGCGACGCCACATGCGCGTCCACTGGAGAATCAGGAGAATTGTAGATGTCGAACGCGGTGTGTAGAGGAGGAAGGGTGCACAGATGGTGGAGGAGTGAAGCGCGCGCGGTGTGTAGAGGAGGAAGGGATGCACAGATGGTGGAAGAGTGGGCGACGGCGCGACGGCGCATGCGCGCGCGTCAGCTGTCGAATGTTCGAGAAGCGGTGCGGACGGCGCGGACGGCGCACTACAAGGTGCGAGTATAAGATGCTCCGCATCTAAAAAATCTGCTAATTTATTGCACTGACTTCATAGTTTCCTCCTTCCTCTGGTATTTGATGAGTCTTGTCTGCCAAAGTTGTATGATCCGAAATTTTAAAAAGGACTCGTTATCAATGTAGTACTCAATTAAAATACCACTATACGCACGGACAAAGATTGCAGTACGGTCCTAGCCACCAAACTGCAGTGAGCCTATAACGTGCACCTTCGTAAGGAAATGTTGCCAACTGCATTTTGGTGTCTGCCTAAATGTGTTAATGCTGCAACGACAAGCGCTAGGCATATCAAAAAGCAAAATATAGTTGCATTTAGCCAACCACTTGTATTCAGATCTCATCTAGAATCTGTCAAAACACTGAAGTGTTATTCTGAAATTTGCAACAAGGAAACATAGTAACAATATGCATCTTGAACGCAGTTGGCTGCGAAACTGAGATGGGAGTCTTCATCGAAAACTGCTACTGCAAACAGCTGAGAGACAATGGCTTGAGGTTAAAAAAGATTATAATTTCTGGCAGCTTGTGAGGAAGCGCGCCGCAGTGTTGTAACAGGATGAAAGGAAGATAAGTCGGAAGGACGTGAAGTAGTCTAAATCGTACTCGTTTCTCTTAAGCAAGGTCATGGGATCGATTCCCGGCCACGGCGGCAGCACTTCTAATGAGGCGATATGCCAGGCACCTGTATGCTTAGATTCAGGCGCACGTTACAAATACCAGGCCATCGAGATTTCCGGAGCCCTCTGATTCTGATTTTAAGGCGTAAAAACTCAGTGATTATTCACACTTAAGAGAAAGCATCAGATGGCACATAAAAAAGGAACATTGACCACCGATGTCGGCATTCCGCATCGTCAACGTCAATACGAGGGATGCAAAAACTAATCACGTGACAACGTCATAATGACTACGCAGATCGCTAAAATTTGTGACGTCATCATGAGGTCACATACAGTGATGCCGCGTGCAACGCTGGCGTAATCACACCTAGTCATAACTTGCCTCCGATCCCGGAGGCGATTCAGAACTATATGACGTGTAGAAGGCCTTTGGAGGGCAGTGGATGAGGATCTCTACATCAACTAAAAAAAAGTGGCTTTTTTTTCGGGTCTAGACTAAAAAACCGGAATAGTGAAAAGTTCCTTAATCAATTTTTAATTGCAAGACGCTTTTTCTCTTTGGCCACAGCCATCCATTTATCTTTGTGTGTATTATTTCTGTTCCTTTCTTCACAATTTTATTCGTTTATTTATTGTATGAGCAACAACTGAAGTAAATATTTATGAAGCTATTTCTTCAACAAAAAAAATAAGTTCTTAATCAAGGCACCATCCGAGTGATGGCCGATCCCATGGAGTGAATTGTGCCAAGTTTGTAAGTTCCTGTAGGACACCAAGAAGAACGACGACTTGGAAGAATGTGTGCAGTAATTTCTAAGGCTAAATCAAACAAACAAACAAATGGGCCTTGTGATTTTTTTATTACTGTTTCATCCAAGCACACATCACTGCAGCTCTTGGTTGCAGCTGATAATCAGCGCAGCCTAATTGTAATTCCGAAGTTGTCTTGTTGTAGTTAGGTGAAACTGGAGACGTGTATTGAGAGAAGCTGTCCCCTGTACAGCTCCCCTTTCATCGTTCTTGGCTCGGAGTCGTCGGCTCGCAGCGCGTCGTTCTCCCTAAGCTGCGTCGCTCTCTTCGCGTCGCCTTAAATGCGGCTTCTTCGTAAATCAAAGCAGCCGTGTCGGCCAACTGGAAATAGAGGCCACCTGCGCCGCACCTGGCTCAGCCAGCGCGGCCGAGTGCCTCGCGTTCGGAGCAGCGGTCCCTCCCAGCAACTGACAAGGAGTCCTGGCGGGGCGAGAGGAATTCGCTTCACCGACAACGCAGATTGTTTTTCCCCCTGCGCTACAGTTTGCTGCACGCCGCCCAGGTGAGTCTCTGCCTTTGTGTGTTTGTGAGCGCGCACTTTAGTGCGGCCCGCCTGAAATCCCCGCAAACTTCGGTATTCCAACCCTTCGAGCTCTTGCGTGAGGCGTCGATTTGAATACGTGGATACAAATGCTTACCGGTCGATCGGGTCGGCTTGTCGATGTTGTCGTTTCCGGAGTCTTCCATTGAAAGTTTTCGAACGTGTGATCAACTCGGAGAACTTGTAGTGATCCATAATAATCTGTGATCGTTTAACTGCACCTGTAGTTTTCACATATGCAACCCCGCCAACAAGTCACTCACAAAGTATGACATCGGTTATAGTGCATCATCAGGTGTAGTGACGACTGTTTTTCGAGAGTTCCAAAGATTTATTTAGCAGAGATCTATTTGTTGACGGTTCTTAGCCTACTCGTCAAGTGATTATTACAGTATTGTGATTTGTCGTAATGGTTTTTGGAGTCTCTAGCATTCTCTACACTTTTATTGCAACTACAAGTGGCGAGAAGTATGAAACATGTGCACCGAGTTGTCAAGCTTTGCAAAATGAAACAGAACGCTGAGTTCCTCACAAGTTCTGAACGCTATTTTTTTAACGCTATACAGCAGTGACTGGCCTTCGATGCGACTACTCGGATCGTCACTAAGCCTCATGGTTTACTAAAATCTGACGACCTATTTGCAAATAAGTTTGTTATGAATGGAGGTCATACGAATTTCACTTTAATTGTAAACCAGTCTAGAATGATGTCAGACCTAACTTAGCGGCGAAATTTGGCGACAAATGACGCGGTCAGTGAATTAAAACGGTTTTACAGTTGTGTGTCTCAAAGAATTGTGCAAGCATACCTACCAAAGAAGGTGGCGTTAAGAAGCACTAGATGTTTGTACCCAAGGACCTAGTTTAAAGATGTTTTTGTTCCCCAAATGTTTCGCACTAATTATCTTCGCTCGCTACTGTTTCTTTTTTTACTTTTGTTACCATAACCAGTGTTTTTTAACGATTTAGTATCTCAACGTAGCAGCTATGTGCTTAACGAGTATTAGGCTGGGCTGTATAAGTTCAGTGATGACATGAAAATTTCAAAGGCCCATTGAATAATTTTCTGACGTATTCAATACGTCTCCCAAAATTTACAAAAAAATTGCTTTAAGCTACGCGAGTATTTCCCATCTATCTCTCTTTTATGCCACAATTTAGAAAAGCATAACTCTTTCTAGAAACTTGTCCAAAATGTTTTCACAAGTGAATAGCAAAACTTATACTATACTGAGTATTTCTCAGAAGCTAAGTGAACACGTACTCAATACTGCGTGTCTTCCGTCAATACTGCGCACCAGGGCAGCCGCATTTTCGATGGGGGTGAAAATGCCTGAAGCCCGTGCACTTAGATTTAGGTGCATGTTAAAGAACAACAGGTGGTCGAAAATTTCGGAACCCTATAAACTACGGTGCCTCTCATAATGACGTCGTGGTTTTGGGACGTTAAACCCCATCAAATAATGTTATTACTATATCAATACTTATTATGGTGTACCTGGGGTTATTATTGGTAGTTACTCGACATACAACCTTTAATAGTGCTCGCCACAAGCCATGCCATTACAGAGGAGTGCTAGTACGTCAATTCGTATTGAAAGAGAAAATTGTTTTGAATCGCGTGGTACAATCTTTGAGCGCCCGCCCGCGAGGTCAGTGACACTTAAGCGGTTCTGTTCAATAACAAGAAGACGGGGCATAGATGTTTACCTTTAGACGTCAGCCAAAATGGCAGAAACTGGGAGGCAAGTGCGGGAGAGGGGGGTATTTTGAGCGTGATTTTAATATCTCCACTTCTCATTCCCAACGCCATTGTGCAATGGTAAGTGTACCTTCGGCAAAGCGATGCGAGTTCAAACCTACGCTATTTAAAACACAATAGATTTGGGGACACAGTAACGCATGACTGTGTCGAGTGCACGGGCATTGCACAACGAAGCACTTCAGCGTTCTTTGCTACCACTCTTGTCGTCGTCAGTGATTGATCGAGATGTTTCTATGGTGCAGCCGACCTTTAGCAATATTAGCGTTAGCATTGTTATAAGATCGCTTCCTGCGAGAGGTGCCCGAGGAAAGCAGTTTTTTTTTATGAAAGCCGATTTATTTAAAACGAAGCAAGATTTTATTATACAAATTTCAGAGCGATGTTTAAAATGGCAGTCTTCACGGCTCTTAACACAGATAACTGGTCCAATAAAGTTCAGTGTTTGTAATCATTGAAATGTTTATAGTAAACGTCTAATGACCATAAGGCTATATGGTTCTATTCCTTTTTAACAAATAATGCCACACCTCAAAATAAGTATATCACCAGAAAACACAGGTTAACCTAATAATACAGACTGCTTAACAAGGTCGTTGAACTTTGGATGGCCAAGGAACTTGATACTCAAGCAAAGGTAGACTCGGTAATTTAATCACACTCAGGCTCATTAGATTTGCATTTGTTCTCGAAGAATGTGGTACTTGCTATATACCGAACAGCTGTGATAGCTTAGCAGGTAAGGTTTAGGACTGCTAAGCCAACGCCCCCTTTTTTCCCACCTCCCGCCCACACACACATTAAAAATAGAGAAAGAATTATCTTGAGGGCACGGGTTAGATTTCTGACCATAGCCAACGCGTTTAGGTAGAGGCTAAACAAAAGAACAGACGTGTACCGTTCAGCGTTTAGGGCATGCATGAGAGAGACAGGGGAGGTCAAAATTGATACGGAGTTGTCTGGTACGGCGTGCACCATTGTCGTACCATGCTTTCTGCCCCTGAAACACACGACAATATTGAGTTCCTGCTGGTCTAGCTAACGCATGTTCAGTGTTATTAGCGAGCGAGCGAGCGTCAGTCACAAAGAAAGAACACAGGATCGCGCGATCAAAAAAGAAAGAAACATGCACAGACTGGACAAGCTTTCACCTTCAACTGCATTCATGTCCTGAAAACAACAGACTTGTGAAGGTTCATTTCAAAACACATGCCAAACGTGCGTGTTTTTTTTAGAAAAGTGAGAATTACAAAAACAAGGAAAGTGAAAACGTCCGTAGCAAATCAGCATGAAAAAGCTCCTTGATATGCCTATTGTCTCCAGAAAGTAAACAGTTGAAAGTGATTGCTCGTCCTGTCTTCGTGTTATTCTTGTGCTCGTGATTTCAGCACCGTCAGATATTCATGCATACACTGACCAGAAATAGCTCACTGAACATTTTTTTGACCCCACGTGGCGAATGACGAGCTGTTGCACTTAAACACTACCGAATATCCGCGTGCGGCATTGAGTACGGAAACGCGTGTACGTATACGTACATCCGCGATTTGCGCATGCGCACAGTGCATGGGCCACGCGGCTTCCGAACCATAGCTGTGTCGCGCTTTACCCTCTATAGTAGCACACGCAACGAGTGATAGGCCAGTATCTTTTTAATCACTTCCGGTTGAGCACTTACTTCCGGTTTGCTGAATATTCAGAAAAAAAGGTTTGTAAAAAATTATAGTTGGTTGCGAAATTGGTAATACTTCGAATAACAGAAGGCCGAGTGAGTTGGTAAGTGCTCATGCTGAAAGAGCGTACGTGCAAAAAACACAAATAGAATATACCCCACAAACAAGAGTAACGACTGCGAATAAAGCAGTCACGAAAACTTTTTTCCGCATGCCTGGGCATTAGGCGATGCCTATATTTTGCGTGGTGGTTTATACGTGAGAGATAACTGTTAATGCATTTGGTTTCTTCTTTAAGAGGAAGAGGTTAACTGAGGAAGGACCTGAGCAATTACTTCTTCATACTTCTTAACTGACGTATGTATGTGGGAGGTAGTGGCCAAATACTGCACCAGGGTGGCCAATCCTTCTCTGGTGAGGGAGTGCGTTACCGGCGGTAGTTACCGGTGAGGCCGCACCGCAGGCCTCTTAATGCAGTTCTATCACCACGCGGATTTTTTTTATGTGGTTGGGAACTGCGCGGCACCGGGATTTGAACCACGGACCTTTTGCATGCGAGGCGGATGCTCTAACCACTACACCATCGCCGCAGTTACTTCTTGGTAAACCGAGTTTCTTCTTTATACTTCTTTAACTTCTTGGTAAACCGAGATTCGAACACGCGTAGCCACCATTTGAAGGCGAGTGTCTTAAGGAATCGTCTACTCAGGGAAGCTCACTCATTGCATACCTCACAGGCTTAAGAACGGGGAGATGTACATACGGCTTCAAAAATCTAGGTGAAACACGTGCCTCTGCTTAGAGAAAGAACGCGTGCATAATGACAAGAAGCGGATCGATATTTGTTTCGTGAAACAAACTAACATGTTCCCTTACTGCAGGCTGGTGTGGTGTACCAGGTTTCTCTTTACGGCGGTCGCTTCTACACAGGGCAGACCGGCTGCTGTATTACGCAGATATTATTGAAACATAAGGAATCGCTAACCAAAGGCTCGCCATCTTAATCTGTCTTTACTTTGTCGAAAGCGCAAGCACAACGAAATTCAATCCATTCACACTTTTGTATAGACACAGGAATGGTGGAATGCGTCTAATGGTTGATGCGTGGTATATCTACAATAGCGGCAGCGCATCCGTGCACCAACGTTACATTACCTTTTGTAAAAAAGGAATCAAGTGATTCAACAGTTACCTCTCACATAGACTACCATGTGTCCTGAGGGTGAAATACAGGTATGGTCTAACACCTGGGCATGCGCACACAAGTTTTCGTGCCTTCTAAGTTTTATTATCTCTGTTGTGCGCATTCGCAGTTGTTAGGCGGTGTTTGTGGTGCCCCGGTTCATTGCCTCTGTCCGTCTTTTCAGGGCCAGTCTTTTAGTACCGATGGTTGTGGTTCAACCTAAGAGATTAAGAGATATATGGGACACTCACGATATCGGGGCTACGTTTATTTGGAGATAATTGCCAATTATTTCTCGAAAAGAAATCAAATTCTTTTGACTCATTGAAAATAATTAACAAAATAATTTGAATAAGTTCATTGAAAGAACAGGCACCGTTCTAGTGAGCAGCTAGGATAATTGGGTTATCTGACAGAACAGATCTCAACCGTGCCATTCTTTCAACACGACCTATACGTAATCCGCTTCGACAGCGTACGCGGCACGAGTTTGACATAATATTAATGAGCCCTAACCGACAATGATGTCAAGGAACTTAATTGGGAATGCCATTAGTAGTAGAATCACAAGTTGGGCAAGTTGTTGCGCTGTAAAATGTTCCACGATGATCATTAGTAGTAATAGTATTGTAATATGGGGAGAAAGAAAAGTAGATAAAAATGTAACTTTCCATTGGTCCGGACCGAAACTGCGGCCTTCGAATAACGTGTCCAATGCTCTGAATCACTGAGCTACGGTGGTGGTCATCCTTTTGTCCACTTTATAGCGTATATATGTGCATTTAGACGTGGGAATGTTAGTCAGCGCTGCTAGTAGACATTACAGCAAGTGTGCAACACTTTTCATTTTGCCTGTTGGCGTCGCGTAGCACGTGATCTTATTACGAGCAGGTGGTTGACTAATAATTAATTCCTCGCATACAACCGGCAGACATCAAGCCTGCCAGAAACAGGCCTTCTACAAATGAAGGAAAGAAATGTAAATTTAAAGGCCAAGTATTACATTCCTTCGCTTCGTTGTGTGTCAGTTATCATTAATATTATTTCTAACACAGAAAAACCAGCCCTGAGATTTACCCTACTTTCGTTCATGCTTAACAAAAAAAAATACACCTGGCATAGACCAGGCCACATGAATGCTGTCGAGTGCGTGCCCCTACTATGCAGCCTAACCCAAGGATTAGCCTCACCTTCTAATCATTTTTTGTCTTCTTTGTAGAGCGCTCCCGTAGAACATAAATACGGGGATTATCTATCGATCGAATTCTATCGTATATTTTTTAACGCTTTTGAGAGCAGTCATGATGGTCTTCCTACTGTATAACGGCATCGTTAGTACAGTGTTATAAATTAGCGATGGCTGGCACAGTGCTAGAGTGTGAAGCAACAAAGAAGAACCATTCGGCACCGTCTGCAGGCGTGGTTTAGGCGGCATATTGTCATGGACGGGTTCATTTCCTGTGATGATGCACAACAGAGGGAACCAAAAAAAAAGGAAAAAGTAAGGCAGACGGTGTAAGGGTTTCTCCACTGTTTTTCCGTCGGTATTGCTTCCTTTCACTTGTGTGGGAGTGTCGGCGAGAGGGGGAGGGGAGTCTCATTTATGGCGTTTCGCTTTACCAAATATGAATACGTTGCGTGTAATATTTACTCATATGAGTAAGTTTGTACATCAGTGTACCAAGATTGTAAGATGTGATCAAAGGCTCAGCAATAATTGATTGATTGATTGATTGATTGATTGATTGATTGATTGATTGATTGATTGATTGATTGATTGATTGATTGATTGATTGATTGATTGATTGATTGATTGATTGATTGATTGATTGATTGAAATTCCACACGTCAGAGAGACGACGTAGCTGAAGGCTTTACAATGATTTTCGTCAATCTAGGATCCTATCTGAAGCTGCGGCTGAAGTTTCAGCCTTCGGTGTTGTTGCGCCGTGTGCGACTATCACTGGAAGGGCAGCCGTAGCCCACATTCCGAGCTAACGAACTCCGAGTAGGCCTTATCGTAGAGTCCCGAACGGCAAAAGCCGCGTGTGGCGCCTCGGACAAGGGAGCAATATCTGTATGGAAGCAAAAAATGAATAACAGAACGACCGCTTTCCGCTTGCGCAGTCCCGACGCCTGCCTTCCTCTGCGTTTGCGGCCGACCGTGCGTCAGCGAGCGGCGCCGTCACCCTGGCCTGTCTGAGGCCCGTGAAAACCTTCAACTCAGAGCTTGTGTAGGGTCTCTGTTCGGCGCAGCTAGTGTCCCAATTTCGAAGAGCTGCCCGTGGATGTCCGCTGATTCGGCTCCATCTTTTGCTGCTGCTGCCGCAACTGTGAGTGCAACGTCGTTTGTTTCTCGTGATATCGTCGGGCGCGCACTTGATATCTTCGCGTTGCAGCGGACGTCTCCCCTGCTTCCTGTCGTGATTCCAAAGCGTCTTTTTTCTTTTATTTTTAGAACGGATGTCACGCTTATAAACACTTTTTTTTCTCCTGTTACCTTCACCTGCTTGCTGAATACTTTAAAACTCTAGATCGACTAATTATAACAACGATGATGATCATCCTTCTCACCTTCTTTGTATTCGTCAATACGTATATAGAATTATAGCGGCTGGAACCAGCTACAGGGCAAGTGGTTACGTGGCCTTAACCATGTTGGGACTTAGCTTGGACAAATAACAACTCCTGCGCTCGCACTAAATCTATGGCTAGCACCCCAATGGCAAATCGTGTCTTCAAAAAAACGCAAGTGCAACTTGCCACGGTTAGACTTATTTCACTTATTTCTATCCCTTCGACTGTCTCACAAGCCCTCAATTACGTAACCTACTTTTCATACATTCACCATAAAAAATAATTTATTATATGATGGTGTTTACAACACAGCAAGCACGTTAAAATCATTCAAGGCGACAAGTTGACATATCGGTTATGTTTTTTAGAATAAACTTTGAAAGCGGTATATTAATAATAATTGTTCAAGTTTAACGTCCCAAAACCACCATAGAATTATGAGAGACTTCGTAGAAGAGGGTTCTAGAAATTTAGACTACCTGGGGTTCCTTAACGTGCACCTAATAAAGCACACGGGCCTCAAGCAGTGTCGCCTCCATCAAAAACGCGGCAGCGGCGGCCGGGATTCGATCCCGCGACCTACGGCTATGCAGCCGAGTGGCTCATCCACTAGAACACTATGGCAGGTTCGGGATATATGCGCGATGATTGGTAAATATTCTTAATAACTGCGCGTCATCATCCTAGCGAACAATGGTCGCTTACATCAAATCTACATCGTGTATTTCATTCCACCTGTATGCAGATATTTCTTATCGAGTTTTTGATCTATCTTTCTCAATCTGTGTTTAGAAAAAGTGATCAACGATTTTGAGTATTTGGTACTCTACTATGGGACAGCATCAATGTCAGTAACGTGAAGCACTGAGAAAAAAAAACGAAGTATTTGATACAATATAACCACAACAAGTGCACCTGTATGCGACTAAACACCAGTGCTTTTAGCCTCCTTATTATCTCGTGTTTGTTTTATTGCATAATAAATTACCTGTTATCTCAATAGTACATTTTTTTTTCTGATTACATCGTGAGCAGTCTAACAACTTTTGTCATCTCAGTGCACCTTCTATTTCGACCAGTATCCTCACCCTTCCATGTGCGTTTAATCTATGAGCAAATGCTACACCACAGCTGCGATTCATGAATGCTCGCTAAAGCACCGACGTACCTTCACGTTGAACTATTTGAAACGCGCAAGTGTTCATATATGCGTCACCTGCACTTTCAAAGAATGCATTGCGACATCATGTTTCCCCACGTCAGTCTCTGACGCCAATCAACCGCATCTCCTCCATGTGGAATGTCGCATCTGTGTGATCAGCCACAAACACAGCCATCGAGCCATTATGTCCTCATCGTCTGTTTGACATTATATTGCAGTGCGGCCTCTACCTGCTGCTACGATGACACGCCACGCATTCTGAGCGGGACGGCTTTGCGGAGCGCAACTGCGCGGTCGGTGTCGCCGCACTCGTGGACTGGAATTCGGCGTCGTTCCGACGGGCCCTGCCATACACACGCTGCTTTCTGCGCAGTTCTTTCGTCACTCGTTAAAGTGTGGCCGACGTCGAACGGCCCGCCGCGAGCCCTTATGACAGCCACGGTGCGTTGAAGGGTGCAGCTTGGGGCCGTTTCTCGACCTGCTGCCGGTGGTGCCATTTGTGCTCCGTGTCCGTGCCAACAAAAAACGTCGTAATGGGTCAGTTGCTGCAGAAAGTACACGGTTCCAAGGAGCCCAGGGTGTCGTGTTTTCGACGCAAGAAGCTGCTCTGCGAGTTCAACACTTTCTACGGTAAAGTCAGTGCTCTCTTTTTTATTATTCAAAGCATTTCTTTGCCTACTTCAACCAGGAAAACCGATTCTAATAGATTCTTTTATCACGGCTTTGTGCTGGCACATATCAATACAGGATGAGTGGGTCAGTTAGTGAAGGCTGTATTTAAAAACAATGCATTAATGTGGGTGGTTCTGGCATTGGCCTTCAACGAGTTCCTGTGCGTAGAGGTGATCTTTAGCTCTATAGATGGCCGTGGCTTATTGACCACCTTTAAGCCGCTGTCGTCAAGAAAGCTGGATCGCTAGCGCAGATCACCTTAGTTTGTGATTCCCCATTAGGAACTTAGGTGCATGCCAAAATCTCGCGTGGTTATGTGTTAGCAATGCGCACTCCCACATTATTTACCCAGCGTATGTACAACCATACTTCGTTTAATTACAAAACTTTTCTGGCATGCTAACAGCACGTATAGGTTATCTTTACTTTAGTCGTGCACTACGCACAAAGAAGTAATTGTCGAGAAAATTATATCGAGAACATTACGCTGACAAACCACAAGTTTATTGCAACTGTTAGTCATTATTGTTATTCCCCACCTCCCCCCTCATCTAAGCAACGCTTCTCCTCCACAGTAGTGACCCGCCCGTGATTCCCACTATTCGGCCTGATTCGTTGACAAAAGAGCCGCGGTGTGGACTCTATTTCGGGTAACTGGGATCGTTCTTTATTCGGCAATATTGCTTTGAACGGTGCACAAAGAAACGAAACGAAAAGGTTCTTGCCATATTTGGCTGTTTAAAATTATTTTCCTATGTACTTCTTTTTGCGTTAAAATTGGTGCTTTTCTGACGTCGTGGTCAATCTGTCTTCCACTGTCGTAGCTACAGAGATATCATTCAATGTTATAGTTTTGGGAAGCAACTATAAAAACAACCCTCTCCAAAAAAGTGGGGGAGAAAGAAACAACAAGACTTCGAATGGCTAGTGATGACGTATTTAAAATGTCATCGGAATTTTTTTTCAAGAGATGTATGCATTCACTTGCCATAAGCCGTTTTGATCCGTATCAAGAGGTTACTACTTGATTCACTCAATGCGAACTATCAATGAAGCATGCATGAAGGCTTCTGTTTGATGTTGATAGCCCCTAAGTAGGCTCTAACCTGACATTTCTCGTATTTAAAAAAAACAACAGCGTCAAATTTACATAAAAATCTCACACTCCTCAAAAAATAGATCGTGCATGGAACCACAGCGCATTAAGCCTCAGACATGTACAGCCATAAAACCCAATACTTAAAAAGGTTCATTAGTATGATGTATTGAACTTTGTGTTAATTCATTAAAATAGCAAGAATATGTACTCTATTTCATGAAAAGGAAAAGGTCATTGCGCATGTTGGTATTCCTGACCTGCATACCACTGATGTCGAGATATTTACACTTCATGGCGTGCTCTGCCTATAAAAAGCACATTGGTACAATTGCCAAGAATGCAACGTACTACTGCAGTAACTACAAATCAGGGTAGGCACCGTAGATATATTTATGACCCTTGTAGTGACGTCACGGTGGGTTGGCTCCATCCAGCCATCGCAGCCTAAATCTCACTACCGACCTCCACAATCACGTGACAACTAGCGCAGCAGGTGCAAAAAAAAAACTGCCTCTGAGCACCACACGTCGTGGTGCCTCCGCATGTTTACAAGCGGTGGCCACAACATATGAGTCATAGTGACGTGTAGCTCCAGCTTGAGAACCTCATCGAAACATGAGGTATCTTAACTGCGGAAATGTGACTCGTTTGCGAAATCTCATCGCCATATTGGCAGTCTAGGTCACACATGTTATCTATTCAGCACTACTGTCAGCCTTACTTGGATTCACATCGTACGTCCATTTAAACGTTTTCTAAAGGAGTGTCGTTCATACACCAATTAAATATATAGAGGTTTGTGTTACATAAGCGGGTGACTTGATTTTTTTCTGCCCCTCCCCTCCTCACCGACTCTTCCACCGAAGTTACTGATAAATCCATCTCATGTTGTCATCTCTTTCAACAAAAATGACTCAATTGGTTTGCGAGCACTAACAACTCGTATTCGAGAGTACTGTATATCAGAAAGCAAGATATGTTTCACGAGTGAGTCTGGGTGGTCTACACAAGTTTTGCGAACCTGTGCACGTATAACTGCTATTCTGTTAACTAATGAAGCAACAAATGTTAATTTTTTTACTTATGAAACAACAACCTACCTCAGCAAGAGTCGCTTGGCTGCGCTATGCAAATTCGCAGAGTGCAAATACATAGGTATGAACGTTACTGTAAATTTCCACATGTAACAAATGCGCCGAAGTTATTTCATGCAAACGACAAGGGTGATCTCGGTGATATTTTCATTTATGATACGCTTGCGCCAAAAGCGCAGCAAAAAAAATTTTTCGGGGGGTATGAATCTTACTTTATGTATGTTTGCGCATGAGTTTGTATGTGCGCTTGTATATAAACCCAAGCTGAATCGAGAAAAAAAAATTGAAGAAAAGTTTGTACCCCCAGCTCCCCCCCTCCTCCTCCAGTTAAGTCCATAGATTGCAATAATGCTTCACATGTATACTGCGGATAATGCGGCTACGTACCTGTCTGGTCCGCAGCTCTCTTCATAAGGTCAGGGCGAGACCAAAAAACACGTGCATACAGCCCGTAAACAGAGTCGGCAAGTTTCTAGAATGCTGTTTACCTTAATTATGACACAGGAAAATCTCGTGGAGTCAACCGCAGCCAGAATATTCCTATCCCGTACGCTTGTTCATACAGTAATCCGATACAGTGGTATCCACAATGTTAACGCCCTTTAAGGTAACCGTGTGTGCTATGCCGCCCCACAACACTTAAAAGAAAAGAACTCTGTAGAGCTGCGGCTAATTTTGCGACGGTTTTCATGAACAGGAAACTGAAAAAAAGCAAGGCTTCTTTCATCTATTTTGTGCCTTGCCATGCAAATAACCATAATAGCTCGTCGGCACATTGCTTTTTTTTTTCTTCCTTGCACGACAACAAACAGCGCTCACACCAGCGCTCACCCAGAAGCAACTTGCAGCGGTATAGACACATTTGCTTTTGCCTAAAGCGCGAAACGAAACGCCCGACGACTGCGCCACAGCATTTTCGGGACGTGTGTCCGGTAGAATTCGCTTATAGTATTGAAAAGGACATTTCAAGCCGGTGTTTTGTGTTACAAGACCTCTTCGAGAAAATAGTTTGGAATGGCTTTAGTTCGACTCCTTCTAACAACATATGAAGCTTTGAAGTGAACTGCACTTACATCGAATCCAATACAATTGATAACCCGATGTTCTTCAATGAAACAAAAAAAACATTATATAAGACGAGTTTCTCAATTTACGCTATTCACTTAGCAGAATTTAAAAGTGTTGTGCTAGTCTTAACAGATCAATGTCACTGGAAAAATGTTAATAAACAATTGTTGTTGTTGTTGTTGTTGTTGTTGTTGTTGTTGTTGTTGTTGTTGTTGTTGTTGTTGTTGTTGTTGTTGTTGTTGTTGTTGTTGTTGTTGTTGTTGTTGTTGTTGTTGTTTAGCTGGTAGTTCGGATTGGCATCTGCTTAATAATGGAACTTGACCTTAAGTCTTGCTTATGTTTCACAAAGCTTGCTTTTCTGACTTAATGAAAACCCATAGCACACATATTATTGTTTTAAAATGAACAATCGTTCCTTTTCAGACCTTAACAAGGATGGGGTCATAACAATCGACGATTTCAACCAAGCCAGGCTGGTACGTCCTAAACGCTCTCTCTCTCTCTCTCTCTCTCTCTCTCTCTCTCTCTCTCTCTCTCTCTCTCTGTGTGTGTGTGTGTGTGTGTGTGTGTGTGTGTGTGTGTTTGTGTGTGTGTTTTGTTTTGTTTTGTTTTTTTTTACAAATACAACCTCCTTCCTCCTTTCTACCGAATAGAAGACAAAAGCTACAAACAGCAAATAAACGCTCGTCATTAGGAAAGGCGGCGCAATATGGTGCGTCTTGTGCCACACAAACAGCTCCCGCAGCGTCATACACGCAACATAGACTATAAGACAAAGTCATCATTTTACTACTGCTATGAAAACATAGATGTTTAATTTAAAAACAAATGAACGGTTTCACAAACAACACGCAACCGAACGAGTAGCTCTGCTCTCTTGGACTAGCAGCCCCATCTGTGAACTATTCAGTAAAAGCAGAACCTCGCGCGAAAAATTCAAAATCTAGGCGCGGAGAACACAAGAAACAATTGAAAGGGTAAATATTTTATCCTAGGCCTCTGTCTACTGCCCTCTTGCTGCTATTAAGTACATTTTATTCACTTGAAGAATAGATGCCGACGCGAGGGGGGGGGGGGGGGGCGTAGCTTTTACGGTCTCTCGGTCTTCGAAGTTATTGCTTTAAGCAAACATTACCGCAACCATGGGCCCCGAAGACCAACGGCGCCAGTTATTCCTACATGACAATGTCCTCCCACTGAATAATGATGATGATAATTATGATCATGTGGATGATATATTTTGTTTAGTGGCGCAAGGGCATCATATGTATTAAGGTTAAAATACCGTATGTATTAGGCAACATTCAATTGAGTTGTGTCCTGGACCACTTGAATAAGCGGGTTAATTCGTCCATTGCACATCCTAACACACGTGTATAAACCCTGACGCAGGTGGTTTATAGCAGAAAAATTACGTGACAACACCACCAGGTGTACGTCAGTAGAAAATCACACGTAAGAGATGTCGAAGTAATGGCTCGTGATCTGTAAATCAACATTTTCAAGCCTGTTCTTTGTTTCGTCTCTTTGTCACAAAGCTGACATAAATTATTTAAAAAATTTGGATGCTCATGAAGCATTGCAAGTTCCGGTGAATAGGCTCCGTCTGCTCCAGTAATTGTTCGAAGGAAAAATAAGTGCTGTATTTTGTTTTTTAGCCTCTTCGACTCGTTGCCTCTGCAATTCACTTTATTTATGTATGTGCGAACCGTCGCCATGGATCTTTAAGCAATTTGCTAAACTCCAAAACTTTACGGGAAGACATTTCGCTGGAACAAGCATTTTGTCCAACGTCAGCAAAGTGTAATACAGCTGACGCTGGCTTGGACACGACAAAAATAACAAAAAAAAACAGCAGCTGCGTATTTCTCCACTGGAAACCGAAATGTGCGACGCACTTAACGAAAACAACGGATTGCCAACATTACTCAGGTAAAGCTGGCGCTCGACCAATACCAGCATGAATTAACCAACAGTTCGCAAACATTGGGCTGTGCTCGTATGGCACGAGTGCAAGCGATAGACTTCCCACAATGTGTGCAATCTTTTCTCTTTTTTTTTAATTTACAAAGTGCCCAGTGTTTATTTTGTCCTTATAGTTTTGTGGAATAGCTCATGTCACAGCCGGGCTATAGGAGTGGCACGCACATGTGCGCACGTGCCGCTCTATAGCCTGGCCGTACTTGTGTCCTAGTCAACATCACAAGGGTTTTGCATTTTCGTTAGTTTGTTTTTTTTTCGGTTTCAGCTCAAATGTTTTAATGCATTTTTACAAAAAACCGCCTGATTTACCAGCTTGCTTTCGGCAAAATGCCTCGCATTTTTAAGAGCACCCACATGATGCCCGCTTTTGTAGAAGCATGACGCACCCACGAAGCATCACTCGTGTCTATTGAAAACACCCGCAGCTGTCGCTGCGTATTCTCTGGGCTAAAGTAATTTATGTGGCGTTTTGATGTTACGAGGCAGAGAGAAAGCGCGTGTTTTCGTTGAGGTCGACGCGCAGCAACATTTTTTATAGCTGGATTTTCTAAAGGCATTACCCTTGACCTAAATACGCCCTAAACAGTTGAAATCAAGAAGAGGAAATGGACATGGGCCGGGCATGTAGCGCGTAGACAGGATAACCGCTGGTCATTAAGGGTAACTAACTGAATTCCCAGAGAAGGCAATCGGGTTAGGGGGAAACAGAAGGTTAGGTGGACAGATGAGAAGAAGAAGTTTGCGGGTATAAATTGGCAGCAGCAAGCACATGACCGAGTTAACTAGCGGAACATGGGAGAGGTCTTTGTCCTGCATTGGACGTAGTCACGCTGATGACGAAATACGTTGCCTTGATCTCTCGAGCTGTGGACGCTATTAGTGGGTTTCCGGCTTTTCCCCGCGTACACAATTCACTGTCCCAGCCATTTCCAGAATGCGCCAAAATCACTACGTCAGAATCCTGTTTCCTGTACGTATAAACTAAATGGAGTGACGCCGCGTGTCTTTTTGCAGCACAACAACATGAAAAGCAATAAACTACTTTTTGTCCAGTCGCTCAGCCTGACACGTTTTCGCTCACAAATTTCGTGCAGCTGGTAAAAGGTGCGCTGCAAAGTAACGCGCAAGGGTGCAGTCATCTTTTGATCCACCTATTTGAGTGGCTTCACTCTTAAAATCGTATTTACAAAAAAAAATATTCACGGGTAGACGCCCGTGAAAGGCGTGCTAATGTTCCCGGTAGGTTGGACGGCACAACATCTTAATTCACGCAGCCGTCACATTTCACTCCAGGTGCGCTATTCTTCGGGTGACCAGCAACCGCGATGACCATTCCGTGACTATTAATGCCACCTATATGTATCGTAATTTAATTTTCTCAGATATAAATTAACAAACTGCTTAATCACTTCGTTATGCATTTCAACCTTCCGTTCTAATCCGCCACCTCAAGAATTTGAACGCAGACTACGCAATAACGCAATCTGTCACAAGCTGTCCTTAAAGGGCCCCGAACGTTCGACCTTTGAAAACACAATGAAACGGCTTGTTATACTCCGCTAGCCTTTTCGGTGCGATTCGGGACGCTGGCAGTCTGTTCAACGCGAGATCATACTGAAATATGGAATATTGACTTTTATCTGTATCCTACCCTGCTTCGTCAACCATTCTATCGTCTTGCATGACTATCACACGCGATCAATAGATTTCGGTTCGTTTAGCGCGTTTTCTACAGCGAAAGCGCAGGTAACAGTGTGCAGCCGAAAACCACGAAATACTGATATTTTCAAACGCTTGATCCTAATGCTGTGCACATCTATTATGAAGAAATAAGAGGGACGAGGAGGAAGCTGCACCCGTATGAAGGGTAGTGAAAATGGGAAAGAAACCACCTCTTATCAACGAGTGGTTTAGGAGCCCTTTAATAACTTTTCCATTCTAAAACTACCCTATTTACTGCGTTGGGTTGTCTGAGCAAGCAAAATAAACCTAACTTCAAGTTACTTCAAGTACTTCAGCGCACCGTGTATTCATCCACTTTAAGTTTAGAGAGGTCTTTACCACAGGAAATGAAATATTTTCCAAAGTCGGGACGCAATCCTTCACATAAGTCCCTTTGTTTTGGTCAAGCAATGTCCTATCCCGTCTAACTTTGGTGCTTTTTTATACCAAGCACATATGCAGGCTGAACGGCTGGAAAGAGGGGTGTCCGAAGTTCGACAAGACGAAGGAGCTCTTCGATGAAATATGGACGCTGCTTAGGGAGGATGCCGACTGCGACTCGGACGAAAGGATCACCTCCGAAGAATGGGTAGGATAAGCCTAACATAGCTTTGCCTTAACTACAAACTGGGCCACGTAATAGATGTGAAATCCGTAGGAAAACACATGGTGAGATCCATTTCACTGGTGGTTACTGCTCTTCTTTCTCAGCTGAGGAATATAAAAATCTCAACAGAACACGTAACTTTATTCCAGCATTTTTGTTATCAAAAACTGAGCATAGAAAACTACGGGAACTGAATTGCGAAATACTTTCGAAGTCTTCAGAAAATGACAAAACAATAACAAATCAATGTCGCTGATCACAAATATTATTTTAGGAAACGTAAAAATTTATACGAACGCAAGCATGTGCGGACCCCCTTAAAAAGAACAAAACATTTAGGATTCACAAAAAACTAATCCAGACATTTAAGGCGAGAAAATTCCTTGCAGTATTGGTACCTAACATCGACTTGTTGGATTTTGACCAGGGTTCAAGGGCTTTTTGGACAATGAAAGCATGCCCTCTTGCACAACGCATCCCGCCTTTACACCACTGCGAAACACAAACCTTAAGCGTGCCGTACACAAGCTTACTCTGTTCGTTTTCGATATCTGTCAATATCTTACTCAATCACTCACACTGGACGCAAGTAATTTCATCCCTGATTTTGTGCAATTCACGCATGCAAGTAATTACGTGCAAACATTTTATTCACGGAAAGTCATGTGATGTTACTTCGCGTTACAGATCAGTATAAACATTCCATTTTTCCTGTGTCACAAAGTCATTAGTGTCTAATGAAGCTGTAGATATTTTCAGTGTTATGCAGAACTTTACTGGCCATATTTTACAGATCAAAATGAAACATTCCTATCTGTTGACTTTTAGTTGTTACTTTTCCGTGGAGCCCCAACAGGAAGCTTGCCACGTAGCATGAAGTACACAGGCCGCATGAGGGCGAGTCAAAATGGCTCCCTACGCCTTCAAGTCACAAGCCATCTACTGTCGAGTGCATTTCTCTAACAAAATTTGTCAGAGAAATGCTCTCGACAGCAGACGGCTCACCAATAGACGGCGCGGACAGCAAAGATACATGAATGTCGCTTTTTCTCAAGGCTGCACGTTAAGGCAGCGCTCAAGCACATGACTAGCATCTCATCTTTTTAATAACAACTTCTAGTTTCGCTTTTCAGATAAAGCTTTGGGAACGTCGCACAAAGCTAGAAAGCCAGGACGAGGAAGAAGGCGCGCCAAAATGGCTTGTCACTTACCTCTGGTTCCGCTTCAACATGTACGATAGGACAGGTGAGTGGCCCTCGGCCGCGCGGCGTCCGATGGTTTTCGTATGTTCGGTGAAGTGAATAAATTTTAAAAATATATGGTCATTATTACGTTTTAAAATCGCACTGCCGCAGCGGAAAAATATTAGCAAAAGTAACAAGTCGCCGGAGCGGCGAAATCGGGGCACGCAGCGCTGTCGTTTCCCTGGAAAAGGGTCAAGCAGGATTTTTCATTTTCCAAAGCAGGGGTGGCCGGCAGAAGGCACGCCTACAAGCAACTTTTTCGGGCCAACTGCGATAGAGATACAGGGGCTGATAACTACATGCGGACAAAAAAAAAAGACAGGGATAAAAGAAAAAGTAAAATCTTGTGCATAGCAAAGTCTGATGATAAGGAATGAACAGGCGTTCAGATGTGGGCCTTCCGATAGGCCTACAGCAAGATGGGCTGTTTTTTGCCGACTACCCCGCTTTAGAAATTTCAATGTGCTTGGCACTCTCACTGTTAGCGTACTGGGGCACAGCAGCGCCGCGTGTCACAATTTCGCCGCTCCGACCCCCGGTCATTTGTGCTAGAACACTGATATTTCGGCGGGTTGGTTCGTTATCGCAGAACACTTGAGCGTTGCGCAACCAAGGACAAAGGGTGGTGGTGGCAACACATGCACTTACTTCCAACTGATCCTTTAATAACGAAAATGCATATAATGAACCCTTTTTTGTGACTTAGCAAAGCACGTGTTTGGGTTAGTTGATGCCCCATTGAAACTGCGATAGTTCAAACTTGAGAGATGACAAACGTAACAATAATATCTGGGGTTTTACGTCTAAAATCAATATGGTCATGAGAGACACCGTAGTGCAGGGCTCCGAAAATTTGAACCATCTGGTGTTCTTTAACGTGCACTCAAATCGCACAGTACATGCACCTCTACCATTTTGCCTCCATCTATATGCGACCCTCACGGCCGGAATTGAACCCTTGACCTCTGGGTCAGCAGCCGAGCACCCCAGCCACGTTTCCACCAAGGCGGACAGAGATGGCAGACAACAGAAGCGCTTGCGTGTGTCGCATACTCTTGTCGGTCGTCTCTGAAGTGTGCGCTTCCTCATGACATTCCAAAACCGTAATGCTCATATTGTGCTCATCTTCTTTCCGGTGCAACTATGCGAAAGGGTATGCCACCTGTGTGGGCTGTAAGTGTTGCGGATTTTGTCTACATGTGAGGGTACATCATTATGAGCCTGTTTTCGGTGAACATGTGCAGGAGCTTGTGCGTGTGTCTCTGCCCGGGTATTTTGGGGCGATGGGTGGGCATAGGCGTGCGGAGGGTTCTCTACAGGTGGATGGGTAGGGAGTGTAGGGACGTGTTTTTTACCACCCCATCCCCCCGTTGGAAGAGTGCGAAAGAAAATAAGCTTCTCTATGAATACAAAGACTAACATGAAGCAATAAAGCGCTGCTGTCACCAGCTTTCCAGGAGCGGGGGGGCTAGAGGTCGAAATAAAATTGGTTTTCGAATGCAACATCAGGGGTCCTTGTCCAAAAGCTGCATGGTCATAATCATGCACATTAGGCCACGACGGGACAGGTCTTACTGAGTAGAGGTGTGAGATGGACTTGGCACCCTCCTAAGAGGACCAGAAATTGCGACCCGCCGCGCTTCTTCCTCTCACACACGCATGCATATAGAGATGCTCAGATAAATACCCTATTATCGTTATTCATGCCGCTTTGTTCGTTTGCAGGCGATGGTGTAATAGACAGCGACGAATTTAGCTACGTACTGGAGGACTTCGGTATACCCCAAAGGCAGTCCAGGCAATGTTACCTAATTATGACTGAGGTTGGCCCTTTTCTTTTTTTATACGCTTCTTAGTACTTCTATAACTGTGCAGGATCAGATTCTTTTGAGCGTGTTGCTAGGCCTGACACAATTCGCGCTGATAATCCTTTTCTTCGAACTTTATGAATACCTTTCTTGAATATATATTTATTGAGGGACTCATTATTTGGACACTCAATATTTTGCAACAGTAATCAGTATACTTTTAAAATGCCCGCAGATATGCAAGCTATGCACCAACCTGCAAAACAATCAGCAAACACGTTTCAACTGCTCGAAGAAGGCAATACGTAAGAACAATGAAACCCGCGCACACACAGTTTGAACGTGTTTGCTGTATTTATAAACTACTAGTTCAACAACATCTCGTACTTCAATACGCGTTTCTTGGCACCGCGTCTCACCTGAAACAATTACGTACACTGATAATCTATTACCTAATACAACCCACATGCTTACCGAGCCTGTTTAATAAATAAGGCACAGGGCGTGCGAAACTTTTTGCATGTGTGTGCAAGTCCTCCACCACTTGCACATTGGCATCGTTCGAAATAGGGAGCGGTCTTTGTCTCACCTCTGCGCTGCATGTTCTTTTGTTTAGAACGACACGAGGAAGTTGGATTACGACTACTTCTGCGAACTTGCCGAGGAGTACCTCACTTCGGAAGACGAGTGTGCACTCGGCAACTTCATCACAGGAAGGCTCGACTTCCGCCATTGACTCTAGCTTCGTCTCGGTTCCCCTTCACGCGCTTACATGCCATGAATGTAGCCTTGGTTGCGTAATGTATAGCAACCCCGAACAGCGAGGTGCAGCATTATTTATTGTCTGCTCACCAAGCACTCACTTCTTGCACATTCAGGTGGAACGATGTAATTATCATCTCAGTGGTATTCCACGTGAAGTCACAGAAAACCAACATTTTATTGTTTTATACGAAAATAAATCCTTCTAAGGGCCTTGCATGTGTGTCTCAATTGCTGTTGCTAGTCCCTTACTTTATTGTGTTTGTTTGTTTGTTTGTTTGTTTGTTTGTTTGTTTGTTTGTTTGTTTGTTTGTTTGTTTGTTTGTTTGTTTGTTTGTTACAAACAATGGTCGCGTATAGTTAATGCTCCAAGGCATGTGGCACAACCACCATACGTAACATATGCGCATATGCACACTCTTTTGCATATGCACATGTTACGCATTCACTGCGTGTAACAAGTATCACATATATGAGCATTCTGATGCGCGCACATAATTTTGCAAAAGGCAGCAGTCCAGGAGATGACAGAAGCGTGAAACTATGAAAAAATCTAGTTTACGAGGGGTCGCTGAGGCAGTTTCTGCGAGTGGCATTGTACTCTTCAAGGCTGCAACTTCAAATTGCAGCGAAGTTGTCTTCAAGTCGCACCCTTAATAAATACGAAAGCGCTTGTCTAAACGATGGCTTTAGTTATAAGCCATGTTCATTTTCTTGCATACTTTGTGCGAGAACCACAAAATGCCTTTGTTCAACTACGACTGGAGTCATTAAATTCTTTTTTGTTTTGCCGAGCACTTCATAAACTTTGGCGATGTCTAAAAAACATAAAAGTGACTGGAGTGGCACGCCTCAGCTTAGAATTATGAAGTTCTGCAACTACAAAACGTTACACCAGTGTATCATCACTAAGGCAGTCAAGAAGCGTCAGGAAGGTAGAAGTTTAGCGTATTCTATTTTTTTTTCTTCAAAAGCAAGCCAGTTTTATAACAATGTCATTTCATTATTAGTAGCCTGCAGGCCGCATACGCTACTTCATCATGTCATCCGCTTGGTCAGCTTCTTCACAAATGCGTCGGCATATCCGGAGTGTTCTAAATCGGTTCGCGTTTCCGCCGCAACCTCCGTACACAAATCTTCTGCACCTGCGGAACATGGTGTCGTAGAAGTAGAGTACGTAATGGCTGTAGCAGTTTCCTGAACTTGGCAGAAGGGTGCAAAAGCTTTGCCTTCTTTGAGCCTTGACTACTGCAATGAAAGACCAGAAAAAGAGTGTGTTCTTTCAACAGATCAGCGAATGCAAGACCGTTCTCTAGACGAACAAACAAATTCAAAGATGCAAGTTATCTCAAAATGACCGGTGATAAGGCAGGTTCGCAAAACATTATTGAAGTAAACGCTATTGTACAAAACGCACTCATATCTAAACACGTAACATTGTTTACAGAGCTACGTCTGAGCAGGCATAATTGCTACATCTAAAAAGAGATCAGGCGCTCTAAAGAAAGAACAAGCGCTGCTTATCAACAAACAGTTTGTCATACGCGTTTTCAAACATTGTTTAAGCCTTCAAAACTGCATAAGATATATTACGGAATGTAAAATGACATAAGTGCCCTTCAATATTTGATGACGTGTGACATTACGCGATGCTACATTCTTCTCGGTCCTAAATGTGCAAGACGTGCGTGTTGAGCATTCAGCGCTCATAGCACTAGTGCTAAACAAGTTATTATGACTCTAGACAATAGTGCGTAGGCATCTGCTTGATCTCAAAAGACCTTGGCAGTTTCGGCACCGTACATTTCCGACCTTCAAAAAAAGTCATGTGACTTCCCACTCATCCTCTTTGGTGTGTGAAAGCTTCATGCTCAAGCTCACAAGATGAACAAGTCAAGCCTTGCACTCAGCTAAAGTATCCAGAGGTACTGTGACTACCTATCATGGCACTTGTATAGACTTTGCCTTCAAAAACCTATATGCTTTACAAACACTACCTTTTCCGACCTATGAGGGGCCAGGCAACGGGGTGTGACTGAGGATCTTTGCCTCCCGCACGACGACATCGCGATTACACAAAAACACATTGCAACACAGAAAAATGCCGAGAGTGCCTTTGTACTAAAATACTGCGAGCACCATAACATGTCTTATGCGACGGATAAGTACCCCTGCCATGTTTTGGCGCTCCGCCAGGTCATACAAGCATGTATGTACAAGTAGTGGTAGGCTCAAACAGAAGCACTGAAGTATCATCGGAAAAAAATCCTTGTTCGCATTGAGTAAAGAATCCAAGTTCGACTCACGAACAATTCCAGTCTCAAGCACGAATAGGGCAGCAACCAAGACCACCAGCCGCTGCATCGCTGAGCATAACTTCAAGCTTCTACACTTGTTAACTACGTTTGAGTCATGCAGTTAAAAATCGAGAGAGCACTTGATGCCACGCTGTTAAGCCTAAGACGAAGTGCTTATCTTCGGGCTATAAGTCTACGCCTAAAACATTTGGTCAAAACGCGAAATACAGAGCGCGTTTCGTGGAGAGCGGTAGAGTTTGCAGCGCCGGCGGAGTGGCTGTGATCCCTCGCCGGTTGTGTTGCGTGATGCGACTCATTAGTAGGGGCTATTGCGAGGGTCAGCCGAGCCACAACAAGAGCACGTTGTGCAACCTGGCCAAATATCGGCGCACTCATTGTGAAGTACAAACAAGTACCTCTTTATTCTCTCCTGGCTATTATGCGAAACGTCTGGCAGTGAAGTGAGAGCTGGCGGAAACCTAGAATGGAGTGCTGTGCCCTAGGACCAAAGGTTTCATCGGCGTAAGTCATGTCCACAATTTTTTCGCTTGCCTAACACGGCCAGCTGGTCCTCTGATCAGTTTCAGGACAAACTACTTACGAGAAATCACACGATGTTTCGCAAAGAAGCAGTGTTCTCGGTGCTGAGAAACGAAGTGTGAAACCAAGATAGTCTGTATTTGGCAGGCATCCGTCCTGGTTATAGGGTACGCTAAATCAAGCTCAAGTGTTTGAGAGACATTTTTTAAACATGGGGCACTGGGCACTTGTATCTGACGTAACTTACACCTGGCTAGTGTGACCTATAACAGCATGGCCAGTAAGGCTAAACACCTTAACGAAGCCTCGAATGAAGTCAAACCAGCAAGAAACGTATTACGTTCGCTTCACGAACAAGTCTGCATAGTAATTGTACCAACCCTTAAATGATACAGGGCTATCATCTTTTACGTTATTTATTTGTATTCGTAGGCCTAGACACGAACACTTTCAAATATACAGAAATTCTCAAATTGGCGTTCACGTAGGGCATTGTAAGTTAAAGCAATGCTTACAGCATTGCAGATTGTGAAAGTTCCAGAGTAAGTACAAGCAATAACAATACATTCGTACTTTTCATGAATGAAACAGTGGCGTTTATAAATCGCCGTTGAAGAGGGCAGAAAACAATCCTCCAGGTATGCCATAGAACAACTAACAATATTTATGCCCTTCGCAATGACTGTCTCTATAATGACTGAAAATCATTCTAGAAACAGTCATTAAGGCTGGCAACTTGTCCTTCTAGAAACAGTCATTCTAGAGACAAAAGTCATTCTAGAGACAGTCAAAATGAGGCTGGCAACTTGGCGACCTTCGTCGCCAAGTTGCCAGCCTCATTTTTGTGCCACAAGCTCTATCACAGTCAACTCGGCCTCCCGCCCTATATCTTGCCTCCTGCTCGCACATCTCACCGCACCACTCATTCCTTTCATGTCGGCCGGCCACGTGCCCGTACCACAACATTTTCCGCCTCCTTCTTTTTTCGTGCAGCTTCCGACTGGAATGGCCTTTCCTCTGATCTCGCCACCATAAGGTGCCACTCAAAATTTACACAATATGTCACTCGTTTCTTTTCAATTTGAATACATTACATTGTTCCTTTTTGTGCCGCTGGTTCTCGCTTTGTTTTTTGCAAGGTGTTACGCCTGTTAATTTGTATACTGATCCTGCACATGTATTATTTATTTCTGTATTGCTTACCCCTGTTCATACTTATACCCTTCCTGCATATGTATTACATTTGTTGTATGTTCCCCACCACTTATGTAATACATTTGGTCAAATGTATTACATTTAAGGTAATAATGTAATAAAGTGAAGTGAAGTGAAAGTAAATACCAGTACGATGTGTATATGTGTTCGTGCGTGCGTGTGCTTACGTGGAGAGTGACGTAGTGAAAACGTGGAAATACCAAAGGAACAAAGGGCACAAGATACTCAGAACTTCGCAAGTAACACTGCAGCAATGCAAAAACTGAACACTGCATGTAACGACAAACAACAACAGGTAAGTCGGACTTACGAACAAAAAAGGAATGTTGCGTCACGGAATTAACGTGGTTTCGTTACTTGAGATCAGAGCAAATGAAAGATAACGTGTCACGGAAATGTCGAATATCACTGTAGCATTCAATTCTTCAACGTGAATCTCAAAGGGGCCGTGCAACATTTTTTGAGCATGGTCAGAAAACGCTGCTGATCGGTAGTCGAGCACACGGCCTGGAATTCACAATAAATTATCAACGTCACCTTAAAATTGCTTTTATTGCGATGGCAATGATGAAAACAGTCTGGGCTGTATTTCGCCGCTGGCGTCGGCATCACGCACCGTATATGTATACGTATGTACGTATATATATATATATATATATATATATATATATATATATATATATATATATTAATGAGATCTAACAGACAGTAACATTGTCTGTTAGATCTCATTAATATTCTGTCAAAACACGGAAAAACGAGCCCTTAAGTATACACTTCTTTCCCTTATATATATATATATATATATATATATATATATATATATATATATATATATGTACGTGCGTGTGTGTGTGTGTGTGTCTGTGTGAAAACGCAAGAAAGAAAAAAATCAGAAACAAACACTCCGGTGCGCGGAATCGAACGTGGGACAAACGCGTCGAGAATGCTAGGCGTTAACCACGAAGCCACCGAAGGGGACCTCATTGAACGTTCAAACGGCAAACTATTTATATTATTACGAGTAACTTCTTTAATAATCTGTTTATAACGCACAGAACTCGACGAGCAAGATGTGACCAGTCAAGCATCAATCAAAAACTCACCTCGTCCTTCTTTTTCATGCAGCCGCGTTTAGCGGCTGTTATGTATCATGACCCCCGGCGGTAGAAGCACCGTCCCTGTGCTAAATCTACGCAGATGATGTCGAAGGGGGGGGGGGGGGGGGGTTACAGGGCTTTAGCCTAGCCACGTGAACGATGTCGCTCTGCGCTGACGATGACTTTGTGGGATCGGTTGGGACAATCTCGTACGTGACGTCTGTCACTTGGCGAATGATACGGAATGGTCCAGTGTGGGGCGACAACAGTTTCTCAGACAGTACCAGAAACCGAGTGGGTGACCAGAGGAGCACGAGAGAACCCGGGGAAAAGTGCACGTCCCTATGGGGAGAACCGTAGAGCTGTCGTTGGTGCGCCTGTGAGGCCTGTAGATGGTTACGGGCGACTTGGCGCGCGTGGTCGGCGCGGGCAATGGCTTCCCCGGCATATTCAGTGGCCGCAGGTAGCAAAGTGTCTAAGGGTAGAATTGGGTTCCGGCCATATAGGAGATAGAAGAGCGAATAGCCGGCAGTGTTGTGGACGGATGAATTGTAGGCGAACGTCACATGCGGCAAATGAATGTCCCAACCGTGGTGGTCTCGCGCAACGTATTTGGCAAGCATATCGGTTAGGGTCCTGTTGAGGCACTCCATGGGGCCATTTGACTGGGGATGGCACGAAGTAGTAAATTTGTGCTTGGCATGGCAAGACCTCAGGATTTAGTGAACGACAGCTGATAAGAACTTGCAGCCATGGTCGGTGAGAAGTTGGCGGGGAGCACCGTGCACTAATATTATGTCGTACAGCAGAAAGTCCGCAACCTCGATAGCGCAACTGGTCGGGTGTGCTCGTGTGATTGCGTACCGCGTCGCGTAGTCTGTGGCAACAGCAATCCATTTATTTCCGGCTGTGGAGAGTGGAAAAGGGCCCAACAGGTCGAAATCAACTCGAAACAAAGGTTAAGTAGGAACGTCGATCGGCTGAAGGTAGCCGGCTGGGAGGGCAGATGGCACTTTGCAACGCTGGCAGGGCTCACAAGTGGCGACATAGCGTCGAAAAAAGCGGGGAAGTCCAGGCTAAAAAACCCGATGGTGTACCCGACCGTATGAGCGAGAAACACCCAAATGACCCGTCATGGGAGCGTCGTGAAGTTGGTACAGGATAGTGCAACGCAGGTGCGCTGGGATGACAGGAAGTAAGTCAGATCCAATGAAATTAAGTTTACGGCGGTATAGGATCCCGTCTTTCACCAAAAGCATTTTTAGGGACGGGTCGTGAGGCGTTAACTCCAGTTTGTCAATGATGGCTCGTAAAGAAGCACCCCGACGTTGCTCTTCGCCAACGTTCAGCAGCTGCGACACGGAAAAAACGTCCGCGATAGCGTCAGTATCGGTTGCTTCGTCCACACGTTAGCGAAATAAACAATCCACATCCTTATGGAATTGCCCTGTTTTATGCATTACAGAGAACGTTTATTCTTGAAGGCGTAGGGCCCAACGAGCGAGACGTCCTGTGGGGTTCTTCAGGGAAGCTAGCCTACAGAGCGCGTGATGATCCGTGACCACACGGAATGAGCGCCCGTACAGGTATGGGCGAAACTTGGCGACTGCCGATACAAGGGCGAGGCACTCGCGCTCCGTGATGGAATAGTTGCGCTCGGCTAGAGATGGCAGTCGACTTGCGTAGGCTATAACACGGTCGTGTCCCCGTTGGTGCTGTAATAGCACAGCTCCTATGACATGTCTACTGGCGTCCGTGTGAAACTCGGTTGGGGCTGATGGATCAAAGTGAGCCAAGATTGGTGGCGTTGTAAGCAGGGTCGTAAGTTGAAAAAACGATGACGTTTGGTCATGGCCCCAGATAAACGAGGCATCTTTCTTCAAGAGGTCTTTGAGGGGGCGTGCAATGGTCGCAAAGTGCTTAAAAAAGCGTCTGAAATAGGAGCACAACCCCCAAAATTTGCGAACATCCTTTGTGGTCCTCGGAACGGGAAAGTTCGTGACTGCGCGAATTTTCACTGGGTCTGGACGCACGCCTTGGGCATCGACAAAATGACCGAGCACGGAAATTCGACGACGAGCGAAGCGGCACTTGGAGGCGTTAAGCTGGAGTCCGGCTCGACGAAAAACGTCCAGAATAGCTGACAAACGATCAAGATGCGAGTCGAATGTGGGCGAAAAGACAATAACATCGTCAAGGTAACACAAGCAGGTGGATCATTTCGACCCTTAGAGCAATGAGTCCATCATTCTTTCAAATGTGGCTGGTGCATTGCAGAGTCCAAAGGGCATCACCTTAAACTGATAAAGACCATCAGGAGTGATGAATGCGGTCTTCTCGCGGTCCATCTCGTCGACGGCTATCTGCCAGTACCCTGGCCGAAGGTCAATAGTTGAAAAATAAGTGGCACCGTACAGGCAGTCGAGGGCGTCGTCGATGTGAGGTAAAGGATAAACGTCTTTTTGGTAATTTTGTTAAGGTGACGGTAATCGACACAAAAGCGCCATGTTCCATCATTCTTTTTAACAAGGACGACTGGAGAAGCCCAGGGGCTGCATGAAGGCTCGATAATGTTTTTTCGCAAGCATTTTGCCGACTTCATGTTGTAATATTGCACGCTCCAACGCCGACACACGGTAGGGGCGTCGGTGAATGGGAGTTGCATGGCCAGTATTTATGCGATGGGTGACAATTGTCGTTTGGCTCAAAGAGTTGCTGGCAAAGTCGAAAATGCTACGATAGCCCTCAAGAACGTGGCAAAGCGCTGCAGCTTGCTCAGACGTGCGGTCCGATGACACCATTCGCTCGATGTCGGCGCCCCAAGAACGTGATGGAGTGGAACCTATGACTGAGCTGCAGCAATCGTCAACTCTGAAGGGCTCGACATGGTCATCTTGGAGAGCAGTAATTTTGGCCAGATAGATACCCTGTGGCAGAACTTGGGTGATGAGTGAGAAGTTGACCAGTGGAAGGGAGGTGCGGTTTCTCGTAATAGTCATATTCATATGCGGCACAGCAACCCCATGCGAAAGTATCATGGCAGGAATCGGGGCCGCCATGTAATCACCGTCAGGTACTAATGGCGTGGAGGATAAGTCGACATGTGGGACAAAGTTAGGCGGGAGGCACGTGGAATCAATGCAGCAGAAGCTGGTTTGCGGTGGGCTGGTCGGGTAGGAAAAAAGAGGTAAATCGAGATGGAGAGAGCCAGCTGAACAGTCTATGAGGGCAGAGTGTGTGGCTAGAAAAACCATACCAAGGATTAGTTTATGAGGGCAATGTTCGATAACGGCGAAAAGAATGACAGTGCTTCTCTCGCCAATAGAAACTCGCGCAGAGCACATATGTCAAGAATTGCGGCAGCTCGTCCATCGGTGGCTCGTACAGCTCGGTTGAGGGCGGGCGTGACAACTTTTTAAAGTCGGCGGCGAAGGTTAGCGCTCATAATTGACACATGCACGCTAGTATCTATCAATGCACTGACACGAACATTGTCAACAGTAACGTCCAAAATGTTCCAGTTCATGGTTAACGTTAAGCGGGGATTTCTTACGAAGGTCGTCAACGCAGCTCCACCTCCAGAAGCTGCGCGGCCTAGTTTTCCGGTCGGAGGTGCTGTGAATAGGTCGGGGAGGCAGGACGGTGTTGTGGGGGCGACCGGGACTGACTACAAGCAGGAAACGGTGACCGGTCATAGCGAGGTCTGCTCAGAGGTGCTGCAGGAGCAGAAAACGTGGTCGGCGTTGATGGAGAAAGTGATGGGGACGACTGGCGGACAGAAGTGGCATGAGACTGAGGTGCGTAATGTGACGGTGGAGCCCAGTGGTTGTGGCAGTGACGAGCGATATCACCCACCAACGCGTCGACAGTTAAAACATATGGGCCTGTCATCAAGGGTACGCCATTAGAACAGATTGCGTTGGATGCCAGGAGTAGAACGGGGACGATAAGAAGGCTCAGCAAAGTATACGGCAGGAACAGGATGTAGGCCGACATTCGATAGCTCTTGACGAACGACGGCTTGTATCAAAGAGATCGTGGTCGGGGAAGGCGCCGGCGTCGGTAATGGCGTGGCTATTGGTGGTGCTGCCTCAACCTCTCGACGAATGATGCGTGTAAGGTTGTCACACCGAGGGGCCTGATGGAAGGCGTCGTCACACGAAGAAGAGGCCGCTGTGTTCGGAAGGCGCACGATGGTTTGGGCTACGCGGCGGGCTTTAGCTTGTTCGAGACGTCGGCATTCGTTAAGGATTGTGTCGATGCTCGAGACGTTGTTAAAAACTAGCAGGTTGAAAGCATCGTCAGAAATGCCTTTCAAGACATGGTTAACCTTATCGTCTTCCGACATGGACTGGTCGGCCTTGGAACAAAGGGCCAAGAGGTCAAGAATGTAGGATACGTACGATTCGATAGAAGACTGGGCCCGTGTGGCAAGAGTCTTCTTCGCAGCGAGCTGACGACCAGATTAATTGCCAAACAGGTCACGTATCTTTTCTTTGAAGAGATCCCAGCTCGTTATGTCGGCTTCGTGGCTTTCAAACCATGTTCGGGGAGCGCCGTCCAGGTAGAAAAGCACGTTGGCGAGCATGAGCGTGGGATCCCAGCGGTGAGTAGCACTGACACGCTCGTACCGGTTCAGCTACTTACGACTGTTGGCGAGATTACGGGGGGGGGGGGGGGGAACTATCGCACTTTCAGCATTATCAGCAAGATGGCGCAATGAGCGCGCGGAGGCTAAAGTCCCTGAAAAATAAACAAAGGTCACTGCAACCGCTCCACAGCCTCCGTTTGCGAAAAGGGGTGCTTTTCAGATACAGTAAAGGAACAACTGAGACCCTTATTCACGTTCATCTGTACCTGTGAGCACGTTTCGTGCGTCATTTGTGCGTGAGAAATGCGGGACTTGTTTCGGTCTGCTTGTCATTCTGTGCGTGACCTTCCGATTTGTTGCTATCGCGTTCATTGCTTCGCCTTTGTGGCAAAGCTGTGACTTCTTTTATTCTCTCAACAAATTACGATACAAGTTCAAAAATCACTCCGCACAGCCAATATAACCGCCAATGGTGGATTTGAGTATGGAGCGGAAGGCCACGTCTTGTCAACGCGCGCGGTAGGACCGACAAGGTGCGTATTCGATGTGGAAAAAAAGATAAAAAGTGCTCAAGATCACGAGGCATGCATGACAAATTTTCTTTCCTCGCGATATTTACCCCTGCTTAGCTTCCAGTGATTTCGTCAGGACGAGAGCAGAGATCGTGAAATTCGAGCATGCAACAAATATTTGTAACTCCGCTCATACTGGACGGATTCTAAGTTTTCTGGTGGTGAATTCGTGAGGCAATAAGCTCATTTAATAGATTCATTCTATCACCAGTATTGACTAATTAAAATGTTGTTGCAGGGCCCCTTAAAGCGTCTTCATATTGTCTTTTCTTACAAAAATCATTTTTGCAAAAGAAAAATAGACGTTCATAGATGGCCCTATTTACGGGGCTACGTGTCGTCACAATCAGCAGTCAAAGTTGACGTTTTCTACATGAAATAACTTAGAAGGAAGCAGACAAAGGGAGAATGCAGAGAGGTTGACCACAAAGACATCTTGTTGGCTACCCTACACTGAGGGATTAAGGAAAGGGACAAGAAAGATTAGAAAAAGGGAAGAGAAGGAAAAAAGTTGGGAGACCCTGGAGCTTTGCCTTTAAGAGTTTAAAGCGATACTGAAATCCGGCCCCTAGTGCACCCTTCAACCGCTAAGTGCATACTTATTAACTTGTTTTGTCACACACACACACGCACTCCCACTCACAACACACAAACGCACACAAACTATAGTAATGCATTGACTGTACAGTGTGGCCACTTCCCTCTGCTAGAACAGCGCTATGCTGTAGAGGAGACACGTTTTTCACAATGTCTCACAGGAGGCACACACACACACACACGTGCGCGTGTGCGAAAATGGTACATACCGGTTTCTGATCTAAAGCAAGATTCGCATTGCCTCCAAGATACACGCCCCACGCTCGCCACTTTGGAGGCTGTAAAAGAGTCTCACAATATCTTACAGATGGCAGCACATTATTTAGAGTTTGCTGTTTCCTGGATTAACGCCTCTGGAAAGGCATATGTTTTCCGCTAGATAGACATAGTTGTTCATCTTTAGTTTTAGAGCTGTTTGAAAGTTCCCGTCACCCGTGTGTTTTTAGGGGTGATAGCTGCACTATCCCGGCTTTTTCTACGTAGTTTTATGGCCTACAAATCACCAAATGAGCTCGTTTTCGTCGCGACTTCTGAACAAAATGCGTTAAGTAGACTCCTTCCACTACATGGCATTTATGTAGCCTTTTTTCGCGAAAAGTAACATCGTGGCTTTATCATTCTTTAGTCGGCACTCACGCGCGTTGGACGCAAGGGCAGAGTGCCCGTAGGAGCGGCGTTTGCGCACAGACTAGCCGCGGTAACAGGTTGACCGAAGATCAAGACGCAGGATACCAGATTATTTTGCCACCACTGCCCAAGGGACGCGTCGCGCAAAACACTGTGTTTTTACACCGTGATGCGCGTGGCAGACCAGATCGAGTAGAAGATTTCCGAGACGCGCTCAGCCCTACAGGACTGCTGCCGGAGGTGTTGCCACTGGGGACCTAACAGATAAATCATGTCTGGGCTGTCACCATGAGCAACGCGGACGCTAGGGAACGCTTGCTGGACGTGAAGGAGCTGAAAGTCAAGGGGTGACGCTGCATCATCGTAGACCTCCAGGATCAGCAGGTGCGGCTGTGCCTTCATTGGTTGCTGTATAGCGTCATCGATGAAGACGTACGAACGGCGTTGGCAGCCTTTGGGAAGGTCATACAAGCACCCGAGAGCATTGGCGCGTTCAAGGAGTCAGCGACAAGGGGTCAACCACATGGTATGTGCTTCTTAAGCTCAAGAGCGTCGTAAAGGTCACCCGCATTGAATTAGGGTGACTCATGAATGGGCACTTGTGGTTGCACCTGGTCAGCAATGCAGTGTGTGCGCTGCCAAGGTACCGGCCGTGTTAGAGAGAGTGTAAGGTACCCGATGCTCGCGTTGTCGGCGGTTCGGCCACAGCGAAGATGAGTGCATACGTACAAATGCATCGGCTATCCGATCAGCTGAAGGTGAGGGCACAGCAGAGTTGGTGATGGACGCGACCAAGGCTGAAGACACGGCGAAAGGGGCAGGTGACATGGTGAACCCAGCAGCTTCAACAGGTAGCCACACCGACAGGTGGTGATGTACCAACAGTACAAGCTGACAAGGCACCTGTGGAGGATACTCAAGAGCCAGCCGATTAACTTAGGAAGGCTACACAAGCACCCCATTGGAGGATCCCGAGCCGGCGGAATTGAACCGAACAACTTCAGTGTCGACCGAGAGTACCAGTGGTGGGGCGCCAAGCGAAAGACCCCACGAATAGTGTCCAGGACAGCGATGCGTCCAGTGATTAGCAGGAAGATGAGCCACCTGTGAAGGCACTTCAGTTCCGACGCAGTAGCACAAGGCCGCGTCCCAATCTGATATCGGACAAACACTGGCCACCACTGTCCTCCAATGGCACAGGTCCACCTGAAGGCTCTGAGGATGTCTAGCTCTCTGCTAGACCCTGAAGGTAAGCATCATGCCCCAGGCTGACTTCTTCACTGTGTAGACATGGCTTTCGCACCGAAACTTAAAACGTTAAATGTTGGAAATCTTGCCGCCAAGCGTAAACAGAGCCAAGTCTACAGGCTGCTCGTAGATCATGATCTGGATTTACTAGATGTACAAGAAACAGAAATATGTGGTGATGAAGAGACCCTGGGCATGGTGCTGAGGTTTACGGCACGTTACAACGCAATTTTAAGTCAAGCAATAGGCACGTCTGCATGCTGTGTCTTGTTCATTAGGACGTTACCGGGTCTGGTAGTGCAAGATACTTTCTCCTGCCCGTCTGGTAGATTGATTTCCTGCGATTTTGTATTTATGAATGTCAGTGGCGTTTTGTGTGTATTTATGCACCAAACACTTGCGAGGAGTGCTCACTTTTTTTCAAACCTAAAAGAGCACTTCACTACAGAAAGTAAATCTGTAGTACTTGGCGATTTTAACAGTGTCCTCAACGGGCGAGATCGATGTCCGATAAAAATAGTAGGACGCTAGCAGACATAGTTACTGAATTTGACTTAGAAGACGTGGGTGGCTGTATGGAGGGAACGTGGGAAGCGTGTTTCACACATTTTCAGGGGAATAGCCACGCACGCCTTGATCGCATGTTCGTGTAGCTTTAAATAATAGCCCAGTGTAAGGCTGCGTTCACACTGAGCATTCCGGCCGCCGAAAGTTCTCCGAATCCGGTTCGGCGGCGGCGAGTTCCGCCTAAGGCCGCGTTCACACTGAGCATTCCGCCCGCCGAAAGTGCTCCGAATCCTGTTCGGCGGCGGCGAGATCCGCCGAAAGGGCCCTCTCCGCGCCGATCGCTCTCGGACCGATTTTTGCGGCGTCTGCCGCCGAATCGGTCACCACGGACCAATAGGAGCGCTAGTCAAGGAATTTTGAAAAATGGCGGCCAAGCCCTACTCACTTGTTGTTTCGCAGTGCACGTAACTGAATGTTGTAACCAACGGGAGTTTAACCTACTCTGTGCCCACTTCGGGTCCGTATTTCGTGGAAGAGGTGACCGGGCTTGCTGTTGGCGTGACCGAGCTTGTTGCGGTCTTGCAGAGCAAAACGAACCCACCAACGCCGCTGGCGTCGGTGGTTTTTCTGCTCTTCGTGCATTACAAGACAACCACTTGCCAGCAAAGTAAGCATATACACCACTGGATAGCGTAGTAGCGTTTGCGAGCCGCGACAACAACCGGGTGACAGCGCATTCATTCGCGTTCGCCCCGTAGTAGATGGCATATTCGGCGGTGCGGGGCGGGTCCAGTGCGAACGACGCTGCGTTTTGGCGGCAGGGGAATTTCGGTCGCTGTAGAAAGCGGATGTTTCAGTGTGAACTAGGCATTAGACATATGCTGCCTACCCAATATACTTTAGCGATCATTGTTAAGTTAAATGTGATATGGGAGAGAAAACAAAAGGTGGAACTTTTTTCTAGGAGCTGTGAAAGATTTATTCCACTTTGATCACTGACGAGTATTTCTTAGACTAGGTAATGAAGTGCATCAATGAAATAAAAATAGGTGATGAAGTTACACTGGCAGAACAATGAGAAGAGTTGCAGCAGCGAATAAAAATAAAAGCGATGGATCGTTCTTGCACGTTGAGTTACGAGAGGAAAAGAAAGAAAAGGAACACTGAATGACCTTGGAAAGATTAATTGACTTTGAATGCAAACAACCTGGAGAGTACAAAATTGACATACTCAATATTAAGCAGAAGCTCGCACTGCATGACCAGGAACGCTACCGTGTTGCACTAGTCCGTGCTAGGACTGAGGCTCTAGCTGCTGGAGAGACGCCAACCAGAAAAGCGTTAGGGGTGTGAACACCGAACGCTCGATTCGCTCGCAGGATTTCAAGCTGGACGGTTGTGCCCTCGCTATCTCCGACATCAGCGTAGCTCCCGCCGACTGGTTCGCCCTCCGCGGTCTCCTGACGCCGTGCAGCTCTCGCATGGTGGCACCCCGCCGTTGGACTGCTTCGACCGAATCCCCACTTTCCTATCTCCTTCTTTTTTTCTCTCGCTTGGCTGTCTTCTTCTCCGTCTATTTTCCTTCTATTCTTTTTATCCCTCCTTCCCCCCACCCCTATAAGGCACTGCGCCGTGTCGCCTGAAGGCAGACAGAAATTAGGTGCCTTTTTCCTCTTCATTCTAACCACTACTACCACCACCAACACCGAACGCTCGATGAAATCACATAAAAAAATGGCGGATCCCACGTACAGTGGAAGTCGATTATATGCAAAGCATGAATGAGGAAGGGTGATGGGTCACATTAAAATCAGCACAACGTTGAGAGGCGCAGGTAAATTATGCTGTACATGACTTCCATGTCATGATTATCATGATTGGACGTTTCATTTAACTTCATAATCTATTAACGTCACCTAAAACCAACTTTGGTATATATGGAAATAGCGAAACGGCCGCGAGCGTGCTATGAGCGTAGCGTATAGTCATGTTTTACATAACATTCATATCATGATTATCATATTTAGACATGCCATTTACATTCATCGTCCTTTCACGTCACGTAATACCAAATTTGGTATGTGTGGAACAAGTGAAAAGACCGCGAGAACGCTATGAGCGTAGCATGTCGTCATGTTTTACATGAAATGCATATTACGATTATCAGGCTTGGATGTGTCATTTACATACGTCGTCTATTCACTTCCCGTGATGCCAAATTTGGTACATGTGGAGCTATTGCAACGGTGGCGAGCGCGTCATGAAGAGCCCAACATGCTCCGCCCTAACGTTAACACACGCGCAGGCTGGGCGTAGCGACGCCACGCTAGCGAAACGCGAGTACTCTATAGTGTGCCGCCAAGCGCGACCAGCGTCCGTCGGTGCGGCCCGGTGGCAACCGGCGCGAAATGTGACATGGTGCATTTCGCGCCGACGACGTTACTTAAACAGCACCGCGTCTGCCTCTCTTCGTGACGGACAAACGCTGTGTACGCTCTAACGCGCATGCGTCAAGGCAATGCAGCGCGGCGAGCGCCTGCAAGTATAAGGCATGCAGATCCACAATTAAGGTCAGTGGGCAGATTCACTGATTTCTACTATAATATATTATAGGGGGATATCAGCGCCTGGCGTGGCACCGCCGGCGTGACGCGATAAAGCGAACACTGGCACGCACGTGCGCCGGCTCACGTCAAAGTGTATTGGCACCTTGAGTGTGGCGTGTAATAATGTTCTTACATGACACGCATCTCATGATTATCATGTTTGCACCAATCACATACCTTCGTCATCCATTTACGTGACGCAATACCAAATTTTGGCATATGTGAAGGTAACGAAACGGCCGCGAGCGCATCATGAGTGTGGGACGTAGTCAATTTGTTACATGACACGCATGTCATGATTTTTATGTTAGGGTCTGTCACTTGTGTTTGCCATGCCGTCATGCCATGTGCAGGATGTGGAAGTGGTTGGCAAGGTACGATGCAGTGACCATGGAATGGTATGACCTCGAATTCACCTAGACTTGAAGAAGGAACGACAGAAACTGATACGCAAGAAGCCAACAAATGCGCTAGCACTGAGAGGGAAAGTACAAGAATTCAGAGTCTCGCTTCAGAACAGGTACTCCGCTCTTAGTGAGGAAACCAACCTTAGCGTAGATGCAATGAATGATAATCTGACGAGTATCATTACGGAGTGTGCAGAGGAAGTTGGAGGCAGGGTAGTTAGACAGGGCACTGGCAAGCTTTCGCAGGAAACGAAGAATCTCATTAAAAAGTGTCAAATCAAGAAAGTCTCAAGTACAACAGACAAAATAGAACTGGCAGAGCTTTCGAAGTTCATTAATAGGCGTAAGGTATGCGATGTAAGAAGGTATAATATGGAGAGAATTGAACACGCTCTGAAAAACGGAGGAAGCGTCAAAGCAGTGAAGAGGAAACTTGGTATTGGCAAAAATTGGATGTATGCACTAAGGGAAAAAGAAGGCAAAATAACTACCAATATAGATAGGGATATAGTTAATATAGCGGAGGAGTTTTAAAGAGATCTGTACAGTTGCCGAGACAACCACGACTTTAATACTATAAGAACTAGCAGTAGCCCAGATGGCACCCCACCAGTAATGATAGAAGAAATCAGAAAAGCTTTAGAGAGCATGCAAAAAGGCAAAGCTGCTGGTGAGGATCACGTAACATCAGATCTGCTGAAAGGTGGAGGACAGATTGTGTTAGAAAAACAAGTCACCCTGTTTACGAGGTGTCTCCTGACGGTAATAGTACCAGAGTCTTGGAAGAACGCTAACATCATCTTAATACATAAGAATGGAGATGACAAGGACTTGAAGAATTACAGGCCAATCACCTTGCTCTCCGTAGTATACAAGCTATCTACAAAGGTAATTGCTAACAGAGTTAAGAAAAGATTAGAATTCAATCAACCAAAGAAACAAGCAGGATTTCGAACAGACTACTCAGCAATCGACCACATTCATACTATCAATCAGGCAATAGAGAAATGCTAAGAATATAACCAACCACTATACATAACCTTCATAGATTACGAGAAGGCGTTTGATTCAGTAGAAATATCAGCCGTCATGCAGACATTGCGGAATCACGGCGGAATGAAGTATATATAAACATCCTAGAAGAAATCTACAGGGGATCAACTGCTACCATAGTGCTTCATAAAGAAAGCAACAGAATACCAATCAAGAAGGATGTAAGGCAGGAGGACACAATCTCCCCAACGCTATTTACCGCGTGCTAGAAGCCTAGAATGGGAACAGTTAGGGATAAAAGATAATGGAGAGTACCTTAGTATTCTGCGCTTCGCCAATGACATTGCATTGCTGAGTAACTCAGGGGACGAATCGCAACTCAAGATTACGGAGTTAGACAAGGAGAGCAGAAATGTGGGTCTTAAAAATAATCTGCAGAAAACAAAAGTAATGTACAACAACCTCGGAAAAGAGCAGCGCTTCGAGATAGGTAATAGTGCACTTCAAGTTGTAAAAACTATGTCTACTTAAGACAGGTAATAACCGCGGAGCCGAATCACGACATTGAAGTAACTAGAAGAATAAGAATGGGGTGGAGCACATTTGGCAAGCACCCTCAAATTATAACAGGTAGACTGCCACTATCCCTCAAAAGGAAGGAAGGAAGGAAAATAGAGGGAAAAGAAAGGCAGGGAGGTTAACCAGCCTATAGGCAGCCGGTTTGCTACCCTGCGCATGGGAGAGGGATGGGGGAGATGAAAGATAGAATACAGGGAAGAAAGAAACAGCACATTCGGCAGCACACGCGCGCACACTTAGTCATAGTCCAGTCTTGTCTTTCGCGGTGTGTGACATTGCTGTTACAGTCGCTTGTTCAAGAAGTGTGGCAGCTTGGGCTAGTTGGTATGGCATGACGATAGTTATAGCGCGAGACCAAAACGACGACCCAGAGACAAGAAGGAGACGTAAGACACAAGCGCTAAGTGTCTTTCGTGTCCTTCTTGTCTCTGTGTCGTCGTTTTGGTCTCGCGCTATAACTATCGTCACGCTTGTTCAAGTCGGTGTCGCGTAGGAATTTCAACAAAGCTTTCGTCGCCTTCTGTTTCAATGTCTTCTCTCGGGCACTTGACAGAATAGTGTCCACAGACATTTGACTGTTGTCGATGCACGCAAAAGCGGACGCCAGTGACTGTCTCTGGATTTCATACAGCGGACAGTCACACAGGATGTGGTGTAGCGTCTCTTCGCAATGACAGGCATCGCAGAGAGCGTTATCGGCCATTCCTATGACAAAGGAATAAGATTTTGTAAATACCACTCCTAGCCATAAGCGATGAAGAAGGGTGGCTTCTCTTCGGTCGAGTCCAGTGGGCATGCGGAGAGCCATCAAAGAGGACAGGTGGTGTTGACGATTCGTATCGATGCTTGGTGGGCACCATAGTGAAAACGTGATTTCACGTGCAAGTCGTCGAAGATTACTGGCAGCATCGGTCCGCGAAAGTGGTATGGATTCAAAAGGAAGGTATATAAAAGCTGTCTCTTGCCGGTACTTAGCTGCGGAGCAGAAACCTGGAGACTTACAAAGAGGGTTCAGCTTAAATTGAGGACGACGCAGCGACCAATGAAAAGAAAACGGTTGGTGTAACCTTAAGAGACAAGAAGAGAGCAGAGTGGATTAGGGAACAAATTGGTGTTAAGGATATAATAGTTGAAATCAAGAAGAGGAAATGGACATGGTCAGGCATGTAGCGCGTAGACAGGATAGCCGCCGGTCATTAAGGGTAACTAACTCGATTCCCTGAGAAGGCAAGCGGGGTAGGGGCGGACAGAAGGTTAGGTGGACAGATGAAATTAAGAAGTTTGCGGGTATAAATTGGCAGCAGCAAGCACAGGACCGGGTTAACTGGCGGAACATGGGAGAGGCCTTTGTCCTGCAGTGGACGTAGTCAGGCTGATTATCATGATTGGACGTTTCATTTAACTTCATAATCTATTAACGTCACCTAAAACCAACTTTGGTATATATGGAAATAGCGAAACGGCCGCGAGCGTGCTATGAGCGTAGCATATAGTCATGTTTTACATAACATTCATATCATGATTATCATATTTGGACATGTCATTTACATTCATCGTCCTTTCACGTCACGTAATACCAAGTTTGGTATGTGTGGAACTAGTGAAACGACCGCGAGAACGCTATGAGCGTAGCATGTCGTCATGTTTTACATGAAATGCATATTATGATTATCAGGCTTGGACGTGTCATTTACCTACGTCGTCTATTCACTTCCCGTGATACCAAATTTGGTACATGTTGAGCTACCGCAATGGTGGCGAGCGCGTCATGAAGGGCCAAATATACTCCGACGCAAGGTTGACGCATGCACAGGCTGGGCGTAGCGACGCCACGCTAGTGAAACGCGAGTACTCTATAGTGTGACGCCCCGCGTGACCAGCGTCCGTCGGCGCGGCCCGGTGGCAACCAGCGCGAAATGCGACATGGTGCATTTCGCGCCGACGACGTTACTTAAACAGCACCGCGTCTGCCTCTCTTCGTGACGGAAGGACGCTAAGAGCGCTCAAACGCGCATGCGTCAAGGCAATGCAGCGCGGCGTGCGCCTGCGAGTATAAGGCATGCAGATCCACAATGAAGGTCAGTGGCAGCATATTCACTGATCTCTAATATATTATAGGGGGATATCAGCGCCTGGCGGGGCACCGCCGGCGTGATGCGATAAAACGAACGCTGGCACGCACGTGCGCCGGCTCACGACAAAGTGTATTGGCGCCTTGAGTGTGGCGTGTATTAATGTTCTTACATGACACGCATCTCATGATTATCATGTTTGCACCAATCACATATCTTCGTCATCCATTCACGTGACGTAATACCAAATTTTGGCATAAGTGAAGGTAACGAAACGGCCACGAGCGCATCATGAGTGTGGGACGTAGTCATGTTGTTACATGACACGCATGTCATGATTTTTATGTTCGGGTCTGTCACTTGTGTTTGTCATGCAGTCATGTCATACCATACCAGTTTTGCAACATATCATGTGAATGAAACCACCGCAAAAGCAGCAAGACCATGACATGTAATCATGACGTTTATGACATACGTGTCATGATATTCTTGTTATGACTAGCCAGTTATGTTTGTACTACAGGCATGGTATATCATACCTAGTTTGGTATCGATACCATTATCCAAACGGCCAGGAGAGCTAAAAGTAATAGATAGATAGATAGATAGATAGATAGATAGCTAGCTAGATAGATAGATAGATAGATAGATAGATAGATAGATAGATAGATAGATAGATAGATAGATAGATAGATAGATAGATAGCTAGATAGATAGATAGATAGATAGATAGATAGATAGATAGATAGATAGATAGATAGATAGATAGATAGATAGATAGATAGATAGATAGATAGATAGATAGATAGATAGATAGATAGATAGATAGATAGATAGATAGATAGATAGATAGATAGATAGATAGATAGATAGATAGATAGATAGATAGATAGATAGATAGATAGATAGATAGATAGATAGATAGATAGATAGATAGATAGATAGATAGATAGATAGATAGATAGATAGATAGATACGCTCAAAGTCGCCGACGTTTGCCAAGAAATGCTTTACATTTAAAAATCGATAAGGATGCTCATAAAATAACCGATACCTACAGCATTTTATGCGTATTTTCAAGGCAGTTTGAAAACCTTCTTGCGTGTAGAGAGGTAAACCTAGAAATATTAAAAGCGAAATATCTAGGACGCATACTAAAAGTGCGTGACGATAGAAAAAGCGCTTTGGGATTATCTATATCTGCATTTGAAGTTGACCAGGTGGTTGATAAGTTATGTTCCGGCAAGTCTCCGGGACCAGATTGTCTTTTTGCCAAGTGGTACAAGTGTTTTAAAAGTGAATTGTCTCCTATACTTGCAGGCGTTTTTAAGGAGACATATGAGGAAAAGAAATCGATTGATATGTGGGGTTTAACGTCCCAAAACCACTCTATGAATATGAGAGACGCCGTAGTGGAGGGCTCCGGAAATTTAGACCACCTGGGGTTCTTTAACGTGCACACAAATCTGGGCACACGGGCCTACAACATTTCCGCCTCCATCGGAAATGCAGCCGCCGCAGCCGGGATTCGAACCCGCGCCCTGCGGGTCAGCAGCCGAGTACCTTAGCCACTAAACCACCGCGGCGGGGCTGAGGAAAAGAAATCGCCACCGTCCTTAGGTGAATCACGTACCGTTCTGATTCCGAAGACAGGTGAGGCTGAAAAGCTCAGGCACGTCACAGCGTACAGGCCAATTGCACTGACAAACGTAGACTACAAGTTATTAAGGAAAGGTTGGGCGGCTCGACTTCAGTCTGCAATAAAAGATATCGTCGGTCCACATCACACGTGTGGAATCAAAGGTCGTTTCATAGTAACAAATGTTCATGAAATGCGGTCTATGCTCGTATGTGTTGACTTCAGTCAAGCTCGTGTGGCCATAGTCTAGCTGGATCTGGAGAAAGCGTTTGATTGCGTTGCCCACGCTCTTTTGTTTGCAGTATTGGAGCAGATTAATGTTGGTAAGATAATTACGGACAGTTTAGCCATGACATATCGAAACGGTAGTAGAAGACTAATAATCAACAAAACATTAGGCCCCTCCATTAGAATTGAGCGCTCAGTGCGTCAAGGTTTCCCTGTTAGTCCACTGTTGTTTTGCATCTATATTGAAACATTAGGTTGGTCGATATTGCAGAACGACATCATTAGTGGGCTTATAGTACGATGCTCAGAGGTCAAACTACTCGCATACGCTGATGATGTTGCGATTTGCAGCACTTCCTATGAAGGTATTGAAGAATCAATCAGAGTTTCTAAATCTTTCGCCGAAGTTACAGGAAGCCACATAAACTGTGGTAAATGCGTCCGCTTTCGGCATGGATATTGGCCTTCAACCCCAGAATTTTTCGCAGCCATTAAATGAACAAAAACGCCAATTAAATATTTGGGAGTTCCGCTCTAGTCATACAAAAGTACTGATGAATAATTGACACAGCAAACAAAAGAAATATAGGAGAAAGCGAATGGAGGGAATGCAACCTATCTGTCCATGTTTGCCAGGGCTACTGCATGCAACTGGTTTTTTGTGTCTAATCTATGGTATGTGATGCAAGTGCTGTACTGCTCCCGGGTCAATGTGCAAAAATTACACCGGGTGTTTGCAATATTTGTGTGGGGGTATAACTGGGAAAGGTGCAGTCGCACGGATTTGTTTAGACGGGTGAAGTGTGCTTGCCTTCGGCTAGGAGATATGTTTATCAAACAGTTAGTAAATAGGTTTTTTTTTTTCTTTTTCCGAGAGACAAGCGATTCTTTCCTGCTAACAGTGTGTCAAGCAGGACTAAGTAGACTGTTGTCTGAGTTTGTTGTGAGCACTCATGTTACCACAGAGCTGTGTAAGGATTCACGAAGAAAGTTGTGGCCAGCGTGCAGTTTTTGTGTGTTCGTTTTTCGACTGACTACCTGTGGTCTGTTGGAAATAAAAACTGTACAAAGATTTATGTGACACTATGCTCCCCATCCTACTTTGCAGAGCGCTATATACAGCGCGCAAGGGTCAGACTGTACTTAAACGAGTAAAAAAAATGCCACCAGCCCAAAGTGCAAAAACGTTTTTTTTTTTTTTAACTACACACCGGAACACTCCCTGTAAGAGCTTTACAAGAGGAGAGTGGGTTTTATGTGCCTTGGGGATCTCACTGTGTAATCTGTAAGAAACCGAAAACTATTGACCACATTTTCCCGCACTGTTAGGAAGGAGTCTATTTTGGGACGTACTACAAAGGACAATTTAAAAAGTTTCCGTTAGACCCTCATACAATCAGGTATTTAGCAATAGAGAATGATGATGAATTACCTTCAAATTTCATCCTGATGACTGCCTTGTACAGTATATGGCGTTCTAGAATGGCTGGATATTACTGTCACCCCGACAGGAGGCCAGCAAGAGAGTATTTTAAAGATAGTATCTCGAGGTTTCTCGAGGTAGTAAGAACATATGAATGGGTTTCTTTATGGTTAGAAAGGATAGAGGCCCTACATGAAGGAATTCTAGGATGTGATGGGTTATAGTCATGCTTGACGGCCGTGTTATTTTTTATGTTCATTGTGTATAGTAATATATTTCTCTTGGCACGCCTTGTATAAAGTTTAACCTGAAATAAACGGAAAACATCGTGGCATTGTGGTAGGACACCTGCTTGCCACGCGAACGGCCTGGGTTAGACCCTTGATGAAACAGAAAATTTTGTTCATTAATTTATTTGCTTCTTTCTCAATTTTTCGCTCACGGACGATTTTTCACTCACAACCAACGGTGCCGACGGGGATGGCGGAATTTCTGCGACACGCGCTCTCTAGCGCTATGTGTTAAAAGGGGAGAAAGTCAGTACATCCACTGCAGCGTATAGAACTCCACCGCAAGTCAGAGGCGTCATCCTCAAAAAACACAAGAGGGCTTTCATTGCCAAACTAAATAAACGCTACTACAAAAGGCTCATTCGCATGAAAATGACTAAGCTAGATGCCTTTGGCGTTTCGTGATTCTGCTAATTTTGGTGGGACAGAAAAAACGGACAAATCATCTGCGTAAAAAGCCCGATACGGCGGCACCGGTATATCAATAGTAACGTTGTCTATACCCGCCTTTAAAACGCGAAGAAATCAATAAGACATATATTACTTGAATGTGTGTGCTTGTTTTTTGGTTGTTTTTCTTTCATTTTGTTTGTGTGTTTCTTAAACGCCAACAAAACTGTAGAGGCGCTTCTTACAACACGCCTGTTGCAAGAAGGAAGAACTGTTGTCGCAACTTCTTTTTACTGTCGTATAGGATCACACGAAGCAAGCTACGCTCGAGTTGCACATTTTCACAGGCATTAATCAGCGACACCTGTTGCGAATTCTTCGTATATGTTCCTCCTCGTGTGCACGAGTAAACACGTTTCGGGTGAAAATAAAAATTAAGAAAACAAGGTCTTAAATTTCTAGACAGGTTTTACAAACCTGCGAGGTGAGAGCTGTCGGCAGCAATTTCTCAGAACCTAATGAATGAATGCTATTATAAATAAAAGCACCTCACAGCGCGCTCCACGAAAAGTGAATTTGCGTGGCTTTAACTTTATGGCACATATGGTCGGCCGCAACAATGATGTGACGCTCGAAAGCGCGCGCTTAACTTTCCTTTTATTGCTTTCCTGTGAGCAAGGACAATTTGTCAGTCTGTACTGCGACACGCCACCTACGCTATACACCCACACTCTTATTTGCGTTAACAAAAAAAAAAGTCTGCTAAAGCGCTTAATAAATCATTCGTGCCATAAACAGCGCTCGTGTTGTCCTCCTTGCTTTCCTTGCCTCGCCTTTCATTTCACGTTTCTTCTAGCACCTTCGTGCTTGCGCTGCCACCCTTATTACCATGAAATTTAACCAACTAGCCCAAATAGCCGTTCTTCTTCAATGCATAAAGAAGCCCTTTATTCTCGGAATAACTTGCCTCCGTGAGCTGCACCGAGAGAAGTGGCATAAGCACGGGCGACTTTCTCTTTCAAGTTTCATTTTAAGGTAATAAAAACATTTTGCCTGTTTCCACTGATCTTTATGTTTGTTTTGTACCACCCCTGCTATGATCTTGTAAAAGATCGCAGTATCAATAAATAAATAAATAAAATAAATAAAAAACATTATCAAAAATGGCATCGCTCCCTCTTATTTGGCTCTCTCATTTGGGGTTTTTATAAGCTCATTACCCACAAAACCGACCTTTTGAGAACAAAATGACAGCGAAGGTTCATGGCGAGACGCTTAAAGTCGTGATAACTGCCCTACAAAAACAACTATGAATAATTATATTACTAAAGAAGCAGAGTACGCCGTAGTGGTGTGCGATTAGCTGATGACCCAAAGGTCACGGTTTCGATCATGGTCACGACGGTTTCATTTCGATGGCAGCGAAACGATACAGGTTCGTGTACTCAGCAATGTGAGTACATGTTAAAGGACATCAGATGGTCGAAATGTATCACTACAAGTATTTGCCTGAACTAAGTTTGTGATTCTGGCTTGCTACGAACCTTTGCTATATCTTCTTTATCCCCTAGCATAGTTCACTACCGACTATGTCTCATTTTCACGATAATATTCCTTTCGACGCAATTGCTTACAGCTTGAGAAAATAGTGTGTGTTTTGTCCACAGCTGTCCATATATAGCTCTTCTTCCTTATAGATACTCTTGACCTACGCATACACAGAGGTCATTTATTTGAGTCCGACGACTTACTTAACGCTGTGAATGCAAACTTTCTGAAAAATAGAAATGGAAAAAAATATAAGCGTGCCCTCGTACGAACTGTAGCTGCAGCCTTCGTACGATACTGTACCTGTTGAGCCGTATAGAGGCGGTCGATTTCCCATCAAATTTAGTTGGTGTGCGCAATCCTGGGCGTGTAATTCAGCGCTACACGTAGCCAGCTAACAAAAAAAAGTGTTCTAAACTTGACCTCAAAGCTGTAGGCTGCGTCAAACAGAAGGAATATTAGGACTCTAGCAAGCAACGCAAATCTGTTGTTATACATAAACTAAGATGCCGTGACGTGATTTCTCAATCTCAATTATTCTGCAAGTTTTTCCGATGAGCCAAACGTATTTGAGAAGAAAAGAGACACAACTTAGCGGTTGTCTAAGTTTTATTTCCAACGATTTCAACCGGTGGACCGGTCTTTGTCAGGGTTTCTGAATAAGTGCGACGCTATGCGAACATGCCACATCGACATGGCATGTTCGCATAGCGTCGCACTTATTCAGAAATCCTGACAAAGACCGGTCCACCGATTGAAATCGTTGCAAATACAACTAAGACAACCGCTAAGTTGTGTCTATATATTGTGTTGTATATATATATATATATATATATATATATATATATATATATATATATATATATATATATATATATTATATATATATATATATATTCATACAACCTCAGGAGCTGATACCAAATGGTGTTGAGCAATTCTCGCGCCAGGAATTTTTCTTAGCAGTCATTGCACAAACATGCATCAAATCTAAAAAACATAAAAAAGAAGATAAAGTTATCATGAAATGAGAAACTCGAGTTTTCCCCTCGATGTCAGACATGTACGGGTCTCATTCCCACTAAGCATAACGACAGGCGCTGATAAACAAAAAAAAGAAATAATAAATAAAAACAAGAATTATTGCGCAAATGAGAGATGCGTGAGGTGGGCCAAACAGCAACAAGAAAAATGGTATTTGCCTTGAAATCACGTGTTCACTAAAAGCTGAAGCGTAAGTTGTACCAACTTGTACGTCATAGATGCGCTTCAGTGCACCGTTTCCTTACCTTAGCTCTACTACGATCTGAAAATGAACCTTGCCAAGACGACCATATGTAACTACGCGCTTGCAGTTTCATTCGACTGCAAAGGGTGACCACAATAACCAACGTATATCATCCTCCTCCTACTCATCATCATCATCGCCATCATCATCACAATTCCGACTACGTCCACAACAGGGCAAAGGCATCCCCCTTGTTTTGGCAGTCGACCCGGCTTATTCCTTGCTGTGGCCACTTCGTCCCTGCAAAATTCTTAATCTAATCTGCCCAACCAACTTTCCGCATCCCCTTCACGCCCTCATCATCACTTGGACTACAGTCTATTACTCAAGGTGGCCTGCTCTTACCATGACCTCTCACGCACGCTCTGCCTACTCACATTTCTTCTTGATTCCAACTGACAGCCAAATTACTCTAAATTCCCTAATTTAGATATAACCTGCGTAAGTGTTGAAGTATTCCCCCTGCCCAGCATTTTTTTTCGCTGTTTTCATCGAATGTTTGTTTCCGGACATAGGTGTAAAGACTTTCATTGTGCAAGGCTTAGATCATTGTACGTTACCAACAGTTTATTTTAAGCCACCACCTACCACGGTCGCCAAGTGAGCCTGTTGTTTGCCTTGGTTTCTATTAGCGAAAGTGTTTTACGCTAAAAATATTCGTAAGAAAATATTTCAGCTGGTTCGGACACTGCACATAGCATTCGAGAAATTCTTCAGCCAATGGCAAAAAGCGTTAACCCGAGATAATTGTTTTTTCATTCGTCTTCTGCAGGGGACGAATGTACGCATGCATAGCATGAAATTGTTAACAAATGGCTTATATTATTGAATTTAATGGCAGTGACCGAGTAATCGTTTCGTTAATCAAGGAGTCACAGGCAGTCCTAAAACGTACTTCAATCTCATATGTGTTACATACCGAGTTTATCAGTCAGTACTTCGACAATAATGGCCGCAAAGCAATTATGATGCATTGATTATCTATGTTCGTTTGTAGCGTAAAATGTCTCCTCGGTAATTCATCTGTCGTACTTTCACTAAAGCTTTGTATGATCTTCTATTACAGCCACACTGAAAAAAGCCATGCCTGTAAACGACCCCACACCGATATACATTCGAATATTGTGGCGACACGTAGGCGCCCAACATAACGGTGCTATTTTACATGGCTACGTTAAGGGGTACTGCATATACTGCATATACATATATACTTTTACATATACTTGCACTGGAAGAGCTTACTTGCGCAATGCCTTTTCTTTGTGGAGAAATGTATGCCTCTGTTCGTAACTCCGCACACACTCAAAGCCGACAGAATACGGCACGCGTTTCCTGCGTGCCCTTGGGAGCGCGTGCGCGGATGTCTCAAGAAAACCGGAAACCCGTGTCACATTGCTCGCCAGGATGGAGGTCACGAAATGTATTTAAACAGCGTCGCCCTGTCTCGAGCGAATTTCTTCAAGGACGACCAAGCCGCATCGCACGTGTCAACTATGCATCGAATGTCCGCTTTGGCGGTCTTGCTCTTGCTGGCCATCTCCCTCCAGAGTACGTTCAGCTTCTACATTAACTATATTATAGCGCGCGAAGGGTATCAGTTATTTGTCGTTAACCTTTGCCTCCCACATTGTCTCATTTATTTTGCACTTGACCTATTATAATAATTCTTGGTGATTTAAGTCCCAAAACTACGACATGACTACACTAGAGATGCTGTAGGGCTTAGCTCCTGAAATTTCCACCACCCGGCGCTCTTTAACGTGAACCTACATCCTAGCACGCCCCGCCGCAGTGGTCTAGTGGATAAGGTAGCATGCTGACCCGCAGGTCGCGGGATCGAATCCCGACTGCCGCGGCTGCATTATCGATAAAGGCGAAAATGCTGTAGGCCCGTGTGCTCATATTTGGGTGCACGTTAAAGAACACCAGGTGGTCGAAATTTCTGAAGCCCTTCACTACGGCGTCTCTCATAATCATATGGTGGTTTTGGGACGTTAAACCCTACATATTGTCATATCATCACATCTAAGTACGTGGTCCTCTTACATTACCTTTAAACTTTAAGCTATTTTTATGTTACTATATTCGCTATAGATTTCGAGCTTTTTTCTCTTTTATGAACATTCGCTGTGTTCACACTTACTTTTTTTTACTTTTTTTTCACTTCCCCATTCTAGCTTAAAGTTATCTGCCAAGTGGTAACTAATTACACCCAGCCCTAGCACGCTTGCGTGTCTTGAGTTCCCTCGACGTTACACATGCCACTTTTTCAATGCTACGCAAGCGTCCAATGTAGCATTTGTCGTTAAATGGACTATCCGTAAAACAGTGTCGTCAATATCCTTGGCTGTTAAGTAATGAGTACGTGCCAAGGTAAATAGAATACGCTTAATTCGAGTATAAATCTGAATTTAATGTCGTGTATCAGCGACATCTTAAAAGACGATGGAATGTTTCAGTAATTTCTAAAGGTGCTGACAAGAGGGATGACGCTTGCACGATTTATTGCAGTTTATGTTTTGTTTATGTTTAAGGGTAGATAATTATGCAAGAAAACTCATGAAGTCATAACGCATCGTTGTGCGGCTACTTCTTGCTGCGGGAGGTGAAGCGTAATGGGTTTGTATGAAGAGATGTGTCGTGGTACGCCGACACTTCGGTTTATCAGCACTAGCGGTCCACAAAAATACTGGGCTTTTACTAGCCAGTTGCCTTGTCGGACAGTTGCTTACACGAATGCAGACAATCACAGTAACTATTATTGGTAATACAATGTACATCAAGAGCTGCTACAAAAGTTTTCAATCAGATGGCTGTTGTTGAGACGACTCTTGTGAAAGGAAGTCATCTCCAGTCGAAAACATGCCCTTGTGAAAATATTTGTTTCTATTATACATGCTCGCATTTCGGCTAAACTGTCACGTGGTAGTGCCGGTGAATAATACGGCCGTCACAATAATAGAAGCAACCGTGTGCTCAGATTTGGGTGCACGTTAAAGAACCCCAGGTGCTCTAAATTTCCGGAGCCCTCCACTACGGCGTCTCTCATAATCATATAGTGGTTTTGGGACGTTAAACCCCACATATCAATCAATAATAGAAGCAAAACTCGCCATTGAGCTGACGTGTGCCCCGAAAACTACGTAACTACTAAGCACATGGAATGCACGTTGTGCACTAATAGTGGCAATTGCAGTCGTCGCCTGTCGTTAATCTCATCGTCGGCGGAACGCGTTGTCTTTCGTGGACGATTGATCGAAAATTGCAGCGTTATCACCGGTGCTCGCGTTAGCTCTATAATGAACTCGACTGCTTGTGTCGTGCGCAAGATCTTATCGTAACAGTCTAAAATAGTTCGCCAACATTCAGTCGCGCTGTATTAGCAGCTTTTCTTGATGAGTCAAAATTAGTGCACTTGCCAGTTCTGCTCAATAACCCCCCCTTCCCGTCACTCTATAAAACGTGAACAGTATATCTAGTGATCCAAACATCTCTCTCTATTCCTCTACGCTTTCTTTTACAGACGCCAGTGCGCATGGCAAGCCAAGCCTATGCTACCTTCCACGTAGTAGGGGCCTGTGCTACGCCTACTTCCCGTCGTACTACTACGACAGTTCCAGTGGAACCTGCCAAGACTTTATCTATGGAGGGTGTCAAGGGAACGAAAATCGATTCTCCTCTAGAGAGGAATGCCTGCGAACCTGCGGTTGAAGCTACTTGTCTGAAGCATTGCTGTAAAAGTTTTCGTCATCGCATTAAACATGACTTCAGTTGATCGCACTCTAACGGATTCCTGAGACGTCTATTGTTTGTGCAAGAAATAATTTTGTATTAATGACTTCTCTCTATGTGAGGACGTCCTGGGACGTTTTGTTTTTTGCAAGGGCGACATTCAGCGTGCTTCTTCGGTAGTTTAAGGTTGGTCTACGAATATAATAATTTGAAAGTAAGCGTTTATTTACCATGTGATGTCGGAAACATGAGTGGAAGCTTATGGTCCCCAAAGCGACAAATCAAATTTGTTAGCAAAGGTGCCTGGCTGAGTTACCGAAAGTTTTATTTTTGGTGATTAATGCTCCGGCTTGCACATCATATACGTCCCCAAGACCAGCGCCAGGTGTACCCATCTGTGTGGCAACGAAGAAAAAACAACCCCGGACGAAGCAGCGTGATACATGAACATAGTTTAAACCTATGTATATTCCTAACAGTATGTCTGTAATATTGAATCGTTTCATATTTAAACAAAAAAATCACGTTGTACGTACGTCCGGCAAGTGTCAGTTAAGCGCAAGCCGCTCTTGTAGCAGGCGTAAAAGGATGACATCTATGTTTTGAATAGACAAATTGGTCTCTATGGCTACTGGGGCCATCTGCACTGGGCTTCATATCCAACTCCGCAAAACATGTAGGGAAAAAGACTTTAAAGGGTGGTTAGTATGATGTTTTGTTTATTTGAACAAGATTCGTAAGAACTTGGTCACTGAGTGCACTATCGTAATATTTAGGTATGAGTCAGTTACTCTGAATAACGACAATAAAAAGATAATTTAGGAATCTTTTTTTGTAATCTAGGAAATTTTCAAGGGTCAATCTAGGGATAAAATGTCATAATAAATTGGAATTACTGGTCCGGAGTTCTCCGGCGTCACACGTACAACACTCCTACCTTCTCATGGTCATTGCATATACAGGGACGGCATACAGCATACTGCTACACCGTGGTAGGGTACTTTAAACCATGAACTATGTTTCCAACCACAATTTTTTCTAAGGACACCAACTATAAATGCCATCGTTTTCTAATTGGATGTAACTGAGCTGCCTTGCCGTGCTGCGCTGGTGCAACTCCGCAACAGTAGGAGATTTTCGTTCCCATCCGTACTTGTTCGCTGCCGGATGCTCGCTTTACGATTCTTGCTTCTCTTGCTACATGGTGATCAGTGCCCTGCACGTCATCTTTCCTGTTACCCCAAAGGCCCTACAATACGCTATTTTTTACCGAAACCACGACTCAACTCAACGCCGCAAGCTCTTAACACATTTGTATTTCACTCCACAACTGTAGCATTTTATTTCGACGCACAGCAGGTTTTTCTTGATGTAGACATACTATAAAACCATGTTGTAGGTGAAACTGCGGCTCAGCTTATTCCTTTAGTTCCATAAGCTCGGCCAGAAGGTTCTAGTCGTGTCTCGTAGAGCGCTAGAATGGAATCTGCCTGGTCATCTCGGCGATTTTACGTGGTGCCTGGAATGGCGAGAACTCCCGACACGAGACATGCTGTAGTGTTGGGGTATCCTCCCGCCTTTCACAAGGCAGCTTGTGCTGCAGCAAAAGTGTCATTGCAATTGGAGAGCCGTGAACGCAAGTTTTCATGGCCTAAGGGTTAATATTTTTGTCGAATTCTGGTTGGCGCTCCTGCTGTCGCTTCACATGCCTTGTAAAGGCAGTGGGGGCTTTTTGTTTATGACGTAATAGAGCCGTACCAGCAGGTCACCATCACCTCGTTTTGTATCCGCTTTTGGAACCGTTATACTGGGAACTTACGCCCTTCCTGTTGGAGGAATCGTTCTTTTGGAAAACAAGAATTTCTACAGCAGCCTTCATGCAGTTTCCTGCCCGTGGTCGTTGGACGGATGCGGCTGGTTTTTCATCTGGCCTGGTTTTTTTAGCCATGTCATCAGACAGTGTTTGCCACTTGTATCAACTTTTTTTGTTGGGGCATGTCCCTGTATCAGTGGGTTCTAGTATATAAATCTGTCATGCCATCACTGTGCAATTATGTAAATATTCTGCGCCATAACATTTGATGTACATATTAATTTCTGTGCTCGTAAAGTAATGCATATTTTGTGTATACATTGTCCTGTAAATAATGTATAGTGTGATAAGGGTGCTTGTGTATGTTAGTCTACAGTGTTACGGACATCCTGTGGAGTTGAAAATTTTTGTAATAGCGTTTTATGTACATTCTCTTTAGTGTTCATGTGTGTTCACTGCCGTGCTTAATATATAGACACCGTTTTCTATTACTTGTTATGTTCTCCGATAGAATAAACGTCTTCTAAACACATCAATACTCTACTAGATCACCACCGCACTAGCCGCCGCAGATCAGGACACGAGGGTCCTTATCACCGACTCAAGGGGTGCCTTCCGCAACATTTAACTGGGCTACGTTCCGTTGTGGGCCCACAAAATTTTGCAAAACAGCGACTACAATGGTGCCCCCGCGCACCGAACAATCGTATGGGCTCGAACTCACACGGGTATTGACGGGAATGAGACGGCCGATGCCGCAGACGACGCGCTTACTCTCCGGGCACCCTCCTCATCCCGTACTGATCCGCACCTCGAAACCAATCCTGTTTACACCTTTAAGAATATCATAGAATATTATCAGTCCGGTCATGACATCTATCCAAAACCCTGTAAGGGCCCCACTAAGGCGGAGGAGCGAATCCTCATTCGCTTGTACACCAAGACTAAAAAAATGTTTTCAATTTTATTTTTCAAAAATTAGAAATTCCTCTTAGTACTCCGAATGTTTTGTAGTTTGGGTCTTCTTTATTGGAATTTCACCACTGGAACATCCGCGGGGCCCTCTGCGAATTCCTGTGTGACAGAAGGACATTACCTTGCTGAGTCATTATCAGCTCTCTTCCAAACCAAGATCAATTTACCGTTTCATTATTGCGCAACTATATTTTAACCTACTAAATAATCAAGTATCATGAATAATTTTAAGTCATTCAAAACATTCTGTTTTGTATTTTTCTTCGTGTAAAAAATCGTGTATTTTGTTGAAAACAAATTAATCACTCTACCTTTTACCATGATTATACATTACTTGATCACTTACATTAACCGCAGCTTTCCTGGCCAATGCCCCTTAGTGGGTAAGAGCCAGAACAAAGGCGCAAGCAAGCAAGCAAGAATCGTCATCCTCATGGTTATCGTCATCCGTTGGAGATCACGAGCTGGAGCTCGAGAAGAAGGATTTCCTGTCGTTCCCTGCCGGTTAACCCCGACGAACCCTGTCCGCTGATACTTACTCGCATTGCTAACTAAGGGCGACTGTCTCACATTTTCTGAAGTGAAAGAAACGCACGCAAGGTATGAAAACTTCTGTCTCGCTGCACATTCCACTGAGCCATTTCAAGAAGAATAATTATGAAGGCCGTCTTCATAATTAACCCTAAACACCTACAGCTCTTTCAAAGCACGTTCACTCTGGTTAGGTTGATGTTCACCTGATAGTATGTCATGCTTTCCTCTCTGAACAGCCTTAATCACTGCCCTAATCATTGACTCCGTGAGGAATCGGTTTCCTCGTTGCACTGAGTGTGCATGCTGAGGAAAACCGCTTGGGGAAATTTTCGTAATGCTGCATCACATCCGCAGCCTTAGTATGCTACAGAATATGGAACATCGTTGTAATGGCTCGTTCACACTGAACATTCCGGCCACCGAAAGGGCGCCGAATCAGATTCGGCGGCAGCGAGATCCGTCGAAAGGGCCTTCACCGTGTCGATTGCTCTCGAACCGATTTTCGTGGCGTCTGCCGCCAAATTGGTCGCGGCGAACCAATAGGAGCGCTATTCAAGTAATTTTTAAAAATGGTGGCCAAGCCCGACTCGCTTGTCTTGTCGATGTGCACGTAGCTAAAATGTAGTAGCCAATGGGAGCTTAACTCACTCTGAGTAGTAGCCTACTTCACGTCCCAATTTCGTGAGCGTCGCAGTCAAGCAGAGCAAGACAATACCACCGACACCGCTTGCGTCGAATGTTTTTTCGGCTCCTCATGCATTACAAGACAGCGTCTTGCCAGCAATGCAAACAGTACTGTCTTCTTGGTTCCTGCCTACGAGAATCACCAAAGTCTGCACGACCGGGTAACGTAGCGGCATTTGCGAGACGCGACAAAAAACGGGTGACAGCGCATCCGTCCCGCGTTGGCCTAATGGTAGATGCTGTATTCGGTGGCGCGGGGCACGTCCAGTGCCAACGACGCTGTGTTTCGGCGACAGGATAATTCTGCTCACTGTAGAAAACGTATTAAGTGTGAACTAGGCGTAAGAGTACACTAAAGAAATACGGGCGCTCGCTTAGTCGGCTTTCAGAGTTTGAAGATTGCTCAGTGATGTTGTGGAATCATAACAGTGTATGGGAAAACCTCTAAACATTTGGCTCACTTTATTTTTCTCCTTCTCCTTAGTCTCATTGACTTTTTGAATGAATTCGGTGTACTAGTAGCGTCTCATGACGTTGATGGTGTTAAAGCTGCGACTTGCGATTTACACAGAGTAATCTTGCAGTTTTAAGATCTTTGTTTTTACTAATAATCTGGATGCTAATGGCGCAAAAAGTCCCATTCATATCGAGGTGTCAATAAATCAATCAATAAAAACAACCCTTCATTAAGAAGAAAATAACCGAGACATTGAGACAAGGTGCCTATTTACAGTTTGGTAGCTTACCCTGTGACATGATACGTCTATTTGTAATCAACATGTTTTCGCCTCAGGTTACGGTACAATGAAATCGAAAAAGAGGTTCGCCTCTCGCAAGGACGACCAGGGCACGACCGCTAAGGCCGGAAATCGTCGGGAACAGAAAGATGTGGCGGCGCTGTTGCACTCCACGCCCTCCACAAGAACGCGCGCATCGCGCAAGGCACAAGATCCATCGAGCACTGGTGCGAAGGTGACACCGACGCCTACGCCAACGCCACTGGAGGCACAGGGCATGGAGCAGCCACCACTTCAAGTACAAGTCTACCCAACGCCCTCTTCGGCCAGATGCCCGTCCACCATAAACACCCGATGCCGTCGCCGCAGCAGCAGTCACCCACCACGTACATTGCTGTCGGTGACCTTCGCAGCGTAGGGAGCGAGGCCTGCATCTCCACGTCCGGCGAGGCTGAGACCGTCCTCATGTTGCCCAGACCGGGTGTCCTGCCCAACAAAGCGAGCCCGTTGTACGGGGTATGTGTAACGTCGAACTTAAGTACTTTTGTACGAAGTGCATGCAAAGACTTCATCCGAACCGATTTAACGATGCTTATGGGATTTGACTTCCAGAAACTCATGGGTGGGTTGAGAGAAACACGCACTTACACATATTTGATCCCGCATATTTCAAGACTCCCCAAACTTAAATGGGTTGCTTCCTCGTGGTTTTCTGGTAAAATATTTTATGCAGATTGCCTGGCTCCGGTGTGCGGAGAGCGGTGATAATGCGAATCATGGAAACAAAAAAATAATCCTTTTGGAGTGCCTCAAAGTTACGTCGGTACTCCTTCAAGCCATCGGTAAATGCTTTACTAACGATTCCTCGGGTGGCTGAATCACAGCGACGCACGTATCACTGAACAAGGCCGACGTTCAGGAGAAGATAGAGGGTCAGAGAGACGTAAGAAATCGTACCGCGGTGTAGTAGCAGTTAGGATACTCAGCTGCTGGCAAGAAGGTCGCGAGTTCGCTCCCAGCCACAACGTTCAGTTTCCGATAGAGGAGAGATGGTAGAGGCCTGGTACTGTGTGATGTCAGTCCACGTTAAAGAACACCAGAGAACCGAAATTTCCGGAGCCCCCTTTCCCCCCTACAACGTCTCTCAAGGTAATATCGTAGTTACCCAAATATTATTGTATTAGGGTGTGTCGTAAGAGCGCGAACTCACGCTCAAAAATTTTCTGACGTCAACTACTTTGCTCCATCAAAAGCTTCTGCCCAGATTTTTCAGAATTGCATAGTGAGAACTATTATACTCGCTATAGAGCTATGCCCAGTAGCTGTTGTTGCTTTTACAGTTATCGACTTCGAATATTCCCACCCAACATTAATCATAACAAATGTGTGATTGTGCACATCTGACGTATTATGCATACTGCAGCATATGCAAAGACTGCATTGATGCGTAAATGTACGGGTGGGGCTGATCACTGTCGCCCCTCGGCTTTTGCAGAAACAGGTCGGTGAAGTGGCAGTGTCATGCAGCTACCCTGCCCTGGTGGTGCGAGGTCGACCCAAGGCTGCCCTGCGTTACTCGGAACCGAGCTATGATGCCACGGACACAACTACCAACACCATCAACAGCGACTGGTCGGCGCACCACAGAGTCATTCTTGACGCCCGCAACATCAGGCCTCGTACGATTACATTACCACACTTAACTTTCAGAAGGACGCTCAAGAAATAAGTAGGGAAGTTGTTCTAGTTAGGTCTACATGTCGAATCTCTAATGGCGGACATTTTTGTTACAGAGGCGCCTCGTAAGTCATTGAGGACGCAAAAATAGCGATAACATTTCCTGAATTTCTCGCACCGGAAATATGTGATGTTATACCTTTCTACGAAAGCTTCGTCGTCTTTCGAATGTGAAATTTTGCTGACAGCCACTTGATCAACAAAAAATGCGCAGATTTTTTGCCGTTGTTCGCGCTTTTCTGCTATTAACTGGGAAAACATCTTGGCAGAAACAAGTCAGCACTTTTTTTCGCAACTGATAAACAATGCTACAAATATAACAAAGCACTCCGAGAGATTTCCTGCTTCAGAGTTTTAGTTACTATAAAAAGGACGTTGAGGCAAAACTGCACAACGATGTGACATTTTCAAAAAGGGACATAACCATTATTTAACGTGAGAACCACCCACGCTTCAGAAAAGTAGTATGCTAGATAACGAGACATCCCAGTTTACTAAGTTATTATTTATGCACTATCGCAGTGTTCTGAGTGCTAGTTTTTTACGTATTTGTTGACCTTAAGTTATGACTTTTCTTCTTCTCTTTTTCAGGCTGTTGGTAAGCAAAACAAAATCATCTCGTTTCGAATAGCAGTTCTCCCTTAAAGAATTCTTGTTTGGTCCAAGCTTGCAAAAACGTTTAAATTAAAGCCAATGCGCAAGTAGGCCTACTCCTATCGGCAAAGTGCTGCAAAGTGCACACAGCATTCACGCGAAGTTGTATCCTGACGCAGCACGCAGGCAAAAGCGTCTCCGATTTTTCCGCTTTTGTCTGTGCATCCCGGAAAAATCACTTATGAAACGTATAGCACAAGGAACAATCAGTGTTGGCATCGCTGATGTTTCCAGGCCATTAATAATTTGATGTTACTGCTATGACAGAATAGGTAGTTGTAGTAGGAGCACTATCAAAGATTTAGTAGTGATAGTAAGTTATAATCGTAGTAGTAGCTGCACCTGTCATTATTATTATTATTATTATTATTATTGTTGTTGTTGTTGTTGTTGTTGTTGTCGATGATGATGATGATGATGATGATGATGATGATGATGATGATGATGATGATGATGATGATGATGCGCTTAGTGCTCCTGGAGACTTCGAGGGTATATGAACGCCGGTGAGACGTACCTATTTTCTTTTCACTTCGCAGGTTGTTCAGGGATGGTATCATTACCAAAATGATCGTTGCACTCATAGTGCTTGCCCTAATGAATGTGATCATTGCGGTGCCACTGTACACAGGAAAGGGTACGTCCTCTTGCCATGACCCTTCTAGGTTGGATTCTATTAATATTCCGTTGATATTTTTGTTCGAGTAAAAGCATTTAATATACAGTTATCTGTCCCGGGCACTATCTAGTCTCCAGTGTACTGTTTAAGATCGCGCCTACATTGTAGCACCACTCATTACCAAACCCAAACTGACCCAATTTCACTTAATATTATACATGTATATGCACTCATTATAATTTGGTTTTATACAAACGAACTTAACATTGCAATTTCGAAACGTCAAGCGGCTGATCCCTTACTATTTATACTACTATGGTTTGGTCAGCCACCACTACAAATCGTTCACATATTTGGGTAGTGACTTCACTGTGCTTTTGCTACGCATTTTATTTTGCTCTACATTAGTCAACATTGCATGATGCTTTATATGTTGTTTTATGTCGTTAATATCTTTCTTTCAGGTCATGTTGCCCAGCTTAAAGGTATCCTTAGCCTTAAAGGCCAACGTGCAGTCGGTAAGTAAGATCAATGTTCTTTTTACTAATTGCCTTGTAAGGTTCGAGTACAACACACTTAATTTTCTGTGAACGCTTTATCTTGTAATGGAATTACGTGAGAGTGGCTCACAGCAGTTATGTTTTTCTCTATCTTTTTTGTGTTTTATTTTTGTTTTTGTTATCCTTCATCCACGCGTAAGAGGTTACGACTTTAGTATAAGAAACAGGAGCAATAAAAGAGGACATTCAGTACTTTCCTTGCTTATCGAGACCGTTACTTTGCTCCTAGGAAACCTGATCGCCCAACAGGTTGTTAGATTACACAACCATACTATTTAAGCCATGCTATCGTATATCTTGCGCACGTTAAACACGAAAAAGTAGCCTGTCATTCGAACCTTCAAATAACGCGATATTTGAAGGTCACAGGTTCGCTTCCTGTCCGCGGCAAGTTATCTTTTCAGCAGCTTTTCTGCACATTTACATTACAATAAGGTCTGATACCTTCCCCTATACTTTCCTTGCATTATTGTCTGTTAGGTTTTATTACATTGTTTCTAGGTAGAAAAAACGAGCTCATGAATATACACTTCCTTCATTCATTCATTATCAAGGGTCTCGTCTTGGCATACTTGGTGCATTTGAGGTAGTATATAAGGTATTGTGTGTCAGATGCCAGTTCGCAATAAGTTCACGTGCTACGTGACGCCAGACAGGCAGATAAAGAGTGTTCCACATTCGCCGCCATGGCTGCTAGTGGAGCTGACTGACACTCCCACGTTTAATTCACGTATACACTGAATAAAGTGGATAGGGGGATAACCACCATGGTAGCTGAGTTTGAAGAGCACCGCACGCGTTATTCGAAGGTCGCAGGTTCAGTTCCTGCCCACAGCAAGTTATCTTTTCATCCACTTTTCTACTTTTCTTTCTAATATATATATATATATATATATATATATATATATATATATATATATATATATATATATATATATATATCCTCCTGAGTTCCAGCTATGGGGATTTGTCCAAAATATTGGACATGAAATACCCCATCACTACAAAGATCTCAGCATGTTTTCTTCCTCAAAACCACTTGTCCAATATTTTGGACATCTACTGGCGCCCTCCATGAAGTTTTGTCAAAATTGCGCCAGGAGATCGCGAAACAAAGAAGAAAACATGGTGGCGTTCAACAGGGCAACTTCTAGAAGTTAAACGGCGAAAGTTAAGGTCCACTTTTCTGTTGGTTTTTTATTATTTGTTACATTTTGAATAATAGCTTGCAGTTATTCCGGAATTTGTCACAATTTTCTTCAGTAGCCTTGCTTTGTGTTGCTTCAGGCCCACTACTTAACGCTTTAATTAAGTTTCAGCGTCCAATTAGTTGGACATCACGCCATACCAAAAGCGCAGGCATCACGGAAATAATAAGCTTCACTTTTTATCTTCGTCATATACACACCAAGTTGTGAAAGTTTCAGGCAATTCCGTGGACCAAAATCCAACCCGGAAGCCAGGAGGATATATATATATATATATATATATATATATATATATATATATATATGCACCCTGACGAAGGGCCGTAACGTTGGCAATAAAGCATCGTTTTCGTTTGCTCGTTCGCTTCTTCTGGTGACTTATAACTCGACCCGAATCCAGGAAGACTGTCAAGAAATATATAAATATATATATATATATATATATATATATATATATATATATATATATATATATTGGAACACCTTGCACAATAGCAATCACTTTTTAAGGCTTGGGGTCAAACACAAGAGACATCGAATGCACCAGGTATATTAGAAATTTTGCAGCACACGCAAAGTGAGACGAAGTGCAAAATGAAAAATTGGCCCGAATCTGCATGTTACACTGCAAATTTCGTCCAAAGACGATAGTATTGCGTCTGGAGAGAGTTAACAAAACGTTTATTTTATGTTCTGCGCAAGAAAATTGGTTGATGGTATTCTGGAGGCGCTGCGTTAAAGTGCGCCCCGCCGCGGTGGTCTAGTGGCTAAGGTACTCGGCTGCTGACCCGCAGGTCGCGGGTTCAAATCCCGGCTGCGGCGGCTGCATTTCCGATGGAGGCGGAAATGTCGAGGCCCGTGTGCTCAGATTTCGGTGCACGTTAAAGAACCCCAGGTGGTCGAAATTTCCGGAGCCCTCCACTACGGCGTCTCTCATAATCATATGGTGGTTTTGGGACGTTAAACCCCACAAATCAATCAATCTGCGTTAAAGTGCCTCGAGCGTGTAGCGGAGGCGAACGAGCGCATCGAGGCATGTTAGACACGAGCGCCATCTGACAGCTATCTTCGAAAACGAAGGCATGCGCGCCCGCGGTGAAAGTTGCGCGCCAGTCTCGGAGGTGATAAGGTGTAAAATGGAAAGCGACGTGGAGGTGCCACCACCGTGTCGTCGTAGCAAAGCGTTGGAAACACTTACCTTTTTGAGCATCGCGTTGCACAGTCAGCGCAGCGCGATAAACGCTACAGTCCTTAAAGTTACTTGTGTGGGCCTCTTCTAGCCTACAGGCAGACATAAAAAATATAGACAGGTTGTTATGGCTCCTCAAATATACATTACATTTGCTTTTTAAATAACAATCGCACAACTATGAACGCTAAACCTTGAGCAATACTGGTGGGCGCTGCGGATGGCGTTAGCCGTTTGATGCTGTTTCAGGTATGGTTAGAGCGGACAAACAGACAAATGTACAGACAGACAGACAGGCAGGCAGACAGACAGACAGACAGACAGACAGACAGACAGACAGACAGACAGACAGACGACAGACCAAAATTTTTTTTGTCGAAGGTCCCCAAGAAAGACTATCATCTTTAAAAAGACGCAGCCCTTTCTATGCCGCTTCATCTCCGTCTACATGCGCTGTAAGCTTTCTAAGATACAATATTATAGGGTTCCATGTATTCGGTGTTTTTGTTTAAAATCAGCGGATGCTTATCAGAATTTATATTTCTGGCGGTAGTTCGGCGTTCATCAGAGTTCATTTCACGCAATTAAGTCCCTGATTTTCTGAAATACGGGGCTTTTTTTGTTATTCTCAAAACCCGGAAATCTTAGATTAATTCATATCTGAATACTAAGATATCAAAACAGACAAAGCACATTTTGTTTTTCTCAGAACGTTTGAATGGACAATAATGTATACGCACAATCAAAATACCTGAACAAATAACAGCTTTCGTATAACAACCTTACATTAAAGCTCATTGTAAAACGTTCCAGTATACTTGGTGAGATTGCTGTCAGCGATAGACACGTGCTCCTTTCCATTGACGCCACTGAGCATTGAAAATGTCCTTTCAACGTTAACGCGAGAAACGGTAAGAACCAGAAGACGTAGAGCGCAGTGGGAAAGCACTGGCCGCTCGACATTGTGAAGTCTCCAAAACGACATGGGTTCAACATTGTTACGCATTTCATAGCACTGATAGTTCGCGAAATGGCTCATAAGTGGGACTTAGAAGTGTGGCAGCTTGGGCTATTTGGTATGGCATGACGATAGTTATAACGCGAGAACAAAACGACGACACAGAGACAAGAGACATAGTTATAGCGCTCGTGTCTTTCGTGTCCTTCTTGTCTCTGTGTCGTCGTTTTGTTCTCGCGCAATAACTATCGTCATAAGTGGGCTCAAGTCGTTAGTTTCAAGAAGCATTAATTTAAAAAGGGCGCATAAGCTATATAACACGCATGGAAGCTCATTCCTCAAATTTGGGTTCACAAAATTCTCAGAATCCAGCACACAGTAGACGAACACTCGTCTCAAAGCTACTTTGTTAAACGTGTCCTGCATTAAGTGCTAGCTATAGCCAAGAAAATAAATCTAATTGTTCGGTTTCCTGAATACAGCTAGATTTTCAAACATGTTCTATTGCTCTAATCGAAATTCGCTGTCTCACAGATAGCGGCATCGCGGGCGTTGGACCGGAGCCTCTGGTGTGCATGTATCAGTGCGCCGAGAACATGGCGAACGAGATGGCGCCGATGCCGGACGAGTTCTGCGACATCGTCTACTACCAGTTGGACGAGAGGTACACTTTCGTGGAGTGGCCCAATTCCAGCTGCATACGGCAGCTCGTGCTGGCTGCCTCGGCCTCGAAGACGCGCAAGTACGGCATCACCGTGCACAGCACGTGAGTCTTCGAGCAGGCTGCTACTGTCTTCAGCATCACTGCAGTTCAGTCCAACCTGAACCTGGGATTTTCTAGGCCACAGTCTGCGTCAATATTCACTGTCAGAGTTCTTTCTTGGAGATACACAGTGTGTTTCAGCTTACTTGCTCAAAATATTAATGAGGGCTAAGCGTGTCGCGTCTGGCCAGTACTGGTTTATATTCAGCACGCCATTTTTAGGATTTACCGAACTGGTTATTATAGACCTTTCAAGTGAAGGCACGCTGGGCGCAGTCATAGTCCTATTTGGGCTGTTGTTGACATGCGTGATCCCCTCCCCCCCCCAAAAAAAAAAAAATTCACTGCTGAGTCTGGGACGTCGACTTTAATGATCCCGTGCATCAGCCCAGAAAGGAGGAAATCCTCTTCACCTTCAATAAAGGTCTATAAGCGTTGAGTTCTTCTTTTCGTTTTTTTTTTTTTTTTTTTGTTCAAAAGTGCTGCATCACATACTCAGGTTGTCACACGATAGTTATAATACAGATACAAAGGCAGAAACAAGTTCAGAAATATACCGCATATATGGCTCAATAAGCTTGTTATTAACTTCTGTGACCTTTTTGTTGTCTTCTGATAATCTAAAGCTACATGTACAAGGTAATTTGGCGTATGGTAAATGAAAACTTATAAATGGATTCGTATATCTTTAAACCTCAAGCTTTTTACTCTAAAGTTGCTTGCGTCGACTTGGGTGATGAACATCGAGAAGCTGCTGTCAGAAATACCAAGCAATGACGTAGTGTTTTTTTCTCTTTGCCAACACCCCTGCACAGGCAAGGCGATGAGTCATCAGAACAACTGAAAACGTCCGCTGGCGTGACACAATTTATTAAGCTTTGGAAAAATAACGTCAGACACCACGGACTCACGTTTGTCAGTGGCACATACGGCACGTTGAACACGCTCGCACGCTTCAACCTCAACATCCTGGGCGTAAGTTACTTTCACTGCCGCATCAAAGATTGACCTCAAGCTTCAGCTAGTCAAATACTCATTATGCTCCCATTTCGATAGCAGTTTCCTAGCTACTGCCCGCAGTTCTTTACAGGGTCCACCACGCTGCACACCGTGTGATTTTTCTGCTGCGCATGAAATATCCAAACTACCCCCTCTCTTTTTCTAGCTCAGTATTGATCGTTGTAATATGTTACGCGTTACTATTTTGTCATTGTCAAAATGCATCAAATTTGTTGTGTACTTTAACACTTTTATATTGACGCATATTATCAATGTCTTGTGTCTATTTTCATTGTCGTTTTTGCACACTGTGCTTTTGTGTTGAAATTAAATGTGGAAGTGTTCTCTTTTTATTAATTCATGCTATGTATCAAGCAGCAGTGTAGTTATGAATAAGTAAGTTCACTATTATTCGAAACCTAGCCATGAACGCTTTCAGTGGGCAAGGACTTGGGCAAACAGAATGAGCATTTCAGTTCTTTAATATTTATTTCTTTTATTTGATTCGCTTTGGCGCATATTTGTCATATAGAGAATGACAATCTAGAGTACATGACAAAAAAATTAGCTAAACTCAACTATGAGGCCATGAAGCTACGAATTTTGGTAATGCAAAAATGTAAAAAATTATACGAATTTTTCTGAAGGAAACACGACAAGAATGCTGGAGCGATTCAGGTCTCATTTCTTTATTCAGCCCCATTTTAAGAGAATGTGCACATTTGGCGCATAAAGGTGGGCTTAGACTAACTGATATTTCCGGCAGATTAACAATGACCTTGAATCTCTGCGTAATTAACATGCTTCGGTCCTTCAGCGCTTCAAGTCCCTCCAGGTTGCAGCGAACTCGATGACCGGCCAGAGGGACCACCGCCGCTACGTTCTCTTGGGGATACAAGCGTGGTTCGCAAACTTTTCGGCGGAAAAAGTTGCCCTCGCTGCTGTCCTAAAAAAAATTTCTACGTGAGTAGTTCCTTGCCCTAACGATATACTCAGTGGAATTCACTGTAGCGGGTTCGATGGGTCGCGTCCTTTCTACAGGCGGCTAGAACTTGGGAACAGATACACGCTCCACGTAATGCAATCACTCTCTTAGTCGGAGACGATTTACATAAATGTTCCATCAAATCTCTTTCACTCATTTCTATGACGTCCGGCGCTTACAGCACGCCTTAGGTAGTGCTTCTGCCCAGACGTTCGTGTTTCTGGTTTACGAAAACTTCAACTTCCAGGCTAATTTGATCAATGATTCTGATATGTTGCTCTTTAATGTAATATCTACGATTTTTGCGTCACAAAGCAATATGATACGATTATGAGGCATGCTGTAGTGGAACGCTCTGGAAATTTCTACCGTCTGGCGTTCTTTAACATGCACTGACTGCACGTGCACAGTACACGCGCCACTAGTGTTTTTTTTTTTTTCATCAAAATACGACCTCAGCGGCCGGTGGCATTACGGGTGCGAGTTTCGCGTGTATTGATGCTTGGTGAAAATTCATACATTAGGTGTGAACGTCGAACATTTAGTTTTAGGTATGCGTGGTATTTACATTACTACAGAAATAGTGCTCATGGTTTTAAAAATCATCCGCTTATACGACTCTCTTAACGCAGCTCATTTCATGTGCGAGGCAGTTTGCGGGTGGGGCTTAGATTTATTCGTAGGTTGTAACTAACTAAAGGCGTTTTCAAACCATTTCCTGTGCCGTGGTATGGTTTGCAGAATGTTATCGGTGATGTTTTAATGAACTTTTCTGAGATGCTTTTTTTTAAACAGGCTATAACCAAAACAAATTCAAGCGGGAAGGTAATTAGGATACCATAGGTGCAATACGGGAAGATAAACGTAAGACTGGTGTTCGTGATACGGAAGTCGCATATGTTAGCGGCAGCCAGCAGCAACAGCAAGAGGAGCAAAGCGTGAAAAAGGTCACAGCAGAAGTCTTCGCGATAAAGATATCCACTGTCTTCTGCCGGATTGCGTAAACATAGTCAAAGAGATCGTTACTGCTACAATGCACATTTATTTAACGCTTTCGCGCCTTCTGGCGACTATCTGATGTAAATGATGAAGTTGTTATTAAGGCGAATTCCATTCACCATAAATGACCGCGTGTCTGTTTTTCAAATGTTCAAAACGTATGAAGAATTTTCTATATGTCTTGTCAAGTGCATCGAAGAGTCTTCAAGCCTAAGGTAACTCCACCTTCCAATATGGTTCGTAAAGTGCAAATTTCTACTGCTTCTTGAAGAATCTTTAATTCCGTGATTCTACTTTACGTCAAAGTACTATGAAGTGAAGTCTAAAATACCGATAAGGTCACTTTTCGGGCTGAGAGGAAGTAGTTGCCTTAGATTTTCTATTGCACGCATAATATGAGCGTTGAATAGGCTGCGTTGAATATATTGAGTATTTAGGACCACTAATAAATACCTCAGTGATTTGAAATTTGCAGATAACATATTCTCGTGGAGCAAGTATGAAGATTTCCCACAGTAACGAAACATCACTGCTTCAATCGATGAGAAGTAAACATGTTCGAGAACTATTGGGCTATGTGTAAAATAAGGTTCAATAAGCTATCACGGGCAACATTGAAATGTTTAACAATCGCGTAGATTGAAAAACAAAGAGATGCTTGCTCAGGAAACAAAGAATGGGCTCCCGACAATTCTATAGCTAGAGCTGTAGTTAAGAGCAGCCTTGACTGATCACGATAGTTCTGATTATAACGATGGTTATTAGGGTCCGGCGTGATTTCAGGTCCCAGCCGGTGAACCTGCTCGTCTTGTACACCCACATCTGGCACTGGCCGACTACGCAGTGCGTTGTGTCCGGGCCGACCATACTGAGCAACAACTTGCACGTGCCCCTCCCCGCCATGGTAAGCTCATAAAAAGCGCGACCACCTGCACTTCGCCAACACTGTCTAAATAGCGAATTTGGTGCCCGCTTCGTCAGGCTCACCCTCGCCAATATTTGTGGGCCTCTCATTGATTCACCCTTTCTACCAAGCCTCGCACTCGCCTATCCTGACGCGGCATGGCCCTTCCTCTCCTAACGAGTCCCACTCTCGCCACCCTGCCGTACCTCGTGACCAGTGCTACGCCGACCAAAGTGGAACCGTCGAATAAGAACTGCTTCGCTGTTGAAACATCGGAGGATGCCCACGTGGCTACACATATGAAGCGCTACCTATTGTACACTATTCTTTGATGTATTACTGTCTTTTATGCGTATTATTTCTTGCTTATGCTTTCGTCCGAACATCTGAACACTAAGTTCACGTGATAATGCCATGCAGACTCCTTTAATTGACGAAGTCAAGTCACACTGACAAAGTTTGGTGGGCCAGCTTTTAGCAGTGTCACTAGACGAAGGCTGGCCAACCATGTAATAGTGACGAAATACCGCACTGATAAAGGTGAATACTGCGACAACCGCACGTAAGGCAAATGTACAAGTCGCCCACCACATAATCGTTCAGATCGATGGCAATTTAAAAGAAACAGCAGCTTGGAGTCGTGCCATTCTCAACGTGCTTTCGAGCACCGCGTTGGGCAGTGTGACCACCACGCTGGTGTGGGCGTCGTTTCCAACTGCTGTTTCTCGAGGCTGAAAGTAAAAACGAACTTTTTGGCATAAGGCATTTAGACGCATTACTCAACTATGCGCGAATATATGTACGGGCACCCGCACATTGCGTGGGATTAACGCACGTGATTTATGTAACAGAAACGCACGTGTTTCTGCTATGTCCGGAGCTGTCTCTCACCCAAGAACGTACGGGCGGGGTGCGGGGATCCAAAAAGCATATCTGTCTGGACGGGTAAAAACAAAAGTCACAGATTTGCTGCAAAAGCGAAGCAAAGAACGCAATAGCAACAAATTAGAAGGTCACGCGCCAAAGCGCGAGCAGATCGAAACGTTCCCGCGTTTCTCGCGCACAAATGACGTACAAAACGTACTCACAGGGGCAGATGAACGCAAATAAGCGTCTCAGTTGTTACTTTGCTGTATCTGAAGAGCACGCCCTTTTACGGCGAAAGCTGTTATGAGATCACAACTCGGGTCACGCGCAATTGTCCGCCACCGCCTCTGGTGTCCGTAACCACATCGCGCGAATTTTTTTAAAAAAAAAAGCTTAAGAACCAATGACACAGGGGGGCTTGAACCCTGGTTCACTGGGTGCCTGCCCATTGTTATACCACTGAGCGACCCCGGTGCTTGGAACTTGTTGCAAACTTGCCTTAGGCAGGCTTGATTTCGGGAAAGCAAACTCGTTATTACGATTTTAAAGCGGTTTAGACAAGTGAAAGAACGACCTGTCGTCGCACAATGCGAATAGCGTAACGTGTGGGTCGTCCAATGCTTCAACCCATTATAAAAGCTTGTTCTTGTTACCCTGTTAACTGTGGCGCATACCCACTTCAGCCATAATTCCTCATCGTCGTCAGCCACTGCATGAACAATTGGCACAAAATTTCTTGCAAGTGTTTAGCAGATACCACACTTCTCAGAAGAATGATGAAAAATAGCGTAGTGAATGCCGGCCTTCCCCAAAAAAATTAATTATTCTCTAGTGGGTATCATGCAAGTGTGCCTGCAGTAGTTACGCAATGAGTCTTTTCAAAGGCTCTGAAAGGCCGCTCTTCTAGCTTTCACTCTTCTAGCTTTCGCCTTCCGCGCGGGCCTGGCGTCTTTTCGCAAACGGAGACTGTGCAACGATTTTAGTGACCTCTGTACGCCTGGCAACTACAACAGAATTGTTCTGGTAAAAGCCCAAGGCCAGCCAAGGCGCGCAATTGTCCCCACCACTAGATAGGCAAACGCTCGCGTCGTTACGATTTGGCGACGCGCGCTCATTGCGCCATCTTGCTGGTAATGCTGAAAACACGATATTCGCCCCCCTCCCCCCGAGATGCGCATCACCAACGGTAAGTAGTAGATATAAGTAGCATTCCATTTGAACGTTCAAGGAGGTGCTCCTTTGTGGCTCAGTGGCTAACGCCTCGCGCTCACAATTCAGAGGTCCGACGTTCGATTCCGCGTGCTGGAGTCTTTCCCTGGGTTAGTTCTCTTTCTTGCGTTTTCATATATATTGATACGTATACATATACCATGAGTGACGTAGACGCCAACGCCAGCGGCAAAATCCAACCGAGAGTGTCCATATAATCGCTATCACAATAAAACGTGTTTATTTCTACATGGAGGTGGTTCGCGAACTGCCGTGGGAAGCGAGTCGAGTATTGCTTGTAATGAGCGGGGGAGAGGGGCATCAGTTGTCAACCCGACGCTAGGGAATATAGGTGCGTGTGGAAGGCTGGAAACAACAGATTCATTCACTGAAACTAAGGAAAGTTTTCTACAGAAAGCGTCGCGAATTTAAAATTCTTTGAAAGGCGCACATTCTCAACCTATTTCCGGGAATATCATCCAAAACAGTCAATAACAAATGTTTCGCATGGTGAGAGCCCATAACAATAACGCAGCAATTACATGTGGATCCTAACTTGAAGACAGAGTGAGGAGTATAAATGTGAGCTTTCGGCAGCCTCTCCTTGGTTAATATACTATTAACACTTGTACGCTCAAGCATGTCCTTTGTTCAGAAAATGTACCAGCCTTCAGTAAGATTATCGGAGTTTTTTTTTTTTTACACGCCAAATCCGCGATATGATTACGACAGACGCCGTATTAGATCGCCGCGGACATTACAGCTACCTGGGGCTCTTTAATCCACTGCTAAACCAATGTGTACGGGCCTCAGGCATTTCACCTCCATCGCAATACGACCGTCACTGTCGGTGTCGAACCCGCGCCCTTCTGCTCAGAAGCCTAGCCCCGCCGTGGTGGTCTAGTGACTAAGGTACTCGGCTGCTGAACCGCAGGTCGCGGGATCGAATCGCGGCTGCGGCGGCTGCATTTCCGATGGAGGCGGAAATATTGTAGGCCCGTGTGCTCAGATTTGGGTGCACGTTCAAGAACCCCAGGTGGTCGAAATTTCCGGAGCCCTCCACTACGGCTTCTCTCATAATCATATGGTTGTTTTGGGACGTTAAACCACACATATCAATCAATCAGTCAGAAGCCTAGCACCGTATCCACTACACCACAGGGAAGTTCTGTTCCACTGCACGCTTCACGGTCCATAACTTTTTCTCAACTTTCTTTCTTATTCTCCAATCTTGAGACTCGTATGTTAGAACTGGCAGTGTGCAGTGCACAGTACATTTCCAGTTCATTGACAGAATGTCACTGCATCACGGTGTCATAATACACTGGCAGAATATCACTCCATTCTGTCAGTTGCAACCATGGTTGTACACTTTTCTTTTTAGGGACTGTAATTATTCATGCGATATACTTCACGCCTGCAATGCATAGGGTGTTTTACAAAGCACTCAAGTGCTGGCACTTTCGGTGGCAATAAGAAACGAGTGTTGCCTTGCGATAACTGCGAACAGCCAATAGCGCAAACACAGTGGGCGTTACTCCAACACGAAGCTGCGCACATAATTCACATTAGGCAGTATGCTTAGCGTCACTGAACTTTTCCTTGTTTATTGCACGTGTTGTGCAAGCTATTTGATCGGACCTCGCAGCATATTTGCGGCTACAAATGCAATCTTTGAGGGATGCTTTTCCTCGTGATATGTAATACGCATCTCACATAAACTTATCAAGGTATCGAAAATCACGCGTGAGCATCTTGTATCGATGAGAAAGTATGTGCCGTGGTAGCTCATACGGAGATTACAACGGTTTCTTCCATATGATGTATCGAGTGACTATAAAAGCTTCTGTTCTGCTGAATTGGAACGATGTTGTCTTGAATTTAAAAAGTCAGTTCCATTACTTTGCCTCCACGTACGACATGTGCATTGTTTGTTTATAACGTTCTTGCAATGTTTTTTTTTTTTTTTTGCTGTCTTGTGTGCCCCATAGAGCATAAGGATGTAGGGCATGTCAAGCTGCTATATGTATACAGCTATCTTTCCCCGTCCCGACTATTTACTGCATAAGTGTATGCGGTGAATACTTTGACAGAAACTCAAACACATGGTGTCGCTGGCATGATTGAGATTGTCGCTAATGTCGCAATTATAATGCAGGATACGACCATGGAGTTGGTGAACGCGGCGGAGACGCCCAAATACGTGACCGTTCTGTTGTCGCTGAGTGCGATAGTGTCCCGTTTCGTAATGGATTCCGGCTGGGACAATGCGGCGATGTACGGAAGCCAATGCGTCGACCGAGAAGCTGTGCCTTATTCGAACGTGAGTGTGTTTCGAAAAAGTGGTTAACATTTAGAGTACTTGGTGCTCTACTACGGAAGAGCATAAAGCCGCCCCGTTGCCTCAGCACATGTTATAGTAACTATGAAAAATATTAGAAACAAGGGGTGCTCCTAGAGCCAATGTTTTGACATGTGGTCTCGGCATCGTCCCAGGTGTTCATACAAGTGTTCCTGTGTTGTTGCTTCGAAGAAGACCACTTGTTGTAACTTTTTCTTTGGCAGAAGATTTCTATCCCTCTCACTTCAACATTATAGTCATTGGAGTGCGCAGTTTTCCTCGTCACTATTTTTTGTTGCGCTTTGTACTCAGCGCCCTGTACTCTGTTGAACACATTTCTCATTATGAGACATTTACAATACCCCATAATCATTTTCAGTGCTACTTTCTGGTACATAACAGGTCTGCGGTGAAACCAACGTCTTGAATCCAGGCATAGCACCGGAAGCCAACGTAGCCATTGCCCACGTCTACACGGAAAACGGAGTGACTCTGGCCACCTACGAAACAGGGGACACCATTAAGTCAAAGGTAATGGCAGCGTCCTTGTAGCGGCTTCTCGGAGTCCCTAATAAATGCAGTTTCTGTCTTCTAAGTGAGACCACCTGCCACATAAACTTCCTAATTTAATAAGGTAATAGCAGTGGGAACTCAGGCGAATACCTGAAGTAAAAAATGCCCATAAAAACAGCCACTACTTTAAACTATCGGATTTTGTTTAATTGTTAAAATTATATACAGTGCTGTTACAAGGTGTTACATATAAAAATTTACGAAGAACACTACAGAAAAAAAATTGAAACAACATGAAGCAAGAAAAAAACAATCTAGCAGTGCATTCCAGTGATGTTGAAAAAGAATGATTATGGTTCTAGCGGTGCAATGGAATAACATAATATAATGTTGTTTTCCCCATAAAGCTATACTTTTTTTACAAAACAATGTAGCACTTGACCTCGTGTGCCTCTTCATGCCGTCGTTAATTGGGCACTGCTATGACCCCGCACAATAGATTTTTTTTAATATTGCTACGTACCAGTGGCATGGAGATGGAAAAGACAAAGATCTGTATGGCTGGCGCTGTTTGCTTAACCAGCTGCAAATATATCTGTGCCTACTCTTCCGAATCTGTCTCCTTCTCGTAACAATATTTTTATGGGTGTTTAGCGCTGGTCGACTGTCCCACGTCTAGACTGCTTCAGGACCAACAATTAGTCACAAATAACGTGTTTTGGTTTATTAATATCTTTTTATTCCAAGCGTAATTGATTATTCCTGCTAACAGGCTGTAATAAAACGGGATAAGTATATTTTACAGCAGTCGCTGCCACATTCTTCTATTATATAGCTATATGCACGCCAGGGGGTCAGTGTATGTAGTATTGGTCGATAGACGCGACGAACGGAGAACACGAAACTTGGCGCCCGGAGCGCGGGCCGAGGAGGAGCAGAGCAGGAGCCGAGACCCTGGCTGACACTCACGGAACTCCTTCAATCACAAGGACGCCTCAATATATACAGCAGAGCAGTGCCCCGCAATACAAGTATTGGAACAACTGAAACCACTATACAACACTTAGAATAGCCATAAAATTCCTAACCATCTAATTTCACACTGTGCACAGTTTTTGTTTGTTGTTTGTTTGTTTGTTTGTTTGTTTGTTTGTTTGTTTGTTTTGTAGCGAAGCCTCCGAACTATGAAATGGGTCGAACTCTTGAGTACCTTCTAGTGGGGCTACCCAACAAGGACGCCGCTCGCGCTGAGAGCCCGTGCTTGGCTGTGACTGTCGCCATTATATATTCTCGCTCGTTGCCGGCTAATAAACGCCTTAAAAATTTGGTGGAGGTGCTGGGTGGAGGTGCTGGGCGCGGGATGTACCGCTATGTGCAGCAGTTCGTTCGCTCTTGCCTCACTTGCCAACGCCGTAAACCGTCAGCCCACATGTCGCACGCCAGTCTACAACCGTTACCATGCCCTGACCGTCCCTTTGGGCGCGTAGGTATAGATTTGTATGGACCACTTCCTCTGACGTCGGCTGGTAACCGCTGGGCCATCGTTGCCGTTGACCATTTAACGCGATACGCCGAAACCGCCGCTCTCCCTGCGGCTGCTGCGCGCGATGTTGCGTGCTTCCTGCTGCATCGATTTGTACTGCGCCACGGACCACCCCAAGAGCTTCTCAGCGATCGAGGCCGTGTCTTCTTGTCGGAAGTCGTCGAAGCCATTCTGACGGAGTGCCATTCTGTCCACCGCAAAACTACTGCTTACCACCCACAGACGAATGGCCTCACCGAACGCTTTAACCGCACCCTCGGCGACATGCTTTCTATGTACGTCGCTGCCAACCACACTAATTGGGATAATATACTGCCCTTCGTCACCTACGCCTACAACACCGCCCCTCAGAGCACGACTGGTTTTTCACCTTTCTACTTGCTGTACGGAAGGCACCCGTCGCACACCATGGACACGATACTCCCGTACACGCCGGATCCATCTGAGTGTACACCTATTTCCGAGACAGCCAGGCTTGCTGAAGAGTGTCGCGAGCTTGCCAAGACTTTTACGACGCAAGAGCAAGAGCGGCAGAAGAGTATCCGTGATGGCTCCACCACTTCTGAGCCCACGTTCCTTCCTGGTGCGCTTGTATGGCTCTCGATCCCGACCTCTGCCGCTGGCCTCTCTTCCAAACTACGTCCCAAATACGAAGGCCCCTACCGTGTCATCGAGCGCACCTCACCCGTCATCTATCTGATCGAACCCGTTGAACAATCTTCAGACATGCGCCGCCGTGGGCGAGACATCGTCAACGTGGAGCGCCTGAAGGCTTATTATGACCCGCTCATAATAACAAGCTGTTAGGTCGCCAGGTGGCTCCCTCTTCGACCCCGGGGTAATTGTAGCGAAGCCTTCGAACTATGAAATGGGTCGAACTTTTGAGTACCTTCTAGTGGGGCTACCCAACAAGGACGCCGCTCGCGCTGAGAGCCCGTGCTTGGCTGTGACTGTCGCCATTATATATTCTCGCTCGTTGCCGGCTAATCAACGCCTTAACAATTTGTTTGTTTGTTTGTTTTAGTGAGAGAGAGAGAGAGAGAGAACTTCATTAAAAGGTCAGTCAATTGCTCAGGCATGGCCCATTGCCCCTAGCTGTCGGCCGGAATCCCTTGGGACGTGGCAGCAGCAAGGGCTTGACTGATGATGTCGCGCTGGACGTTGGGGTCTGGGCTGCAGAGCAGGGCCTCCCAGGATTCTACAGTGTTAAAACCATCGTTTTGACTTGGACATGTCCACACCATGTGGACCAAATTCGCTACCTCATCACAAAATTTACACTGGGACTGGAAAACTGCGGAGTGCCACTTGCTGTAAAGTGCGGGGTTTGGAAAAACCTCGGTCTGTAACTTTCGCCACAAAACCTCGTTTCTCTTACTTAGTGAGTTGTCCGCTCTCGGGTATACTTGCCGATTCAGCCTGTAGTGTGCGACGATTTCATGGTATGTGCGCATATACTCGCTTCTTTATTCGGTAACTTGGGAGGTTCCAGGGGTCGTCCGGTAGGTGAGACCTCGGGCGACGGAATGAGCCTCCTCGTTCCCTCTAAGTCCTTGGTGAGCTGGAGCCCAGACAAGCAGAATCTGCTCTTTGGGTACTCCTACCATGTTTAATATACGGACGGCAGTCTCCGTCACCCTTCCCGATTCGTAATTTCTCACAGCGTTTTTGGAGTCGCTGATGACCACCCTGATCCCCTTTTGGCTGATGGCCAAAGCTATGGCCACTTCCTCGGCCTCTACAGTCTCGACACCAAGTACTGTGCAGCACGCAATTAGGCCACCATCTCCCCTGACCGCCACTGCCGTGTGTGCCGCTTTTCTTTCATATTCCGCAGCGTCTGTATACGCGACGTCCTGTCGACCAGTGTACCTAGATTGTAATGCCTCTACCCTGGCTTTACGCCTGCCTTCGTGAAAGTTAGGGTTCATATTTCTGGGTAGCGGAGGTATCTTTATCCTGTCCCTGATCTGTATCGGTATGTCTTTTGAACGCGCTTGCTCACGCGTGGGCTCATAGCCCAATCTCTTTAATATTGCCCTCCCCGTTTTAGATCCGAGTAGTCTTTGATGTTGTGCAGTCACAGTAGCCTCAATTAGCTCATTGAGTGTGTTAGATACCCCCAACTTCATAAGTCTGTCAGTTGACGTGTTTGGGGGAAGTCCGAGCGCGACTTTCACACTTTTCCTGATAATGGTGTCGAGTTTGCCCCGCTCCGCTTGGTTTAATTTTAAATAAGCTGCCACGTACACTATCCTACTTATTATGAAGGTCTGCACTAATCTAAGAAGGTTCACCTCCTTCATCCCAGCATGCCTGTTTGCTATTTGTCTGATGAGACGACATGTCTGATTAGAACTGGCTTCTAACCTAGCAAGAGTTTCAGAATTCTTACGGTTCGCCTGAATCCTTAGTCCAAGGACACGGATACTGTCGACCGCGGGGATCTCTGCGCCGTTAACATACAAGTAGATGCCCACTTCAGGCCTGTTGTGGAGCCGCCGTTTTCCGGCGGGCATGAGGAAGAGTGCTTCCGACTTTTCGGCCGAGCATTTAAGTCCTTTGGGCTCCAGGTACTCTACGATTTTATCAATGGTGATTTGCTGAGAGCCTTCAATTTGGCCGTCACTGCCCTTGTTCATCCATAATGTTATGTCATCCACGTAAATGGTGTGATATAAATTCTCAATATCCTTTAACTGTTCAGGCAGTTTCAACATCACAATGTTGAAAAGGGTGGGTGATAGCACCGAGCCCTGAGGTGTCCCCCTGTTGCCCAATTTAATGTCCTCGATGGATTCTTCCCCGATTTTTAAAGTGGCTGTCCTGTTCGAAAGGAAGTCCTTGACGTAGTCATAAAGTCGCTTTCCGACGTTCAGGGAGCTCAGATTCTCCAAGATTGATACATGCCTCACGTTGTCAAATGCTTTTGCCACATCTAAACCCACGATAACTTTTGTGTCTCGCGTTGGCTTGTCTATAATTTGGTCCTTGAGCTGTACCATCACGTCGCACGCTGATAGACGGGGTCGAAAACCGATCATGGTGTCCGGATACATACCATTGTCTTCCATGTACCTATTGAGCCGCGTCTGAACGACATGCTCCATGAGCTTACCTACGCAAGACGTTAACGATATCAGCCTAAGATTCTCGAAACCGAGTTTTTTACCCGGTTTAAGAATGAAAATTACATTTGCGAGTTTCCATTCCCGCGGTATCGTCCCTTTTTCCCAACACTCCTGCATGTACGTTGCTAGGTTAGCGATGGACCTATCATCTAAATTACGGAGCATTTTGTTAGTCACTCTGTCCGGCCCTGCCGCTGATCTAGTCCTTAGCCGATTAATCTCTGCTCGCACCTCAGCCAGGGAGATAGGGGCGTCTAAGGCTGCGTTTTCCCGCCCTCCATAATCTGGGAGAGGTTCGGATCCGGCGGGATTAATGTATCTGCTCCGAACTTCTTCTAAGAGTTCCTTCCTAGTGCCTTCAAATTGGTGCGCCATCCGTTCCAATTGTTGTTTAGACGCTGTCTTCGTGCTCTCCGGATCTAAAAGGTGACGAAGAAGTCGCCACGTCCCGGACGTACTTATATTTCTATCCATCTCCTGACATACGTTCCCCCACCTTTGCTTCGTGAGCGCGATGGCGTGCTCTTCAATTTGCCTGTTTAAAGCCGCTATTTGTTTCCTGATACTCTGATCCCGTCTCCTCTGTTTGAGTCGGTTTTCCAAAGCTTTCTTTTTCTTCCAAAGATTTACTAATCTCGTGTCTACCACTTCGTTGTCCTCCTCGGTTTCCACCACTTCAGTGGCTTCCTTAACAGTACGTAACACCCCATCGCACCACTCGGTAAAGTCGGAAATGGGAGTCGGGTCGCCCCTGAGGTCCCTGAAAGAGTCCCAATTTACGACCTCTACCCTTCGTTTCCGAGGTGTTGCCGGGCCTCTCTCTACCACTATTTCTATGATCATGTGACCACTGCCTAGATCCTCGTTTGTGTTGCACCACGTGGCACTAGTGCCGCTCCCCGTCAGGGTAAGGTCGGGTGTGGTATCAACCGCGACACTATTTCCCTTCCTATACAGATCTGCCATCTTACTCAAAAGTCAATTTTAAAATAATATTCATCATAGCAAATGCAATGGCGCGTTGCATACATCACCACAAAGTTTTCGCCAGCGCCCCTTTTAGAACACACACGCAGGCCGCTGTCGTACGTTCCTGCACAGTGGCACCGGGTGTCACATGATTCACACACTGTAGCCGTTGTTAGCTTCATCGCGGATACATTTGTTTCTCAATAAGGAACCAATTGGACAGAACGGCTCGGTCAGGCCAGGGGAACAACGTACTAAATGGACCTTCAAACTAGCCATCCAAAACGTTTCTCCTTTCGATCAAAATCTCAACGACGCTTAAGCTTTGCTTTCAAGAGTAGAATGCGGAGACGTATTCGGGTCCCATGCATATCACCATCAACCATGCCGCAGGGAATGTAATATTTTTGCCGGCAACCCTAGTTTCGAACTTTCTTAATACAGCTACTGCACGTGGAGTTCAGAAATGCATAGAGTTTCCCAAAATTAACTAGAGGGCACTCTGGCACTGCGATCGCTCAGCGACCATGAGAATGATGGGTAGTACACACATTTGCCTAGTCTTCGTACTTGCGGGCAGCGAATCGTACTTGCGGCTTCGTTTATTACTGGTTACGGTTTTGTTTTAAAAGAAAGAATGAACTCTTTTGAACTTGGGGACTTGATTCAGAATAGTAAGCTTAAAAGAATAAGGTTGTGAAGTGCAAACGGTGAACATTTGCTAATTTATGTTTTCGTGAAAAACAGCACCAAGCCACACGAACACACACGGAGCCAGAAGCAGGCCAGAAGTACGAAAGTTAGTCAAATGTGTGTACTACCCATCATTCCCATGCTCGTTGAAGCGCCATGTGTTGCAACTCCCATAGACACTAGCGCCAGAGTTCCCTCTAGTAAGTATTATGGGAAACTCTATGCAGAAATGCTTACTACGCCGTAGTTATTCCTTTTGCGAATTGGTGAAGTAACCACGACACGTCCGTGGGGCACCACGTGCACCTACACAGCTGCGCATATTACGATGAGCGGGCAGCTTTAAACCACCGTTTCGGGGCACAATGCGCTTGTTTTGACGCCTGGTGCGAATCCACGCTTCCGCCACAGTATTAAATGCGTTAATAAGACAAATCCCCCGGAATTGCACTGTACTAGCGTTTCAAGAACTGGCGTGGTTCCGTGGTAGAACACCTGTTTGTCAAAGAGGAGACCTGGGTTAGATTCTCACTGGAACCATACATTTTTAAATGCGAATGCATTTCTTAGTCGGGCTATGTCAGGCATCCAGCGTTGTCCACGGCGTACACGGCGGTGTCCACGCGCCGGCAGGTGTTCACTCCGTTCTCACACCCTCTCCCATAGCAACAGCTGTGGTGTGCACGCTTATCTTCGCCCCTAGCAACTGGACATGTGGTGCGAGAAAGTGTAGGAGAGAGTAGGTGCAGTGCTTCGCCACTCCTCTCGCCATTCGCTCTATCTCCTCCCGGCACCCCACTTTCCCGTCCGCTAGCGCCTCATAATCATAATAATAATAATAATAATAATAATAATAATCATAGTCATCATCATCATTATTTATTTTCTCTTAAAGGCCCCCGACGGGGTATTACATAGGGGGGGGGGGGGGGTCGAACAAGGATACACAAAGGCATTTGCGGACCAAGAACATAAAATAAGATACAATTCAAGAACTGGATTTGCAGGCACTAATAATAACTGTCGACCATTCGCTGGCTCGACACCTCTCAAGAGCATACGTAAATATGCCCAACAACATAAGCTACATAAGCGACTGCAATTGCAGCTATTTAACGCAAAGCGTTAAGAAGTTTCTGGGTTCGTCTTACAGGTCGACTACGCCTACCGCCACCTGGGGCGCAGGAACTTCGGCTGGGCCATTCACTATCTGATCGGGAGCAGGTTGAATGATTCCTGCCCCCAGATTGGCATGGAAGGAGAGGACGTCGTCGCAACAGCCGTTCTACGAACTAAGAAGTCTTGGAGAGGGTGGCGCTGGCTGTACCCTCTTTGACCGGACTATCCCAACTATAACTGAGAATTATACCGATTGTATACGTCGATTGGAATCAATATGAAATACATATCGCATCTTGACTATGAACGCCCCGCCGTGGTGGTCTAGTGGCTAAGGTACTCGGCTGCTGACCCGCAGGTCGCGGGATTGAATCCCGGCTGCGGCGGCTGCATTTTCGATGGGGGCGGAATTGTTGTAGGCCCGTGTGCTCAGATTTGGGTGCACGTTAAAGATCCCTAGGTGGTCAAAATCTCCGGAGCCCTTCACTACGACGTCTCTTATAATCATATGCTGGTTTTGGGACGTTAAACCCCACAAATCAATCAATCAATCTTGACTATGAACATCCGCCCAGGGACATGGTCGAGTGTTCCCTTAGGCTGCGAAGCACAATGAGGGTCCACCTTGTCGTCCATTCAGCTTATAGGGCATCATCATGCTGACAGTAAAGCGCTCTATACAGCCCATAACAGGGCTAGCAATGCTCAAAACCGAATTAAAGTGGATAGTCTGGGTCTAAAATAATGACATTATCACTAAAAGGCAATGAGTAATTGCATGATTTACCTTAAAACCACTAAACGTTTCACAAACATGGGGCAGAGTGGGGCGCGGTGAGAGAAGATGCCACCACTTCGCCGAGCGAGAAGCCCACCCCCACTAAAACGTATTTATAAGCGGTATTGATTCTGACGGGCATCATTGCGATTATTTGTACTTGCAAAGGCCTTGTATGCTTGACTGATAGTATTCCCCATATACTGCCGGTGCTCAAGCGCATTGTCTGACTGAAGGTGCACATATAGATATGGTTGTATTTGCTTGTACGGACTTGCAATATTGCGAGACTTGGAAGGTGGTGAATTCTTTCTCGAGTGCGACAACACTTCAAATCGACTTTCTTAAGATGCGTTCGTTTATATTTTCAGTATAAGTGAGGCGTGCATTGTGCTTGCGACTTTGAGTGCGGCAGCGAAACGCCACATTCATTAAAACACATAATCGGGATCAAGCTTGTTTCTGGTAGTTGCTCTTTTTTTAAGTAGACGGAACGACAATGAGCAGAGGGATGTCGTAAATGAAATTACAAGTATAAAGTAAGAAGTTATCATTCCATTAGTGATGGTAGTCCACCAGGTGCAAATGTTGTGGACTACTTTAAATTAGAAAAAAATTTACAGTCAACATTATCTTCCCTGTCCAGTATGGAAAGTATGGGCTTTTGTTCAACTTTAAAGTGTAGGATTTGAAAAAAAACAGTTCACTATATCTTTCACGGATGGAAACTCTATCAGCCTGGTGGAATTCGGAATGCCCTGTAGATTATAGACGCCGGAAAGCTGCATGGAAAAAACTCCTTGCCAACTAATGTCCTACTAATTGGAAAAATTATTTGTATGATAAAGCTACGTTTAAGAGAAAAGTATCATTAGCGAAAGTTTATTATGAATAAAAACGTTATAGTAATCTAAGAGTAGTAATAAGAAAGCTCTCTTCAGATTTCTCCGTAATCGTAAAGCTTTTGCAGCACCGTAAGTATTGACGCAGCTATTTTTCCCTAAAAAAATGGAAGATATATTAGCTGAAATTCCATTAGTATTAGAGAATATATTTACATCACAAATACAAAGAAAGGTGGTAAAAACTTCATACGGGAATGATTTTGCTGAAGTAAGTATGAAGTAAGGAACATGCGCATGTTGTTCGTCTTCTCCCAAATGCAGCTCCAGGACCAGATGGTGTCACTTTAGGAATCTTAAAAATGTTATTGGACATCTATCCTGAAGACCTTCTTGGGGTTGTTAATCACTCTTTTGGAAAAAGTTGGATGCCTCCTGATTGGAGACTTGCAAAAATAATTAAAAAACTAAAAAATAAAATAACCGGAACTAGGAATTCTTTACGCACTCGTTCCCGTGTACGTTTTGCCCACTCGGTGGATGAGTTGGCGCTGAGAAGGGTGCGAAAGAGGCCGAACTTGCTCTCGATGCGGTAGAAGCGCCTCGCCCACCGAGTACAAAGTCATGTTGCAGACAGGTAATCAAAAACACGCCACGCCCATCTCTTTCGGGGCATGCAGAGCTAGTTGTCGCGGAAGGCAATATTGCTGACCGCCTCCAGAGCTTCAAAGCTCTATCGGCCGAAATCACCCTGAATAGCTTCGTTGGCCACGACAGCCACCTGGCACCGATGGACGTGAGCATGAGACATTCTCAAATACTCTTGACCTACGTCAACAGAGTTTTATAGGCTAAGATTCTTAAAGCGGCACCCATTCGTCTCTCGTAGTAGTGCGTAACGTGTCTTACGTTTTGACCTGCAAGGTGGTGTGGTATATTTCTCTTGTGCGTTGTTGAACGATAAAAAATTCGCAGCGTGCGCGTTAACTAAACGCCGAATTCTCCTGTCTCCCATTTTCCATTAGCAGCCATCGGCATGTACATTGAGCACTATCTGACAAGAAAGGGTTGCTACATTATACTCGCTGGGCGTAACCCCCTTGGTTTTAGAAAGGTTTATCGAGCGTTGGGCCGCAGTGTCATGAATACAGAGAACTAGTATATACCATGAACTCGAGGTGGTGAAAGGTGGGAAGTAGACACGAAGCGCGAGCTGTAAGAGAGTGTGCGTGCGCCACCTCTTGTTTAGTCCTTGGAATGTCCACTGGATGGCGGTGCTTCTATATGAGGAATATATGATAAAAGATGCGAGATGGTGGTACTTGGAGTGTTGAATAGATGGACGAACGGACGCACAGACAGATGCATGGACGGACGCAAGGATGACTGCACGAACGGATGGACGCATGGACGGACACAGGGGCGGATGCATGGACGAACGCAGGGACGGACGCACGAACAGACGCACGCACGGACGGGTGGACGGACGCATGAACGGTCACACAGACGGACGCATGGACGGATGGAAGCAATAACGAATGAACGGACGGATGCTTCACCCCACTCTCCATCATTCACTTCGAGGATATGCTGCCAACCAATGTCCTACTAATTGGAAAAATGATTTGTATGATAAAGCTACGTTTAAGAGAAAAGTATCATTAGTGAAAATTGATTATGAAGAAAAACGTTATAGTAATATAAGAGTAGTAATAAGAAAGCTCTCTTCAGATTTCTCCATAATCGTAAAGCTATAGCAGCACCCGTAAGTATTGACGCAGCTATTTTTCCTAAAAGAATTGGAAGATATATTAGCAGAAATTGCATTAGTATTAGAGAAGATATTTACATCACAAATACAAATAGAGGTGGTAAAAACTTCATACGGGAATGATTTTGCTGAAATAAGTATAAAGTAAGAAACACGCGCATGTCGTTCGTCTTCTGCCAAACGCAGCTCCAGCACCAGATGGTGTCACTTTAGGAATCTTTAAAATGTTATTCGACATCTATCCTGAAGACATTCTTGGGGTTGTTCATCACTCACTTAGAAAAAGTTGGATGCCTCCTGACTGGAGACTTGCAAAAATAATTAAAAAACGAAACAATTAAGTAACCGGAACTAGGAATTTTCACGCACTCGTTTCCGTGCCTGTTTTGCCCACTCAGTGGACGAGTTGGCGCTGAGAGGGGTGCGAAAGAGGCCGAACTTGCTCTCGATGCGATAGAAGCGGCTCACCCACCGAGTACACATGCATGTTGCAGGCAGGTAATCAAAAACACGCCGCGCCCATCTCTTTCGGGGCATGCAGAGCTAGTTGTCGCGGAAGGCAATATTGCTGACCGCCTCCCGATCTTCAAAGCTCTATCGGCCGAGATCACCCTGAATAGCTTCGTTGGGCACGACAGCCACCTGGCGCCGATGGACGTGAGCATGAGACATTCTCAAATACTCTTGACCTACGTCAACAGAGTTTTAGGAGCAAAGATCCTTAAAGCGGCGCCCGTTCGTCTCTCGTAGTAGTGCGTAACATGCCTTATGTTTTGACCTGCAAGATGGTGTGGAAGATTTCTCCTGTGCGTTCTTCAACGATAAAAAATTCGCAGCATGCGCGTTAACTAAAAGCCGAATTCTCCTGTCTTTCATTCCCCATTAACAGCCATCGGCATGTACATTGAGCACTATCTGACAAGAAAGGGTTGCTACATTATACTCGCTGGGCGTAACCTCCTTGGTTTTAGAAAAGTTTAGTAAGCGTTGGGCCGCAGTGCCATGAATACAGTGAACTAGTATATACCATGAACTCGAGGGGGTGAAAGGTGGGAAGTAGACACGAAGCGCGAGCCGTAAGAAAGTGTGCGTGTGCCACCTCTCGTTTAGTCCTTGGAATGTCCGCTGAATGGCGGTGCTTCTATATGAGGAATATATGATAAAAGATGCGAGATGGTGGTACTTGGAGTGTTGAATATATGAACGAACGGACACACAGACGGATGCATGGACGGACTCACGGATGGCTGCACGAACGGATGGACGCATGAACGGACGCAGGGGCGGATCCATGGACGAACGCAGGGACGGACGCACAGAAGGACGTGTGGACGCACGAACAGACGCACGCACAGATGGGCAAATGGACGCATGGACGGACGGAAGCAAGAACGAATGGACGAACGGATGCTTCGGCCCACTCTCCATCATTCACTCCGTGGATATGCTGCCATTTTTTCTAAACACACAGATTTATGCTGCTCCCATAGGAGGCCACTTCGTACTGTAAATTATGAACACCTTCTCCTAACCATGTTCGGTGTTCTCCAAACGTTCTAAATGACTGAGCAGTACGTCTTCCTGCATAGGGTACTAATCGGTTAACGTGAGCAGACGGCTGCTCATCAATGGCGTGGAGACAACAAGCTTTTCCCCGCCGCGGTGGTCTGGTTGCTAAGGTACTCGGCTGCAGGCCCGCAGGTCGCGGGATCGAATCCCGGCTGCGGCGGCTGTATTTTCGATGGAGGCGAAAATGATGTAGACTTGTGTGCTCAGATTTGGGTGCACGTTAAAGAACCCCAGGTGGTCGAAATCTCCAGAGCCCTCCACTACGGCGTCTTTCATAATCATATGGTGGTTTTGGGACGTTAAACCCCACATATGAATCGAGAAAACAGGCTTTCTAGTTGAAAGAGGCATTCGCCAGAGATGCCCAATCGCACCGGTGCTCTTTGTTCCTTCCATAGATGCTCTAACTAAAGGAAAGTGGCAACGTGCCCTACTATTCAGGGCTTTCCAATGACAGTCAGGGGACAATCAGCATCATCGCTTATGCGTATGACATCTCTGTGTTCGTTCGCAACCAAGCCAGTTACAACGCTTTCTTGCAGCTGATCATAAAGTATGCCAGTTGATATCGCGTGCCTGCCAGAACAAGGGGAAAATCCAGGTCCTTCGTTTCAGTGGCTTTTTCGCCGGGTGGTATTCAGTACGTGGATGCTGTGAACGTTGTCCGTGTATACTTTCAAGAAGAGAAAGTCCCCAAAAGGAATTTAGAAGACACAGTAGATTAAGCCATACAGATCTTCAAGTATGCCACTGGCTTCAATTTGTCGCTTGACGCAAAAGAAACTGCGCTAAAACCCAAAGCCTGCATTACTGTTGTTTTATATCGGGCACCTTGCGCTCATGCCAATAACGTTAGCACACATGCTATTGTTCATAACTAAATACAGTGTGACGTATAAGGTGCCCAAGCATCCCGTCTTTCACATTAAATGAGAAGCATTTCGTAGCAAACTTCGGTGACTTTGACTATGTCTATCAATCTATCTATCTATCTATCTATCTATCTATCTATCTATCTATCTATCTAACTAACTATCCGCCTACGGCTTTTAGCTTTCCTGGCCGTTTCGATAATGACATCGATGCCAAACTTGGTATGACATAACATGACTGTATGAAAAAGATATTTCACTAGTCATAACATGAAAACCGTGACATGTATGAAATGAATGTCATGATTCACATCTCACGACCTTTCTGCCCATGCGGTAGTTTTGTTCACATGGCATATTGCAAAACTGGTATGGTATGGCATGATTGCATGGTGAACACAAGCGACAGACCCTAACATGAATATCATGACGTGCGTGTCATGTAAGTCATGACTACACGTCATGCACATGGTGCGCTCATGATCGTTTCGCTAGCCTCACATATACCAAATTTGCTACTACATGAAGACAATGAATGACGAAGGCATATGAGTGGTGCAAACATGATAATGATGACATGGTTGTCATGTAGGAACATGACTACATGCCAGGCTTATGATGCACTCGCGGCCGTTTCGCTAGCTTCACATATACGAAATTTGGTATTACGTGTCGTGAATCGGAAGTGAATAAAATACTGGGCGCAAACATAATAATCATGACATTGAAGTCATGTATGGCATAACTTAGGTCCGCCTCGTAATGTTGTGCCGATATCATTACGACATATCAACCTTCGTCATTCGTGCTTTGCTTATCATCGATTTCTACGGTACGTGGGATCTGCCATTTTTTCTGCATCATGATCTTAATAAAGGGTCACGTTAACTTGAGGGTAAAGCCACTTCGCTTCTTTGTTCACCTAATTTTTTTAAGTTCCATGTCGAATTCAACGCCCTCTAATGTCAGTACTCAATGTGACCAAGGACATGACGGCGCGCAATGACGCTGATATGCCAAGTAGTCTTTCATGGCAACGCTGGAGCTTACAATGCCATGCGCTGCACTGAAAAATATTGGTTTCAGTTCTCTAAAGGTCCCCCAAACAATTTTCAAGTTACAACTTCTCAAGCCGACCGCCATGGGAGTTGGGCGTATGCTCTCCTGAAAAAAACTTAACGTCGGCGGGCCCGATTCAAGTTTAAAGTAACAAATTACTTTTAATTTGCTGCCAATCTCTACTTTTTCAAACCAGTCTTTGCGTAAGGGCTCCAGTTTTTAAAGTGTTGCTGAAGTTTCAATTTAAACTAATAAACTGGTCACGTACCATGACATACTCAAGCACTAAAAGCTTCAAAGAGAGGCAAACCCACTACGACAAAAACAATTCAAGAGATATCAAAAAAAATTGCCAGGCCTGCGTGGATCGCGCAGCACAGTCACAGCTAAAATATGAAGAGCGACCTTTCAGAGCCTTTTTCTAAACACCTTTTGAATAAATGCAAAAATAATACTTACTGGGTACCCACTACGCCATAATACTCGTGCTTTATGTAGTAGGCCGGCATTCGCTACGCTATCATTCGTCATTTTTCGGAGAAGCGTGCTATCCGCTGAACACTTGCAACGACTTTCGTGCGAATTTTTGGGGAATTTTGTGTTTAATTCAGAGGCTGACGACGATGAAGAGTTACGCCTAAAGTGGGTATGTTCCACAGTTGATATGTGATGAAGAACAAGTTTTTGTAATGGATTGGAGCATTGGTTGACCCATTCGTCACGCGATTGGCATTTTGTGACGCCTGGTTGATCATTTTATGTTCTAATACGCTTTACTACTCACATTAACGCGATTCCTGTCACGACATCAAGCCTGCCTAAGGCAAATTCGCGAACGAGTCCATGCATGTACCATCGCCACTCAGTGGTAGAATACTGGGCTGGCACGCAGTAGAACCGGGTTCAAATCCTACTATGTCACCACATGTCTTTGGTGTTAAATATTTGTCTTTTGATAGTGGTTACCGGTTCAGCCTGAATTGAGGACGACGCAGCGAGTGATGGAAAGGAAAATTATAGGTGTAACCTTAAGAGACAAGAAGAGAGCAGAGTAGGTCAAGGAACAAACTGGGGTTAACGATATCGTTGTGGAAACCAAGAAGAGGAAATGGACATGGGCCGGGCATGTAGCGCGTAGGCATGCAGGATAACCGCTGGTCATTAATGGTAACTGACTGGATTCCAAGAGAAGGCAAGCGGGTTAGGGGGAGACAGAAAGTTAGGTGGGCAGATGAGATATAAGGTGGCTACAGCAAGCACGAGACCGAGTTGACTGGTGGAACATGGGAGAGGCCTTTGTCCTGTCGTGGACGTAGTCGTGATGATGATGGTGATGATGATGATGATGATGGCGGTGGTGGTGGCGGCGATGATGATGATGATGATGATTATGATGATGATGATGATGATGATGATGATGATAGTGGTGGTGGTGGTGGTGGTGGTGGTGGTGGTGGTGGTGGTGGTGATGATGATGATGATGATGATGATGATGATGATGATGATGATGATGAGTGGTTACGGACCACGGCGGCAGCCCGCGGCAGCGAACAACTACGACGCCACGCATGACCCGTGTTGCAATCTCATAACAGCTTTCGCTGGCACAAATCTTCGGGATATACAGAGATATCCAAGTAAATATACAGAGCGGACAACTTAGGACTCGAGGAGCTATGACTGCGTGCTTTGAATAGCTCCTATTCACATGACCAACTGTACGCAGTCTAGCGGGCCCGGGAAGCAGGTGAAATTCTATGCGTCACCGCACATAATTTCCGGGTGGCTTGATCCCAGGCCGGAAAATCCTGCAGGTTCTTTTCCATAACAGTTACTTTTCTTCCATTTATAGCAGAGGAGAGGGCCACTTGATCGGTTGTACAAACAGCGTCCGGTTTCTCCAATATAACACTTCCTATAAGCCAATGTGACACGATAAGCTACGCCCTTTCTGCTCTCGTCTTGCCTGTTTGAGCATTTTGCTTTAATGTCAATTCATATTAATGTAACCCCGAACTCTCCTTTCAACTACTGCATAGATACGACATAACTTCCATTTAGCGGAAAACAGTGTCATCCATAACAAACACCCCACCGAGTCAGTGAACTATAGATATCAATAGTTCATTGACAGTTCACTGTTTATGAATGTGCTCTAAAAATACGCTCAATTTCTAAAACCTACCACAGAGGAGATTTTTGTTGGCTTGGCTTTTTTTTATGGAGAGTGGTCTCATTACACGTTTTAATAACCTCAACGAACTTTGCTACATTCAATGTTGTGGAACAATACTGCACATATACGAACAATATCAAAAGGATCCTGACGTCAACCAATGAATCAGTTTCGACTGATCAATTACACTTTGAAAACCTGACTTTAATTCATTTGGCCATCATACATTGAGCAATCAAAGACAAAATCAAGGTCAAAGTTTTAATTAAAAATTTATTTTTGCTCAATAGGAGCCGCATGGGCTCTGGTAGATGCCTTCAAAAGTTTATGACGTCATGCCTATTGTGGCATTCAATTCACAGTGGCGTCGTCGCATGCATTTTCTTTTTACGCTTTTTCTCACTTGCCAAGGGTCATATCGCGGCAAGCCTTATAAAAATTGGTACTGTGTAAAAGAGACCTAATAATAAGAAAGAAATAGTTTTTTTTTTCCTTTGTGTGTCTGTAAAAGCCGGCGTGCACTGTTTCTTGGTCCATTTTCATTTTCCTCGAAGAAAGACATTTCCAAAGATATGGTGTCGAGCGGTTCCACCATAACGGATGGTAGGAGGATGTCCGGAGGACGTCCTTCGCGTCCTCGTCTACTGCGCTTCCAGATGTTTCTGCTTTCTTCGGGGTATTCTTAAGTTCGCTTATCCTTTCCGAGTTTTGCTCGACAAAGCCCGCTTTTATTGCTAGGCTAGGGCATTAATCAAAATGGTCGGTCGGTGGGTCAGTCGCTCGGTTGGCCCTTAGATGCCTGACTGACAGACATGAGTCAGCTGTGCCCTCAATGACCGCACACCCCGGCAGGTTGCGCCCTGACGCCGCAGACAGCCAAGCAGCGTGAAAACAAGTGCATGCAGGTAGGTATGCCCCGACAGGACGGTTTCAAGCAGCCTGAAACAAAGCTAGACCGAACAAATGTACGGCCCATGATTACGCCTCGTCTTTTACAGAGAAAAACTGCTAGATTCACTTGAATTACTCAAATAAAGTCATTTATCCTTCTCACATTTCAATAAATGCAGTGCACCGTTTTTTAAGACCGTGTATATATATATATATATATATATATATATATATATATATATATATATATATATATATATATATATATATATATATATATATATATATATATATATATATATATATATATATATATAGAGAGAGAGAGAGAGAGAGAGAGAGAGAGAGAGAGAGAAATGCAGTGACGTTAGGCGCCTCCACACAGGGACTGTGGGCTGTGGGCCGAGGCGGAAATGCCTTGACGCACCTGAAGTGACGTTCACCTTATTAACAAAAGCAACAACAGATGATTAACAACTAGTTAACAAGAAGTTTTGAATGATTAACATGAGCATTTCTATATATGCAAAAGCTACAGGACGTGACTATACATTCGCAATTTTTTTAGAAATATAATATATAGTTATTGGGGTCTAACGTCCAAGAACCACCATAGGATTATGAGAGACGCCGTAGTGGTGGGCTCTGGAAATGTTCACCACCAGGCGTTCCTTAACGTGCACTTGAATCTGAGCACACGGGCCTCAAGTATTTTCGTCTCCATCAAAAAAGCAACCACCGCGACTGGAATTCGATCCCGCGACCGGCGGGTCAGCAGCCCAGCGGCTTAGCCAAAATATCTTTTTCTTCTTTTTTCTTGCAAATCCTATAAACACACGCGTGCTCTGATATATTTATCATTGAAACTTAAGGTGTTTATCGCACAGGAATTGCCCCCACTAATGTTTACAACAGACCGGAATTACACGTGACAAACTTTGAAAAAACATAAACAAAACGAGGCTCAGTAAATTCAGATGTGTATGTGTATGTGTATTGCTAAACACATATGTTATATGTGTATTACTCTTATTATTACTTCTCCTAACACAAATATGTCCACTTATTCTTGAAAAAAGCCCCGCCGCGGTGGTCTAGTGGCTAAGGTACTCGGCTGCTGACCCGCAGGTCGCGGGTTCAAATCCCGGCTGCGGCGGCTGCATTTCCGATGGAGGCGGAAATGTCGAGGCCCGTGTGCTCAGATTTGGGTGCACGTTAAAGAAACCCAGGTGGTCGAAATTTCCGGAGCCCTCCACTACGGCGTCTCTCATAATCATATGGTGGTTTTGGGACGTTAAACCCCACAAATCAATCAATATTCTTGAAAAAAGACATGGAGGAAAAACGCACGGCGTCAAAGAGTGGCACGAAAAACAAATCGGTATAACTCTCGAGGTTCAGTTTAGCTGTGAAATAAACCGGTATGATTTCTCGCTCACTGGCAATTTGGGGAAAATCCCACCGCCTGATCAAGCAAAACACAAGAGGCATCGTTCGTTCGAGTTGGCGCGCAGACGATGCCTTGTACCACCACGTGCCGACACGTACGTCAACACGGCGCGCCCAGAAAACCGGAACATCCTTTCCTCGCAAGGTAAAAGTAGCACAAACTCGAGTGATCGACTTCATACTTCGAGGCGCCGGCAATCGCGAACGGTCACCGCCATCTTTCCTTGTCGAAAATGTGTCGGCTCGCGATGTTGGCAGTGTTGTTGGTAGCCGCTTTCGTTACAGGTAAGCATACCTTGGCGAGCTCGTTTCTTGTTGATTAATAGTATTGGCATTTGTGATTGCAAGCCTTATCTTGATTACTTTCGAAGTACTCCTGCAGTTAGAGAGGTTTCATGCCCGTGCTGCACAATTCTATAATGCTCTGACGTGCATATTTCGCACATGTCTCAACGTGTTAGCTATAATTATTGAAGCCAGTGGCATCTTAGGAGCTGCAGTGAAGAGCGCAGACGATGTATCAAAAAGTATATTGTTTGTGAACCGCATTGGTGAATCACTCGTCTGTGGTGTCTAATCTACGTCTAAGGGAATTAGGCAAGCGACTCTACGTGGAAAAAGGCACATAGAAAAGTCTGCTTCGGCTCCTTTAAAATGTCGTGCTTTTTAGACAAAAAGAACAAACTGTATATAAAAGCCGATTACATGCTTTGAAAGAGGAAACTATTCGTTAGAGCTCAGTTGACCTAAAGACCTTTTATTACTACCACTTACTATTTTGTTTGACAAAACAAGCACTTTTTTCATACTGTTGCATAATTGTTATATGATTTATGCAATATGGAGGGTATCTGCTACGTCAGTATTACCTCTATCTTGCGGTTTGTTAGAAAAAAAAGGCTTTTTTTTTTGTGCTACACAAGGAAAAATTTTTTTTTGAACATGTATGGCCAAACAATATGCCACGCTGCCCTAAGTAAACCTGACTGCATGAAGTAAACGTGATTTCCAGGCCTGACAAGGGCAAGTCTAAAAATATAAAGGGAAGAAGGCAGATAGGTGTGTAACCGTGTAACAGGAAAAACTTCCGGTAGTATCGAACGAAGCTGGCAAAATTCTAATGCTTGCTTACTGTTTCATGCAAACGTAACTATAGCACGACGGTCAGTGATGTGAACAATTACAGTTAAATAACCGTTAACTTCACGTCGCTGAGTAGGTGTCAAGATTTCCAGCTACATTTTTATGTTTTGTTTTGTTCGGCGGTGTCCTGTTATGTCCCATGCTTTTGCATCTTTCTGTTAACAATATTTGCAGGCCTAAACAGATTTGTTACAATGACATAAGCATCAAGTTGCATGCATCGTACACAAAGACATGCAACGTTTCATTGCAGTTTTTTTTTTCTTCGTTAACGTTTCCCCAACTGTTTACTGCAAATGCAAAGTAGCCCCCAGCAATAGCTGTCCAGGTGAAGCGGTGAAGTGATTGCAGCATTGGGGTCGTTGAACACGAAGCCCGCAGACCTCTGCTGTAATATGTCACGCTACGCTGAAAATGCAACGCTTGCACGAAAAGAAAAGCGTTTCCAATGCTTTTCTAAGACGACACGGTGGTGGCACCTACCTGTCACCTTGCGTTCTACACCTTATCGCTTCCGAGACGGGCGCACACGCCACGCGCTTTGTTTTCCAAGATAACTGCTAGAGAGCGTTCATGTTTCATGTGTGACGTGCCTCGATGCGCTCGTTCGCCTCCACAGCACGCATCGAGGCACTCTAACGCAGCGCCTCCAGAATACCAGTCACCAATTCTCTTGCGTAGAACATTAAATAAGCGTTTTGTTCACTCACTCGAGACGCAAGACTATCGTCTTTCGACGACATTTGCTGTGAAACATGTAGATACATGGCCTTTTTTTTTCTTGTCAATTTTTATGTCACAAAAAAGTGGGCATGCTATATTTGCACCAAAAGTGGCGTAGAAACTAATTACTAATTTTCTTGAAATTTCTCACCAGAAGTAATTCATTACGCTGCTAACTGATCAGTCCACAAAATGAATTCATTTATTACCTATAATAGATTAATTTTACTTATATAATTTATTTCCTACCAAGACTGCACGTGAGATGAGGGAGTGGTCACGTCAGCACAACGAATAGCAAATGTGTTCTGCAAACCTCGGCATACAAGCCTGTTTCTCCCACTCCAGCCTCCAGCACCCAGCGTGGGCCCCAGCAGTGCTTCTTCCCACCTGACCGTGGACCCTGCCGTGCCTTCGTCCCATCCTTCTACTTCGACAGTTCATCCAGAACCTGTCGTGACTTCGTCTATGGCGGGTGCCAGGGCAATGCGAACCGTTTCAAAACTCGTAGACAATGCCTTCTTTCCTGCAGCTGAGATGGCTTATCTTGCGTTCCAAACGCTGCAGAAGTCGTGATGTACGCTATATCTGCCGTCACGCTCTTTGTGTTTACATCATAAATTAATAAATGCACTGTTCTTACACCTCCTTTCTCGAATGGAGACCCACTAAACAGGACACATGGTCGCGGCCTCTTACGCATTCGTCTAAAACGACTTGATGGCGGAAGCCATCTTTTCTGCTGCATTAATGCACTCCAGGGAGAGGAGGGAGGCATCACCCTATTGATGGTTTTTACACTCCCTCGAGGATTGCACTGCCAAAGAGACGAAGTCATCTGATGATGCCATCACGTGATTTTACATTTTGTTGTCACGTCATAATGACGTCATAGGCCCTGGCGTGTCGTGGTGACATGGTGACGTCCCGATTACAGATTACATCATTCGGGATAACGTAATCACCTAGTGTGTGTGCGTGTGCGTGCGTGCGTGCGTGCGTGCGTGCGTGCGCGTGTGTGTGTGGTGTGTGTGTGTGTGTGTGTGTGTGTGTGTGTGTGTGGTGTGTGTGTGTGTGTGTGTGTGGTGTGTGTGTGTGTGTGTGTGTGTGTGTGTGTGTGTGTGTGTGTGTGTGGGTGTGTGTGTGTGTGTGTGTGTGTGTGTGTGTGTGTGTGTGTGTGTGTGTGGTGTGTGGTGTGTGTGTGTGTGTGTGTGTGTGTGTGTGTGTGTGTGTGTGTGTGTGTGTGTGTGTGTGTGTGTGTGTGTGTGTGTGTGTGTGTGTGTGTGTGTGTGTGTGTGTGTGGTGTGTGTGTGTGTGTGTGTGTGTGTGTGTGTGTGTGTGTGTGTGTAGTGTGTGTGTGTGTGTGTGTGTGTGTCCTTCCCAAGCAAGAACAACATCATGTAGGGCCAACGCTCACCCTTTATTTAAAACCTAATACCTCCTGCAACACAAACACCTGACTTTAAAACAACAAGTCAAAAGCATGTTCAAGCTGGATGTCATTCTCCGTGCCCTATCTCGCTTGAATCTGGCCTGTGGACCAGCCTGGCCTCCGGACCTTCCTCCTACTTCAGGAACCTGGGTGCATAATGCAAAAGATGAAGGGCGTGTTATGCACGTCCACTGTATTCCGCGTATGCCATTATGTGCGTAAATTTTATAGTTATGTACAAGCATTATGCTATACTGCCACTATAACTGCTAACGTTCAAGTGACATCGCAAACCAGGAAAGTTGGTAAGCTTAGCGCATCCAGCCTAGAAGCAACTATTCCACGATTATTATTCAGCCGCCTATACTGCCGCTGGTTTTTATACTTCTGGCATGCAGCAAACAAATGCTAATCAGTACCTGGAGCCATCTTTAGATAGATTTTTCCTCGCATCTGGGAGAAGCACCTCGCCTAATGCCATGTAGTTTAATCATTAAAAAAAGGCGGTATTGCTGACATACAAACAGTCCAAGATTTATTTTATTCCGAACGAGACTTAGGAATCGTATGTGGCGGTGCAGCATTTGCATGATCCACTTGTGACCTCACTCCAGAGATTTTCGGCAGTTGTATAGTTATGCCTACTTAATACGGCTCACAGCTCTCAAAGTTGTTCAAACGCTTGGAGCTTGCACGACATCTGTATACGGTTCGCGTTATATTAGTTGCCAGCAGGTTTAGGTAAAGAGCTTCCAGTTACAGCTACGTTGTTATCTAAACACTTTACTTATGATGCTCCATGCTAACAATCATCTCCCCCTACTCTCAGATCTCCCTCTCCATGCTTACAAACTTGAAGATATATAATACCGTATTTTATCGGACACAACGTATTAGCTTGGATTTTCGATGAGGGTGGCTCTCTCCGATATTCATCCGCCTGTACATTTAACACATGCAGTACACCAAACGTGAAATACCAACTTAAGTTTAAGCTTAGTTGGTTCTAAATAAAAGTTTTTGGGTTTTAACGTCGCAAAACGACGATATGATTATGAGAGACGCCTTAGTGGAGGGCTTCAAAAATTTACCACCGGGTTTTTTTTTTTTTTCACGTGCACACAGGCCCAGAACATTTTCGTCTTTTTTCGTAAATACACTCGTCGAGGCCGGGATTCGATCCCGCGACCTGCGAGTGCAAAGTCGAGCACCATAATCACTATAGACCACCATAATGAGTTTAGTTAGTTAGTTATTGATTAGTTAGTTAGTTATTTGCTTAGTTGTTGAGTTAGTTAATTAGTTAGTTAGTCCGCCAGTCAGTTGATCAGTCAGTCAGTCAGTCAGTCAGTCAGTCAGTCAGTCAGTCAGTCAGTCAGTCAGTCAGTCAGTCAGTCAGTCAGTCAGTCAGTCAGTCAGTCAGTCAGTCAGTCAGTCAGTCAGTCAGTCAGTCAGTCAGTCAGTCAGTCAGTCAGTCAGTCAGTCAGTCAGTCAGTCAGTCAGTCAGTCAGTCAGTCAGTCAGTCAGTCAGTCAGTCAGTCAGTCAGTCAGTCAGTCAGTCAGTCAGTCAGGCAAGTCAGTCAGTCAGTCAGTCAGTCAGTCAGTCAGTTAGTAGTTAGTTAGTTAGTTAGTTAGTTAGTTAGTTAGTTAGTTAGTTAGTTAGTTAGTTAGTTAGTTAGTTAGTTAGTTAGTAGTTAGTTAGTTAGTTAGTTAGTTAGTTAGTTAGTTAGTTAGTTAGTTAAAGTGGCCTTATCCTTCTAAATGTTATAATTCCTTCTCAAAAAAGCCAACCAAATCTTTTGATCATTGGCATCACGCCATGTTTTTCTACTGACCAAGTACCATTACCTTTCCTCTAACAATTTTTTTTGTGTGTGAAACTGATGCTTAATTATGTGCAAGACGTCAGCCACTTCGCAACATGAAATGCACAGTTACGCAACATCATTTCATTTGTGCTATCCGTCAAAATCCAGCATATGCCAAGGAGCGACACTGTAGCTAGCAGTCGTGAAAATTTGCCAACTAAACGAGAATCCAGCCGGACTCACCTCGAACGTGCAGCGCTTCATACACTCGTCGTAGGTCCTAAACGCGTTAACTTTCCTTCCCCCGCAGCCGCCGTAGAGATAGGGCTTGCAAAGCAAGTACGTTGTGTCGTAAAACCAGCGTGGCACATAATCCTTGCAACGACGGGGGTTTGGCATCAGCCAGCATTCGTTCTTGACCATCTGATCTGTCGGGTTGTCCTGCTCGTCCTCGTCTCTTTTGTCCTTCTTCGCCTTGGCTGCTTCTGCAATGCACATATGTTGTCTAATGATCTACTGTTACCTTTCCGCAAGGATGAGCAGCTTTAAAGAAAAAATATGTCCTGCATGATTCCATTCGCGACTGTGAGCTTCTAAGAGAACACGACGAATAAGTGCGACGATTTAAATGTACAGAAATGCTACGCATTCCTGCAGATTGAAAAATTACCCTACCCTTGTTGTTGTAGCGACTGCTTCGTTTTTTATTCCCTACAATTCAAATCATCACAAACTTTTGTTATGAGGCGCTAGCATTTAGAAACGCTGCTTGAGCATGAATAACCTTTTTCTGCGACTCCGTGGTGAAGCGACTGATGCGACTGGCATTCAAAAACGTCAAGATAATTGAGTGATTATAGATAATTTTTATAACCACACTAGCCACACATTCGCAGAGTGGCAACTTTTTTGGCGACTTTTCGCTCGTCGTTTGGTGAATTTCACTCGAAAGTCAGTGGCGACCCCGCCCAAGAACACCAAACTCAGCTGTAGTGGTTGACTGTGTTATAAAGCACAGCTGAAGGTAATGAATAGAATAAAAGCGTGGTGTTCGGGGTGTGGTGCACAGGGCATCTAATTATTTAAAGGTAAGGAGAATGTGTGACCAGTTTAAAAGTGGGTAGAACTTATGCGCTTTACAAAGCGACAATGTGCATGGGCGGTTTATAAATGCGCATAGTGAGTGAGTGAGTAAAAACTTTATTGAACATGTCCGGCGTCATTGAGCGGGCTGGGGCTACAAGCACCCCGGCCTAGGTGACGGCCTCGAGTCCTTGGACCCGGGCGGCATCCTGGGCATGCCGGACGGCCCACAGTTGATCGGCATAGTTTTTTTTTTTTTTTACACTGACGTTGCCATAATAAAAAGTCCATAGTTCTCAGACTGTCCTTTGCCGGGATGAGGCTAGCCGAGGCCGTTTCAAGTCGTTTCTGCTCCCTGCTTTTTGTGTGCTGTTTGGCCTTCGCAGTGTCGATTTCATTATATATTGGTTCAATTTTTTTGAAGTTAGTCACTGTAGAGCAGTTTCGATTTAAGACAACACAGGAGCGAACATCGGTGCATGGCTGAACAGACCAGATCGGTAGATATAAACTACGGTCGGTTGCATCCTAAGAATGTGAGCTCCACCCACAGTGGTCACCTTCCCACGACGCCTCGAGAGGGCGGCACCTTTGCCACATTCCAAGCATATGACTAGGCCGTATACGCACGGGTTCGTTTCGATAGTATTAGGTCGAAAAAGTTTACTCGTCGGCAAATTTTGTCTGAAATTCCGGCTTCACTGCTCAGCCAAACGCAACAACTTAACAAGGAACGGCGAACATTTATTTAAATAAACTTATACATAATATTTGCATTATTTGTGAACAAGTGCTTATAGTGAGAACCGAAATCGCCAATAGCTTTGTTGCACAAGTGAATGACAGGCCCACTGTAGTATTGGGGGCGGAGTGGTTATTTATTCGTAGGTTGTAACCGACTATTCATAGTATAATCTCCGAGCAAAAGCAGTTACAGCAGATCACTACATGCCGACAATTTAAACGCTGTAAAATAAAGGTCACGAGGTAAATTCCAGCTAAGGGAGCGACACGACTTACCTGTCAGTGCCAAGCATACGAGTAAGGCCACCAAAAACAAGTGCCGTACACTATACATTTCGAGTAGCTTTCAATCCTCAAAGTGCCACAGGTTGCCGCAGGCTACTTCATCAAGACCTGAAAGCAGGCAGCCAGCTCGTTTACAGAAGCATGCGACGATAACTGCGAGACGAGAGTGACGGCGAGCTCTGGCTACGCGTCAGATGGAAAACGAAGAGCCGTCATGTACTCCGTGAGCACGAGGAAGAGGAAAAATAAGAGAAAAATAAACCACTAAATAGACGTAATGGGAAAAAAATTCCGCGCGAGCCCTCACCAAGACTCGCAGGATGCCTTACACGAAAGATCTTATAGTGCCCGAGCAAACCTACCAACGCCGCCTTTTGTGTGATGGACCATGCAACCTGCAAATGCCCCGAATAGCGTGTGAGTGACACAACAAAGACGTGAAGAGGGGTGTGCAGGAATAAGACTGAATGAAAAAGGAGGGGAGACCTTTTTTGTGTTTGTGTGCTCGAATATAACGGGGAATATTTGCAGAGTTAACATAAAACTATAAAGAAACGTGAACCGAACAGAGAATGGGAAAAAAAGACAGCGTTGGTTTTGATGGAAAGATAAAATGAGCCCCCCTCCCCTATTTTCTAGCAGCTAGGCGTGAAACACTTTCCAGCTGCTCACCGCTTGAATAGTGGCCCCGCAGCTGAATTTCCCGGAGATCTCTACGTCAGAGTCAGAAAGAGAGAGTGTGTAACTAAATAAATAAACACACAGACAAGCCAAGGAGCGATGTCTTTCTTGTTGTTACCAGGCACCAATTATATATGGCGTCGGAAACGACAACAACAACAATAATCGGGAGAGGAGGAAACAATAGCCGTTCGACACGCCATCTCTCTCTTGCTCCCACTGAACAACGCGCTTTGGTCGGCGTAACAGAAGAGTGTGTCGCTTAGAACTAGAGTTGTGACCTCGCCGCTGCCGGCAAGATAAAGCTGGAAGCTGCGTCTAATATTTATGTGCATTCGTGCGACAGGCATCCGTTTGTGTCACTGATTGTTTCGTTAATTACTTCAGAAGATTGTTGATTCATCTGTGGGGTTTAACGTCCCGAAACCAACATATGATTATGAGAGACGCCGTAGTGGAGGGCTCCAAAATTTTCGACCACCTGAGCTTTTGTAACGTGCACCCAAATCTGAGCACACGGGCCTACAGCATTTTTGATGGAGGCGAAAATGCAGCCGCCGCAGCCGAGACTCGACACCGCGACCTGCGGGTCAGCAGCCGAGTACCTTGGCCACAAGATCACCGCGGCGGGGCAATTACTTAAAGATGGACGAGAAGACATTCTCCTCTGGAGATTTCGCCGAACTAACAGCGGAAGGTAACAGCATGCCCGTGGTAACAACGCTGCGCTTTTTTATATAAAGATGTAGCTCCAGGCGCATGCATGCAGAAACAAGCAACGGTGACCCCCGTATAACATGCAACATCTAAGAAACGGAGTATAAGCGCCGGGGTCTGAATAGGCAATGGCACATCATGAATGCGCAGGGGCCCTATACGTGGTACTGAATGATGGGAAGAGGAACAAGACTGAGATAATCCCCAGAGCAGTCTTCAAACTGCTCGTGTGTTTCAGCATTCACTTTAATAGAAGCCTCTGCTAGCGACCTTTGACAGGCATTAATCGAGTAGGTCAAATAGTTGATGAGACTTCAGCCAACAAATACATAGCGAACTCTGATATTTCTATTAGAACGCATCAAAGGGAAATACTAACCACCAAACACAGCACAAACCAGTTCAAATAAGGACGGACATTTGAGGCTCTAACGCACCCACGAAACGAAAGGAACCTGCGTCGGGAATACATAATGGAGTTCGAGAAAACATGGTTGAAGGCGTTGTCTCTCAAGAACAACGAAGAAAATGTCACACACACACACACACACACACACACACACACACACACACACACACACACATACACGCACGCGCACACACACACACACGCACGCACACACACACACACACACACACACACACACACCAATGCGGTGAAATACTAGGCGTCGTTACAAATGCAAACCTATAAGGCATGCCGGCGTCTGTGTAGGCTAAATGAGCAATGACTGTGGAAAAATTTACTGGCGTTCTCGTTGTCACACCTTCTGACAAGACATCATTTCCCATCACGTAATCGTAAGTAGTCCGCAAAAGGCGCAAAACTGGAGTAACCAGTCACAACTTCACCTGGCTAATTGCAAGCACGTTCAAGCAATGAACATCATCTGTATACAGGTACTGAAGTTCCTGATTAAAAGAAACGAGAGGCACACACCGCAGCTCTCACCGACACCGGGCAATCACGCATGAACAATGCCATGCTGATTGTATCGAAGGAACGGTTCCTGTATCAGGTTAACGAACACACTTCAACCAAATCAATCGATGAAGAATCGATTTCTTTAGTTTTCGATTAATTGTCGTTCGCGTCGCATTATGCTGTATTCATTGTTAGCTCACATGGCAAACGGACCCCATCAAAATCACTAAGGTCCCGTATTCCAGTACCATAAGAGGATGAACTTAAGAAGCTTTACTTTTAATGAGAATTGTATGAATTTTCTCTGTATATCTATAAACAGGTACATGGAAGCATTTTTTTTAATTTATGCCGTGTGGTGATTTGTAAAAACATTTTTTTTTTTCAAAAGTCAGTCTATATTCTCAATTTCACTTTTTGTCTGCAGAGAATAGGATTTATACAGAGGACTGTGAAGAATTTCAAAAGAAGACAAAGGTCTGAAAAGAAGGACGAGGATCCAACAACCAAAGGCACTGGAGCCAAAGTTTTGGCAAGGCTAACTGACGAACTCAAGTCATCTTCTCAATGTGGTTTTAATTATTAAGTTTATCCTTTTTGAATGCTAATGGTAAGAGAGGACTATGTGGGCTATGTTATTTTAACCTTTCAAGATATCGGTTACTGACTCTGAAAACGTGCGGTGCACGCCTGTGCTAGGAGCAGACTGCAGGCGCTGTCAAGTTTAAGCACGACAACAATGGTCGGAAGTTTCTTTGTATCCTAGTCAGCTCTTGACAGTTGCATTATGGCTGGAAACTTCTTTCTTGTGTCCAGGACGATGTGAGGCATATATTTCTAACGATTCTTTTTTTTTTTTGTTGAGGGCGTGTCACAATCTGGCGGTTACTTGCGTCTTCACAATAGGGCGGAGGAGGACGGATTGCTTGTGTGAAAAAGGAAAGCAAACAAGCGACTCACCAAAGTGGCGTCTTGAATCAAGAGGCTGTTTTTCTAATGGGTTCTTTGTAATGAAGCAAAGGGGAAGAAAGATGGTCAAAGAGCTGCAACTATCATCCAACATGGTGCGACAAAAAATTCACACCATCTTCCTAAAGGGAATCCTGATGGGATGCGAAGCAGCAGCGTTGCGCACAAATGGCGCCACGGATTGAACGGCGCTAACGCGGGTACTGCAGTGAGCGATTGAAGATTCGTTTGAAGCCATGGCTTGCGTAAGTTTCAACCATATGTTTCAACGCGTACGTTAGGCGCGTGTCAGGTTCATTAGCGAGATTTAGAATAGCGCACCGCGAGCCCTTGCGGTGCAGTCGCTGCCACTGCGCATGCGTCGTAACGCGAGTGGGCGTTCGCGTTCGCGGCCCGCGTGCAGGAAATCGGAAGTAGCGTGCGGCGATCGCGGCCCGCATGTGGCCCGCAAACATTGGATTCGAGGCTAAGGTGTCACTGCGATCGTGCGTTGCGGTTTGCACCAGGGCAAACGCTCGTATGGCGCCCGCTACGCCCGCAACGCCCGCAGCGCTTGCAAACGGTATTCTGAAACTCCTTTTTGCGCGTGAACCAAGAAGTTCGCGGTGCAGCAAGTGGTGGTCGCGGAGCGAGCCTCAGTAGCGGCAAGTGTTGCGGGCAACCAACGAGGCGGCAGCTGCGGACGCGGCGAGGAAGAATGACGTCAGTGCGCACTGAGAGGGGAGCATCTCATAATTGATTGATAGATATGTGGGTTCAACATCCCAAAACCACGATATGACTATGAGAGACGCCGTAGTGGAGGGCTCCGGAAATTTCGACCACCTCGGGTCCTTTAACGTGCACCCAAATCTGGGGCGTCTCTCATAATCATAGGGTGGTTTTGGGACGTTAAACCCCACATATCAAAACCCAAATCTGAGCACACAGGCCTACAACGTTTCCGCCTCCATCGGAAATGCAGCCGCCACAGCCGGGATTCGATCCCGCGACCTGCGCGTTAGCAGCCGAGTATCTTAGCCACTAGACCACCATGGTGAGGCGGGGAGCGTGACATCAACGTGCAGCTCGGCGTGACTTACTTGGCACCGCTCCAACACCTGCGGTGAGGGGAGCGTGTTGCGGCGCGTTTGCACAGACAGACGAAAGGATAGCGTTAGTCAGGCTAATAAAAGAGCTGCTTCGCATCTAAAAGAAGAGGGGAGCTGAATTTGTACTTTTCCTGTTTCCTAACTTAATAGATACTAGGCACTAACAGATACTAGCCACGTGAAGATGTAGCGCCCAGAACAGTGCAAGGAACTCCATAAATCTCGTGTTTTTGACGAACGCGTTTTGACGAAACGTGGTCAGCTTGGCTGCATAACGACGACAAAGGTTTTTTTTTTGTTAGTGGACCCACGTACTACTTGTAGTCAATCGACTTCGTAAGCGGAGTGACAGATGCGTTCTACGTTCCACCGCTCAGTGTACCTAAGTGCAAATTAACTGTCAGGATAATTCGAAAAAATCAAATAAGGGATGTCACCACAAGCGCATTTCTTGTGAGCAGCTGAGATCATTGCGGCATCTGGAGGAGCAGATCTTGTGCATACAGGCAGACGTACAAACATATTCACAAAGATTCGTCAAGGTTATTTAAGCCCCCCACCGCTGAAAAAAATTTCTCCTTACACGGTTTTCCTGAGTGAAACACTGGTTTCAGTCTCTGTTATTTTTTCTCGTTTTCTTTGGTGCTAGTGTAAGACGCCGCTCTTCTGCCCGCGGAAATGGACGTAGAATCACCAGGCCATCCGCCCATACGTCCGCCCATACGTCCTGCCCATACGTCCCGCGTCGTCTGTGGCCACTCTAAGAAAGCGCTCCGGCCACCCAAGTGACGTTGACAGTGAGGACACGCTCATGTACTCTACGGCCAGTGATGAGAGCTCCGATGAAAGTGACTTTGTGCCCGTGGCAAGACACAAGGCGAAGAGGAGGCTGCTTACGACATCTCCTTCCCAAAGTAAGGCCACCACGAATATTCAAGAGCCACCGGTTCACACTATTTTGTTTGTCCCGCTGAATGCCGCTGACAGCATGAACTGACTTAATCGCCAGGTCACGTCTATGTCACTTGAGGCGCTCGTTCCGGGACAAATAACAGACATGAGAATCAATGGCCGCAAGAACGTTCTGGCGATAGACGTTACGCAACGTACTGCTCTCGACGTATTGACCAAGGTGAATGTGCTCGGGAACATCAACGTACGTTCTTTCATACCAGATGGCAAGGATTCTAGGGCAGGCGTTATCTACGACGTCGACACTTCTATCAGCGATATTGATTTTCCCACTCTAATCAAACCAGTGACGGAAGCTACTATAATCTTGCAAGCCCGCCGTCCGGGGAACTCACGATGCGTGAAACTAGTTTTTAAGGGTGACAGCCTCCCAACCCAAGTAAGAGTTGGTCATTTTCGACACACAGTACGGCCGTTCGTGCCGAAACCTCTTCAGTGTCGGAAGTGCTGTAAAATAGGACACGTGAGTGCTGTTTGCGCAAGTTCTGCTGTGTGCTCCCGATGCTCGGAGTCGCACAACACGGAAGCCTGCCAGGCAGAACATCGCAAATGCGGCGATTGCCAAGGTCCTCACGAGGCGTCATCAAAGCAGTGCCCAAATGTGAAGAAGGAAATGCAAGTGCTGAGGCAGATGGCCAGAGACGGTTCTACCCACAGGGAGGCTGCTGCCAAAGTGCGACGTCGGCGTTCGCGCCATAGAAAAACTCCTAGGACATCCTCTGCCAAGGCCAGGGATACACCGCTACCCCATATCACGCACTCACCACCACAAGCATCAACAAGTGCCAACAACAAGCATCCTCAGAAAGACGCAAGAAACATTGACCCTGACGCGTGGCCAGCTCTGCCGTCATTGACATCGCCAGTAGAGCGGCAGCATCGCCCACTGAAAGCTACTTCAGAGCGAGTAAGTCATGACAGTCAAGATAACGAAATAATAGACGTGATTAAGACCCTCATGAAGACAATTTGAGTACTCCTGAATAATATTCAGACTCCGGCTGCCCACAGCGCTCTTCAAATATTGGACGCTTTGAATCCGGTGCTATCAAATCTACAGAAGCACCATGGCTCTTTCCCTGCAGCCCTTCCGTAAACAAGTGAAAGAGGCATCAATTTTCCAATGGAATGCCCGAGGTCTTAAACCCCGCATTTCGGATTTTCGACCATATGTTTTCAAGAATCAGTTTCCAATTATCGTAATTTGTGAACCGCGTCTTCACAATGCTATACGGCTTTCTAAATACGAGGCTTTCAGATCTGCAACCCGTAACGAAACCAGTAAGGTCATTGTTTACATCAGGTGCAAACTCACATATATTGAGCATCCTGTAAAACCGGACGACAGCAACCAATACGTGTGCCTGACAGTTAAGCGTAAGAACGTGAACTTCACGCTAGTGGCAGTATATATTTCGCCTTCAGGCCGCTTCGACCCAGCAAGATTAAGCGCCATTATATCAGCGACACCTGGGCCATGGATTATTACCGGTGATTTTAACGCTCATCACCCCCTGTGGGGAAGCCAGAAGATAGACCGTCGCGGAAGAGATGTGTCCTCCTTTGCATCCGACCACCAACTATATTGTTTAAATGACGGCGCTCCCACGTTTTTACGGGGTCTGACATATAGTAGCTGTCTCGACCTAACTTTTGTGTCAAGTATCCTGAACACCAAGGTGCAGTGGTTTGCGGACAATGAAACGCGTGGCAGTGACCACATCCCCACCTATATAAAAATCAAGGGACTAAGCAAGTCGCAAATCGCGCCTACTTCACGGATAGACTGGTCAAAGTACAGATCATCCACATAGAAGCAATGCGAGAGAAACCAATAAGGTTCTCTTGAAAGCCTAGAAGGTATAATGAAGGCCGCTATTCAAGAGGCAACGTTTAATTGTGGACCTTTGCCAGATTTTCGCAAATATGAGGTGGAGTTGGAGCGACTTCGCGCAATCCGTCGTCGCGCCGAACGACGTTATAGGCGCACGAAATCCATCTACGACTTGATGGAAGCGAGACGTCTACAAAAGAAGATTCAACGTCGAATCAATGCACTACAGTCGCAACGATGGAAGTCACTATGCGAGTCGTTCGATCCCCACAAACCTCTTTCGCAAATATGGAGAATAATCCGCGGCCTACGAACATTGCCACAACAGAATCGTCCGTTCAAATGCCTTGCTCTCCACCAAGGCCGGCGTGAAATCGATGTAGCGGAAGAATTTTTTGCCAGGGTTGCAAACAAGGGGTCCGGGATCTACATGAGTAACCTACGAAACGCGCCGGTGTCCAGAGACACTCGGATGGACAATATGTTTTCTCTAGAGGAGCTTCAGGCAGCATTGGCAGCATGCAAGCGCTCGTCATCGCCTGGACCCGATGGAGTCACTTACATGGCCCTTGCTAACCTAGGACGAACAGCTCGGCGTGCCCTTCTAGCTGTATACAATGACTCGTGGAGCAACGGTTTGGCTCCTCCTTCGTGGAAGTGCAGCCGCCTTGTGCCCCTGCTCAAATCAGGCAAATCGCCTCTGGACATGGCCTCCTATCGCCCCATCGCACTTGCCAGCTGTTTTGGAAAGGTGATGGAGAGAATGGTGCTGACTCGCCTAGAGTGGTACTTGGAACATAACAATATATACCCCGATGCTTTGACCGGCTTTCGACGTGGACGGTCTTCCATAGACAATGCTGTTGATCTTGTCACGTCTGTACAACAGCAGAAGAGCCTAAAAAGATTATCAGCGGCACTTTTCTTGGATATTAAAGCTGCATACGACAATGTATTACATGAAACCATCCTGGACGCCTTGGGCAGCATTGGATTGGGAGGCCGCGTTTACCAATGAATCTACAGCTATTCGAAGGACAGAACCTTCTTCGTTCAGACAGAAGATGGCGTAACAAGGCAACATCATACTTATCGCGGCGTACCTCAAGGTGGGGTACTAAGCCCCATACTTTTCAACCTTGTGCTCATCGGCCTCATTGACGTCCTGCCACACTCCGTACATCTGTCGATATACGCGGACGACATCTGCATCTGGCCATCAGGGGTCACGCGTCTACACGTACGAGCCAGGCTTCAGACAGCGGCTACACTGACGTTAAACTACCTTCAAGGACGAGGACTGGAGCTGTCATATGAGAAATGCTCACTAGTTGCGTTTACGCGCAAGACAATGACGCCATACCGCATCAGAATTAATGGACACACAATCAGCTATGAAAAGACTCACCGTTTTCTGGGAGTAATAATAGATCGTGATTTGTCTTGGAGCCCTCATATCGCTTACATGAAGAAGAAACTGACCATGATCACCCACGTCCTAAGGTTTCTTGCGAGAAAATCATGGGGTGCATCAGTACGAGCCATGCTTCAACTGTATGCTGCACTTTTTCTTGGCTTCATGCGCTACAGCCAACCTGTGCTTGGCAAGGCCCGCATAACAAACGTACACGTCCTCCAGTCATTACAAGCTCAAGCACTGAGAATATGCCTCGGGCTGCCGAGATGCGTATCCTCAGCAGCGACTGTCGCAATCGCTCATGAACACCCTATCACAACCTACATTCGTGTCGATGCTTTAAGAACGCACATAAGACATGCCACCCGGATTCAATCGCATCACCTCGCCTCCCTTCCAACTTCCAGGCCATGCTCTGCGCTCTGCTCTATTATTGCCCCACATCGCATGGTGATTCCCACGAACTTCACGCACGCAGCAAGACCGTCGTTACCATTGTGGTGTCTACATCCACTGGAAGCCCTGATAACCATCCCCGGAATGCAAAAGAAGAAAAATTTGTCAAATTTGGCCATAAAACAAACAACATTACTGTTTCTGCATGAGAAACACAGTGGACGCATTCACATTTACACGGATGGGTCGGTCACTTCAACAAGTTCAACAGGCGCAGTGGTAATTGCGGAGAAATCCATCACGATAAAGTTCAGGACCTCGCATCTGACATCATCCACGGCGGCAGAACTCGCCGCCATTCGTGCCGCTCTGGAGTTCCTAGTTGAAGAACCGCAACAGACATGGTCAATATTCTCCAACTCCAAAGCAGCTCTCCAGGGAATTGCCTCGCCATATCGTCATGGACCAAACGAACAGCTAATTGCTGAAATACGACTGCTCCATCACCGGGCTATAGAGAAACAACATGACATAGCGTATCAATGGATACCAGGCCACTGCAGCATTGATGGAAACGACCGTGCAGATGAAGCAGCCCGAACTGCTCATGTTGATGCCCCTTGTGTAGCTACACCATTATCAAGAACGGACGCCCTGCAAGGCTTCGATCACTTGCACGAGAACTGACACTCACTCAGTGGAATTCACCGGCATTCACCAACGTCCGCCTTCATAATTTGGACCCACACCTACAGCTCCGTCTTCCATCAGGAATAACCAGAGATGAGGAGACACTTTTGTGCCGTCTGTGGATTGGGGTGGCCTTTACAAATGCTTATTCGTTTCGAATCGGAATGGCCAGAAGCCCGACATGTGACAACTGTGGCTGCGCAGAGACTTTCTCCCATCTTCTCTGCGAGTGTCCCCGCTTCAGCATGCCAAGAAAAGAACTGTCAAAAGCTTTAGATAGAATAGACAATCGCCAATTGTCGGAAGAAAGGGTATTAGGACACTGGCCGAGACCGTCCTCTGCACGCAAGGCATTGAGAGCGTTGTTGCGCTTTCTGCGGGCAAGTGGTCTTAGAGACAAACTGTAAACAGCGTCATGGATCGTCTGATGACCTCCTCTCTCTTTTTTTTACAACGTCCCTTTTCTCTCATCCTTTATCCCCCTTACCCCCTTCCCCACTACAGGGTAGCCAGCCGGTCTGAGAACTGGCTAACCTCCCGGTCCTTCCTCATTTATTCCTCCTCCTCCTCCTCCTCTCCTTACACGCTTAGCATGAATGAGACCACCGTCTTTTCCCGACGAATGGGGCGTTTCGGGATATGTTGCTAAATCATCCAAGTGTTAGTCAAGAGTTCTCACGCACCGAAGATGCAACAAAGCACTGATATAGGTAAAATAACTAGTGATGTAAGTACATTGATTTTTTATAGATTTTATGACAAAAGTACGAACATGGATCTCGAAAATTTCAATGCCCTCTCACAGTCCACAACAATGCAGCGCATCTGTCTTGGGGCCCACTCAAGAACCCCGCGAATGATGATTGGTATTTGAGGATTAACGTCCAAAAACCACTGCATGATTATTACAGACGCCCTATCGTGGAGGGCTCGGGAAAATTCGACCACCTGGAGTTCTTTAACGTGCACCCAAATCTGAACAAGAAGGGCCTCGTGATTTAGTTTATTCGTTATCAGCTATCTATTGATCTATCTATCTATGTACCTCACTAATGTAGTTAGAAGAACCATAACCTTATCTTTGTTTTCTTATTGATTCAGTGTGAGGCTTTCCTAGTATGGCAGCAATTATTTCAATGATCTCGACAGACTAAAGGGCAAAACTAATCAGCCCTTCGTTTCAACATCGGAGTTGAAGCTTTTCATCACGCCTGGTAGCGCAAGCAACGGTGAGCCGGAACGTCATCTGCTTGTCCTACTTTTCATCTTCGGCATCGCTCTCACACATTCGCCCTATTTTACGGCGTGGAATGCAATATCCGTGAGGGGCGAGTCTGTCCCGAGAGTAAAAATTGCCTAATATAAAAAAGAACTGCTCACCTAGCTAAAATCATGTAACATCCAGTCACGCGACAAACGTCACGTAACAATTGGTCATCTGGATAAGAAACGTAACATCCCGTATTATTTATCACGGGGCGATACATCACGCGACATCACATATTTAGTCCCTTGACTAACGTTACATAACCTCAACCAACAACCAGTCTCCCTTAAAAATTACGTAAAATCCAGCATCGCGTAACTAGAATCACGTTACACGACGTAAGAACCCGTGAGATAATAAAAACCCCGTAACAATGTCACAGGAAGTTTTCCCGCCAGAAATTACGTAATACCTACAGTCAAACTTAGCTATTAAATTTATTTTTTTAGTTTTACAACAAAATGATTACCATTCTCGCGCTGTCATGTAGAACGCTTCCTCAGCCAAGTCAAGCTGCTGACGGCAGATTTTACCCCCGGGAACCGTTTCTAGTATGTACTAGAAGAAATGATAAAATTGAAATTGAAAATACAGGTGACACGTTTCCGCCAAAACCATGTTGCATGTACTTGGTGCGTGGAACTCACAAAACCGAAGAATAGCCAAACCTAGCCATACTTTGTACTTCTAGCCAAACCATGGCAATACCAGTGAAAACTTATAAAAAGCTAGGTCTTACACTAGCTCACTGATAGTTCCAGCCTTGCTCCACTTGTACACACTGGGTTCGTTTTTTTTTAATTGAAGACAGCTGTTTATGTTTAAAAGTTTTACTGTCTTCCAGTTTAGGGCATTTTTTTTTGAAATAGTAAAAACTTTGTATAAACAGCAAGCCTCAAAAACGAGGGTTTTGTTCAGTATAGCTGCAAGCATGGCTAAGAAATAGCCATAGTTTGATGTTAAACCTTGGGAGCATTGTATCAACAAACCGCCGCACGTTGACGACACTTCCGTACAGTAGCGTCATCTACAGTGTTTTGTTCTAAACACTGAGCCACTGTGGCTGTATACTGGCGCCATCCCAACGACGTGAGGCAAACTGACGTAGGTTTGCCGCGGCATTTAAAACCGAGTTTTAAGGAATCTGTCCCACTGGAGTCGCTTCACGAATAGAATAGTCACCACTCCACTTCATCATTGCGGTGAATCGTCATCCGAAATTTTCACCATTCTTTGTCTACCTCCCATCACCTCTTTTATATTATCACATAATTTTTGATGGAGGCGAAATGCTGTAGGCCCATGTGCTCAGATGAGAGTGCACGTTAAAGAACCCCAGGTGGTCGAAATTTTCGAAGCCCTCCACTACGGCGTCTCTCATAATCATATGGTGGTTTTGAGACGTTAAACCCCACATATCAATGAAACCAAAACTATCATGTAAAGTGAATGTTTAAAAATAAAGCTTTATCTTTGTTCAAATTCAGTGACATAACTTACTATTAGGACCCATGCTCCATTCACAGAACGAGCATTTTCCAACATGAATAACCAGTGGCAATAAAATTTTCAGCTGTTGAATGCTGTAAGGAGCTGTTCACAAGGAAGTATGGTTATTTGAAGATGGGCTGATGGAAAAAGGAGCGTAGCAGGGCCTTTTTAGCGAAGCTTAATCCGTATCACCTAATTGTACCAGGAAGTTACTAAAGTGAAGTGAAGTGAACTTTATTGCCAAATACATACAAAACATGTTTAAACAACAAGGATGGTGTGATAAAAGCTTGACTGGTCCCACCTCCCAGAACAATAACAGCAGCAGAAGGAGCAAATATGAACAAGAATTCTCATTTGTCGCAATATTAAAATAGGAATACACCAAAAAATGATAAAAAACGCAGTAAGATACATACATTTTCAACAAACACAGAAACTATGTTGGTATTCGTAAAATTTGTGGACACATTGTTTTTTAGAAAGATGACGTATGTTGTCACTATACTAATCATATACGTATGACGTATACTATTATACTAATCAAACAAATCAGCACATTACGATGGAGCTCTTGGACCGTCATGACAGCTGCAATCTACGCCATCAACCTGACTGAGTGCTTAAACTATCGTGATCGAGCAGCGAACATTTCTCATCGTGGCCGAAAACTAATCTAATCAAGGAGTGACCTTTGAAAAAAATTTAAATTTGAAATTGTTCGTATAGGACTTACTCATACATAGAGAATCGCAGAAAACACGGATAGAGAGGAACAACAGCACGTGTGGTAATTTCAACAAATTATGTGATTGAAAGTGTCGAGAGTCTAAATACAGTTACTACGGTCGCTCAACTGGCCTCAGTGCCACGCACACTGTAACCGACATTCGGAAATGCTGATTCTATCTGGGACCGAAAAATAAATTCTTACTAAATGAGGCTGCAGGCTATCACGTTTTTCAGATCTAATTAATAATCTAGCTTGTATGTCCTCATTTTTCGCTAACGTGGCATTCTCAGAGAAGAGTTGTGAACACCTCTTAAGAGCTGCCACGTAACGCTGTCACCCTGACGATCCCTCTTCACTATATCACGGTCTCTGTGTCCTTAATCAAAACTCTCGCCCGTCTTTAATTAAACAACTAGTCTACGTCAGCATCTGCGCTGTTGTACCCATATGCCCATGTGTTTTATTCTCTCTTTACAAAAAGGTTGCTCAACAGTTTTGCTATGTGAGAGTGCCATGGACCAAACAAAAAAAAAATAGTGGCAGATTACACTAGTGATTCCAATACTGAAGGAATAGCAGAATTCCTTTTTTTTCTTATTATTGAGATAGCATTTATATGGACGCTCTCAGCTGGATTTCGCCGCCGGCGTTGGCGTGGGCATCGGCGTCGACGTGAGCATCGATGTCATGCACCGTATATGCATACGTATATTTATTATGAGACCACGTCCGGTACGGCAGCAACCAGGTTATCTTTTTATTCCAGACGCACGAGCCAGAGAACCAGCCCGTGTGACATACGATGATGATTACTACAATGGTTTGGTCATACAGGTGAAGATTAAGTACATAGTCAGCGCTCACACAATATATATATATATATATATATATATATATATATATATATATATATATATATATATATATATATATATATATATATATATATATATATATATATATATATATAACTCATCCCCTGATGAAGGGAGGTCCCCTCCCGAAACTGTTGGGGGAAATAAATATATTTATCCTTGTTGACAACGCTCCCGTTGTGCCATATCCCATACCTTCACGAAGACTAACTGGCCCATTGAATTATTACTCCCACTATATATATATATATAGATATATATATATATATATATATATATATATATATATATATATATATATATATATATATATATATATATATATATATATATATATATATATATATATATATATATATATATATATATATCAGCGTCAGCACTCTTGATAACGCAACGTCTTCAGTGCATTCGTCCTCCGCAGAAGCTGAAAATGTAGTAAATATTTCTAGTGCCACGTTATCGGCTGAAGAATTGAGCGTTCTTTCCCGTGGTTTGAACTTTTGTCCTGCCACTGGAGGATACAATGAATTCCAACTAATCAGTGACTTACACAATTTCGAAAGAAGCATGCGCTTACGCGAATACTTTCATAATAGGCCTCCATCTATCAAAACAGCATTTTTTTCTACTAACCACTGGACTCCACCTTCCCAAAGGGATAAATGTCTCGATATTTACATCCTAGCAGTGCAGCGAGATGTACTCGAAGCATACAAAAAGCGATCGCCGTTTCACCGCAACCTAAGCGACAAAGAAAAACAAGCGATCCAGACCCTGGCTTCTCGAGACGACATCGTCATCAAACCGGCCGATAAAGGGGGAGCAATCGTAATAATGAATAAGGCTGATTACCTTCGTGAGGCCCACAGGCAATTAAATGACCACACATTTTACAGACATTTGAGCTACGACCCAACCGAGGAATTCAAGACCAAAGTAAAAGGAACTTTAAAAGAGCTTGTAAGAAAAAATAAAATTCTAGAAACTGTGCTTAAATCCTTAGTCCTTCTGAGTCCGGTAGCTGGTAGATTTTATCTGCTTCCTAAGATTCATAAACAAAATGATCCAGGGCGGCCAATAATTTCAGGAATAGGAACCATTACGGAAAGCCTATCTCGATATGCAGACAGCTTAATTAGTTCAATTTCTCCTAACGTTTTTTTCGTATGTCAAGGACACTAATCACTTTCTGCGTGACATTGTAAATATGCGTGTTCCGAGTGAGGCTCTTCTGGTCACACTAGATGTGGTGTCACTGTACACAAATATACCTCATGCGGACGGGATTCGTCCTGTACTCCAAGCATACAATGACTCGGTAAATGACAAACCCATCGACAGTTCCACCTTGGGCACTATTTTATCACTGATACTCGAGCTTAACAACTTTGAATTTAACGGTGAACATTATGTTCAAACCAGTGGCACCTCGATGGGCACAAAAATAGGTCCCAATTATGCGAACATCTTCATGGGCATTCTAGAAAATAACGTTCTCGCCACTCGTGACCTTAAACCACTTTATTACAAATGCTTCATTGACGACATTTTCTTAATTTGGCACCATGGTGAAGCGGCATTACATTCTTTCATTGCAGACTTCAACAAAGTAGAACCATCCATCTCCTTTTCTCACTCTTATTCACCAGTCACCATAAACTTCCTTGACGTCAATGTAGCTTTAAGCAATGGTAAACTAACGACAAACCTATACAGGACGCCCACTGACCGACAAAGATATCTTCATTTTAAAAGTAGCCATGTCAAACACTGCAAAACAAGTATCCCCTATAGCCAAGCTATCCGTTTTAAAAGAATTTGTTCTGACAACAGGGATTTCACTCGCAACTGTGACCAGCTCCGTAAAGCATTAACCGAACAACAATATCCTTCACAAATGATTGACGACGCTCTCCAACGGGCCAAATGTCTCGATCGGAAAGAGCTCATCAGTAAGGACAAGCGATTAGCGCCCCCTTCCCGAACCAACCTCATTCTAACTCATTCTGCGTCTATTCCTAACGTGTCGCATGTACTCAGAAAGCATTACAACTTACTGACACAGAGCGATCGGCTTAAGAACATCTTCACTGAATCACAGCGGTTTGTATATCGGAGATCAAGGAACTTGCGCCACATGGTAACTTCTTCCAAGACTAGATTCATTGCTTCCGTTGGTTGTCACCCCTGTAAAAAAACGCGATGTAAAGTTTGTGCGCACATGACCACTGCGACTGTTGCTAAAAGCACGGCATCTAACTTTTCACTTAGGATTAAAGGGGACTTAAACTGCGATAGCAGCAACATCATTTACTTACTTGAATGCTCAATCTGCCACATGCAATACATCGGTCAAACCGAGACATCTTTTCGCATTCGTTTCAACAACCACAAATCACACGTAAACAGTTTGCCACATCTTCCACTGTCCAAGCATTTTCATCTACCAGGTCATTCATTTGACAAGATTATGGTCACACTATTAGAATCGGGCTTTAAATCGCACCATGATCGCGAAATGCGAGAATCGTTCTTGATTCACAAGTTCAACAGTCTGTTATCCGGCATTAACGAATGCGTAGGCAAAGTGTCATGCCTTTCTACGATGCCCTGACGTCCGAAATTTTGAGAAATATTTAAAAAAGCACCCCTGACGTATTATATACTTCCTAAAGGTTATCACATATTTATTTATCTTCATGCGTGATCCTCGTCGTCAATGGTGAATGTTACAAATGCCTTTTACATGCCCACAATCTTGTCTATTGTATTACATTTTTAATGGTTTTTTTATTGTAGTCACGGCTGTTTCAAAGAATTTTTGTGACACTCACATGCTGATCGCACGTGTTTTGTACTGACGTGTTCATGCCTGCCCATAAAAGCGGCCACATACTCGCATTTCTGTTAATCCTGACGAAGGCCGTGCCACGGCCGAAACGCAGAGTAAACAATTATCAAATTTTCTTAAGTGTGCTCCTTTATCCCTAATTATATATATATATATATATATATATATATATATATATATATATATATATATGTGAAAACGCAAAAAAGGAAAAATTCAGAAAAAAGACACCGGCGTGCGGAATCGAAAGTGCGACCTCCGCGTCGTGAATGCCAGGCTTTAACCACTGCGACACGGAAACATACCTCCTTCAACGTTCAAACGGCAAGCTATTTATATCTACCACTTACCGCTGTTGGCGGGCATCTCGGGGGAGGGGGGGAACTATCGTGTTTCGGCATTATCGCCAAAATGGCGCAATGAGCACGCGGTGGCTCTCATTTGTCACGCGTACTTTGGCCCGCGGAGAAGAGGGAAATGGGCAATCTCTCGCGTGCCCTTTTCTCCCGGTGGGAAGAATCATACGTCTTGGCTGGCGTTGGGCTTGCACTGGCGCGATTCTGTTGTAGTTACGGGGCGCGCAAAGGTCACTGCAATCGTTGCACAGCCATCATTTGCGAAAAACGAGCGCTTTTCAGGCACACCGCAGTAACAACTGAGACGCTTATTCGCGTTCATCTGCACTTGTGAGTACGTTTCGTGCGTCATTGGGCGTGAGAAACGCGGGGCATGTTTCGATCTGCTTGCCATTCGGCGCGTGACTTTCCAATTTGTTGTATCCCGTTCTTTGCTTTGCCTTTGCGGCAAAGCTGTGACTTTTAAGTGTGAATACACTTTATAAGCGACCCCAAACCATCCACCGCCGTCGGCGGCGTCCACAGTCTTCTCTCTATCTTTAAAAGAAAGAAGATTGTTTCGCCATGCTCGTTCAATGCAACATCTGCGTTTTTCAGCAATGTTGCGTTGCCGTAAACAACAGAAATTGGTTTCGCTCTCTTCAACTTACCTCGTGCTTTCCGAGATGAAGCGCACCATGAAGTGCAACTATGAACCATTTCACGCGAATGCTTTCGTGCAACTCCGTCAACGTATGTCGACGCGGATCTGCGAAGCGAGTTCACTTGTCGGTTTTCATTGAAACGCCAGGCGCGCGTCTAATGCGTGTCTAGTGCATGCCAGTTGGTACAAATACATGTGGGTATGCACGTATACAGAACAGCTGTAGGTTGTAATCAACGCAACTTCAGAAACATTTCTTTCTTGACCAGTTCCCGCTTGAGCCGAAACGCGCTGCTTTGAGACACCTCACCAGTAGAACTCTCACTTTTCAGGAAGTTCCCAGCACCGCATCAGAATCACTTGGCATCACGATTGTCCAAATGGGTACATTTAAAAAAAATTGCCCGCAGCTTCCCTCGGGGGAACACTGAGGAGGATGCGGACCATATAATTGGTTAACGGGGTGTTAAAGTGCGACTTACTTGGGTCGATGGCTAAATTGGTTAACGTGGTTGTGAAATGGGGTGTTAAATTGCGACTTACTTGGGTCGATGGCTAAATTGGTTAACGTGGTTGTAGGAGGGGGTGTTAAATGAGTGAACACGTACACACGTATGCGAAAGGGCGGCGCTGGTCGAAGGGACGTCGATCATTGTGTTTGTGGATTCGTTGGAATTCATTTCACCGCGACCTTGGACGTCGACGCGCCGTACAAACCAACCGACGAGCGGCAACTGAGCGAGCGAGCGCCGACCTTGAGTATATATACAGCTCGACGGCGCATGCACTGTCAGCTGTTGAATGTTCTCGAAGCGCGACGCCACATGCGCGTCCACTGGAGAATCAGGAGAATTGTAGATGTCGAACGCGGTGTGTAGAGGAGGAAGGGTGCACAGATGGTGGAGGAGTGAAGCGCGCGCGGTGTGTAGAGGAGGAAGGGATGCACAGATGGTGGAAGAATGGGCGACGGCGCGACGGCGCATGCGCGCGCGTCAGCTGTCGAATGTTCGAGAAGCGGTGCGGACGGCGCGGACGGCGCACTACAAGGCGCGAGTATAAGATGCTCCGCATCTAAAAAGTCATCGCAGTGCTGCTGGACGAGTGTTCGTACCAGTCTGGTCGTAGTTTTTTTTTTCTTGCGTGTGCACAAGCCGGTTGTAATCAATCGTCACAACGTCACGCCCTGTGGCCACTTACAGGATCCAGCAAGAAGCACGTTCACTGTGTCACATCACGAACAAAACACAATCGGCGAAGTGGACTAGTTAGAACTGGACGAAATACCGCGGCCGTGGAACTAAACTGCACTACGCGAGACGCCATGGCTAGTGGTGTAAAGTATAGAACTGCCCAACGTTGCCGGTTGAGTAACGCACATCCCGCTTGCTCTTGTGTTGTGCCCTTTATGTTCATAAAGGTAACTGTTTATTCTACGTCTTATTTCGTTCCATTTTGTTTCATTTACATCTACTCACCGTAGCAACAGAACCCAAACATTCGCTTTTGGGTGAAAGTTTTAAACCTTCTAGGGGGCGCTTCAGGCAAATAAGCGAGGAGGAAAAGGGAGGGTGTCGCTACCTTGGAAACTTGTTTCATCTAGGTACCTTATGGCGGGCCGCAGCGCGACGCTCTACCGAATAAGCCACGGACGCGACGCTGATATCGGTGTCAGTAACGCGCCTTATACCCCCTCCCCTTTCGCTCGCTCCTCCGCTCTCCTCGCTCACTGCAGCGGCACGCGCACCCCTCTCTCTCTCTCGTGCGCCCGCCTTCTCTTTCAGTCTCCCGTCGAGAGCGGGTCGTGAGGGGGAGTAAAGTTAAAATCCGTTGGCATTCGCCAGTGAGTTAACGTAAACTCCCCCGTGTGATCAAATTGCGATTCCCAGGAACCATTACACCATAAAGGCACCATAGTGTGATTAATAAATATAATAGTGCGAATTAATAAATACCCCTCATAGCATAACTCCGTGCATTCGTACTTAACCATGTTCACCCTCGGGGAAATGCTTGGGAGTTTTTTTTTTCTTTTCCTCTATTTCTCTATGTTTCTTCTAACTCTTTTTTTATGTTTCTTTTTGCAACTTTCTTACTCTGTTTTTTTTTTCTTTAACTCAATCTCTCTATTTTCTCTCTTTCCTTTCTACTTGCTGTATTTTTTCTTTCTGTCTCGTTTTTTTCTATGTCAATTTTTATGTGTTGATTTTAGTTTGACACTCGCGCCTGTTGCACATGGTTGTGTGCAGAATGTGCGATTGTCAAACTCACATGCAACACAACGCAAACTTGCATACAACACAACGCTGGTGATATTGACCAATGTTGTCCGACTTAGCGTTTGACAAATGTTGGCGAAATCGGATGACTGACGTGAGCTCTCTTATAACCACATTTATTCTGTAGGTTGGTTCTCATTGCAAGCTTCCATCTTCCCCTTCTTGGCCTTCTTTTGTGTTTTAGGTGTGTGGCGGAAATAATATCGAAATACACAATTTTTAAGTGTGTGTCTGTGTGCAACAGCATGGCGAGTGGGGTTATCAGGTGAGGGCTGCGTGGAGTGAGTTGAAACAATTGCTTCCCATCAGGTATTTTCTCCTATGATTCGTCATCCCCGTCGTTAGGCCCGTCGGTCCGTCTTGCGCGGCTGCCGCACTCTTCCTCGTCATTATCTCCGTCACTGCTCACGTGATGGCTGCTGTAAAGAGGAAGAACCTGCTGCTCTCCGCAAAGCTGGTGATGATGAACACATTAGAGAGTGGAGAAGTCCGAAATTGCGGCTACGTACAGCTTTCCAAGGAAGCATGCTAAGTACGGTGTTGAAAACAAAGACGACTTAATGTCAACGGGGGCTGAAAATCTATGGCGGCCGGCGAGTACGCGCCGCTATGTACAAAAAAATAGTAGAAAGATGTCTAAACACTGTTTACATCGATACCGTATTTTCTCACGTATAACCCATTCCTGATAAGAATGCGCTTTACCAGTTTCATCGCAACGCAGATAAATGAAAACTAAACTATCCCTTCTCCCACCCCACTTCTGCCATGAAATAGCCTTTATTTCATTGCTTTGAATCAGTGCAGTGAAGTCAACTTGGTCATCATATACCCAGTGAGTTTTTTTTATGTATATAACATATTACACAATATATTGAACTGATTTCCTCGATTTTTGCGGGTTAGATACATGCGTGTTTGACTGTAAGACACTGGAAAGTATTTCTCTCCACTCTCAGATGCCCGAAGGCATACAAAGAACACCGTTGCAGAGCTTAGCAAGCAGCTTCATCACTCGTGAGATCGAGAGTATTAGTGAGTTGCTAATGCGCAAATAAAAAAATGGCAGATCCCACGTAAAGTGGGAATCAATCATATGCGAAGCACAAATGAGCAAGGTTGACATGTCACTTTAAAATCAGCACAACCTTATGATGCGGAGGTAAATTACGCTGTACACGACTTCCATGTCATGACTATCACATTTGCACGTGTCATTTACCTTCGTCATCTATTCACGTAACCTGATACCAAATTTGGTATATGTGAAGCTAGCGAAACGGCTGCGAGTGTGCTATGAGCATAGCATGTAGTCTTGTTTTACATGACACGCACATCATGATTGTCAGGTTCCAACGTGTAATTTATGTTAGTCGTCTAATCATGTCATGCACTATCAAATTTGGTATATGTGGAGCTAGCGAACCGGCCTCGGGCGCATCATGAGCGTGACATGTGGTCATGTTGTTACATAACAGGCATCTCATGATTATCATGTTTGCACCAGTCACATACCTTTGCCGTTCATTCACGTCCCATAATAAAAAAAAACTTGGTATATGTGAAGCTAGCGAAGCGGCGGTAGCACACGCAATGTTGACGCGCACGCACACTAGGCGCAGGGACGCTACGCTAGCAAAACGCGAGCACTCTATACTCTGACGCTACGCGCGACCAGCGTCTGTCTGCGAAGCCCAGCGGCAACAGGCGCGAAATGCGACATCTTGCATTTCACGCCGACGACGTTACCCTGACAGCACCTCGTCTGCCTAGCTTCGTGACGAAAGAACGCCGGGCGCGCTCAAACGCACATGCGTTAAAGCAACGCAGTGCGGCGCGTGGCTTCGATTATATGCCAGGCAGATCAGCGTCTGGCGTGGCATCGCCGGCGTGACGCAACGACACGAACGGCGGCGCGCACACACGCCGGGTCACGTTGACGTGTATTGGCACCTTCAGTGTGGCATGTAGTCATGTTTTACATGACAGTATCTCACGATTATCATGTTTGCACCAGTTACATACCTACGTCATCCATTCACGTCCCTTAATACCAAATTTGGTGTATGTGATGCTAGCAAAATGGCGGCGAACGCATCATGGGCGTGGCATGTCGTCATGCTCTAACTTGACACGCATCTCATGAATATTATGTTTGCACCAGTCATATACTTTCGGCATGCATTCACATCCTGTAACCCCAAATTTGGTATACATAAAGCTAGTGACACAACCGTGAGCGTAGCATGCGCGTGGCGTGTTGTCATGACTCATGACTTACATGACATGCATGTCATGATTTCCACGTTAGGGTCTGTAACTTGTGTTTGCCATGCAATCATGTCATACCGTACCAGTTTTGCAACATGTCAGGTGAACGAAACCACCGCAAGAGCAGCAAGACCATCAAATGTAAATCATAACATTCATCACATACATGTCATGATTTTCATGTTGTGACTAGTCAAACGTGTTCTCCATACAATCATGTTATGCCATACCAAGTTTCGTATTGATACTGTTGCGCACGACGGACCGATCCCACCGCTGCCACCACTGTTGCGCAAGACGGCGACGCCAACACGGTCCCGAAGGCGCCACTGCTTCCAACTCCGCCGGGAAGGTCACCAGCCGTTTGGTAGCGTATGTTTATCAGCTCGCGACTGCTTCTGCGCAGAGCTGATAAGACGAGCGGACGAGACGACGGTGAGTTAAACAAGGTTTATGTACAGCATATATACAGAGGCGTTACAATTTCGGCACTGGGGCCGACAGAGACTCGAAGAGCCGAGCTCTCCTCTCTAACACATAGGTCAACTTTTCGCCTAAGACCGCCGACTCACACATATGTCGGCTCTCCGACATGGGGACTCCTCTCTCATAGGACCGCCGATCGCGACGCGCCGCAGGGCTTCTTTTATTTACACCGGGTCCAACCAAAATGTCCAATCAGAAGCGCCGCTGGTCGTCAGGGCAGATTCCTCCAATGGGGTCGCCGCGCCATGCGTCAGACCACCAGACACGAGGACGCCGGCTCGCTGTCACGTGCGCCGTTGACTCAATGCACGTGGGCCAGAGAGGCGCCGCGCGTGTTCACGCCGTTGAGATGTTCGCGTCAGGCGGACTGCGGGCTGGCCGTGACCCAGATTGCCTTTTTCAGAGGCACGGAGGTTTGACGAGGACTCGCTGGCATAACAGCACCCCCGCCGCCAGACAATGCACCGGAAAGACGAGCTGCTTCCACGGGGCTCGGATGTCAGGTGCGCTCGTTCGCCAGGTCCCTCCAGGTTCGCCTCCAGGGCCATGGGGAGAATACAGCTCCAGACTGTTCCGGGAACACATCCCATTTTTGACGACGGATCCCAGCTCCACTGGCTTGTCGCCACAACTTGTCGACCAGCTTCACTCGTCTCTTCTGACCATCTTCGGTTTCAGCACTTGTCGATGGTACTGCAACTTGCTAAGAACGGTTCGACAACAAACAACACACGACACAAGCAAGCGCCCTCGGTCACCCGACAGAACACCAGACAAAGTATAGTACAACATATACCTATCTACGTGTCTATCGGAATTTTGTTCCCTCTACATCAAGAGGCACATGTGGGACACAAGACTCTTAAAGTAAGAACTTAAATTTTTCACACTTACAACAACCCAACGAATTAGAATACCACATAAAGATGGCCCCCTTGAGATCACTCTGAACGAGAGCGCTCAGCCCAAGTCGTGATGAGGTCAAAATTTTGCCCCGAATCGCCAGCGAGAAACCGAAAGGTTGAGAAGGTACTAGCTAGAACGCACTGCTCAATGCACCTGCATTAGCGCTTAGCTTTCCCCTTTTTTTTTTCTAGCGAACGTCAAAGTTGCGCTGTGGAGCAACATGCTCCACTTCAGTAACCGGCCACTTTTAGGCGACGATACCTATGCGGCACCAAGAGCGGCTCACACTTGCGACGTTGCACAGGTGAACAACGATACGGCTTGCTACGGATTGACTCCTCACCGCTTAGCTCGATATCGTGTTCGATCACCCTCGCGTTTCCGGGGTGGTCCGAAAACACGTCTTCAAACTCGGAACCAATCTTTCTCAGGTCCTCCTTCACTTAAGCTAGGCTCTAGGTTTATCTGCTCCCGGATTACTTTCGATCTCCCTTCAATTACCTCACTAGAACTCAAAATTTCTGCTTCCTCTTCCTTTGAAGCATTCAACAACAGATTTACGACCGCTTGATGTTGAACGTACGGTTTCATCAAGTTGTAAATTTTGTCCGGCCGCCTTCCTAATTTCACTTCATAATTTGTATCGCAAGGCTTCGACAATACTTTGGCGGGCCCTTCCCAATCAACATCAAGCTTGTTCCTTTTGGACGGCTGCAGCAGCATTACCTGATTATCAACTTCAAAAGCACGCTTCTTCACCGATTCCTCGTAGTGCTCCTTCGACAGCACTTTTGCCGCGTTTTTCTGGCTTTCCACTAGCGCTTCAATTTGGCTTTCCACTAGCGCTTCAATCGAGAGATCCTCACGCTGCTCTCGAATGAGCGTCTCTCGATCAACTCTCGGCAGCTCGCTCCAACTTTCCGCTACAGGCGAGAGCGTTGCAACCCTCTCGCTCTGACTCAATGGCGCCATGTCGTCTCCCCTTTATACGGAAACCGCGCCGGTCGGTTCGGCAACGGGCCGCTCGCGTGACTGCTCACATGACTCATGCGGAAACTTTCCTTTCTGGGGTTCCGTCGACCCACCTACAAGGTCACTTGAGAGTTCACCGCATTGAACCAGATCAAGCTGCCGCGATAGCTTCCGCGCTTGCGATCGCGTGAGGGCCATGCACGCTAAGTTGGGGAAGAACGATTTGCCCTGCTCTTTGAGAAGCTGCTCTGAGTTGTTGGAGAAAAGATAAGGAAAACGATCATTTAGCGCGGCAGACACAGCCGCTTCGGTGCGAAGCTCACCGAACGGGCCTTTAATGACAACCGTGGCGATTGGTAAGCGAACACTCTGCTCCTCGGCGACCTGCCTGATCCACGCGCATTCTCCTGTGAAGTCATCCGGAGACACCAATGAAGGATGGACAACGTCCATGGTTGCCGCTGAGTCTCTAAGTGCTCGGCACGTTTTCTCATTCACCCTAATTTCTTGGAGATACGGCTCCAACAACCGAATGTTTTTTTCTGATTCTCGGATCGTTGCGAAAGCAAACTTTTCCTGACAGTTTCTCGCGATGTGCCCTTCCTTTTTGCAGTTGTAGCAGATTAGCGGCTTCCGTTTGTTTTCCGGTTCTAATGCCTGTGTGGTAGAAACCTCACTCGATTTCTCCGCTTCTGTTTGCCCTTACCCTACACTGTCCTTCGTAAGAGACGGGTCCTTCTTGAAATTACGGTGCGGAGTGGGTTTCCGTTGATCAGGTTTCCTTGAAAAGCCCTCTTTCCTTTCATCCTTTTCAACGCGCGCTGCCCTGCTATGCAACTTTCGGCGAGTATAATACTCCTCAGCTAACTCAGCTGCCTTGTTTAACTGTACGTCCCCAAGTCTGTCCTGCAGCCAAAGTTTGACATCCTCCTCGATGCAGCGGTAGAATTGCTCCAATGCAACGCATTCCACCACTTTATCGCGGTCGTCATAAACACCTTCGCCCTTGAGCCATTCAATCAAATCGGCTTTAAGACGAAACGCGAAGTCAACGTGTGACTCATTCCCCTTTTCAGCATACCGGAACCTTTGCCTGAAAGCCTCGGGGTGACAACTTATAACGTCTCAAGAGCACTTCTTTAACCTCGTCATAGCTCTCAAACGCTTCCCTCGACAAGCAAGTTATCGCGTCGGACACTTCGCCGGGAAGAAGAGCTAGCAGGTTCCGCGCCCAAAGAGACTGCTCCAAAGCATTTCGCTCACAGACGTGTTCAAACTTGACGAGATACTTCGCCATGTCCTCGCCTACTACGAACGGTGGCAGTTGATGCCGAATTCTAATACCGCTGACCTGAATCGTCGGAGAAGCTGCGCTAGGCGCCTGCGAACACTGTAGGATTGCCAATTCTATTCGTTTCATCTCGAGGCGCTCCTGTCTCTCGGCCTCCTCGCGCTCGCGACGTTCTCGCCTTTCAGCTTCTTCACGTTCGCGAGCTTCTCGCCTTTCAGCTTCTTCACGTTCGCGAGCTTCTCGCTTTTCAGCCTCCTCGCGGCGTGCTTTGATATCCACCCAGGCCTCATCGACTTCTTCAGCCGACACTCCCTCATCCTTCATGATCTCAAGGATCGCTTGCTTTCGTTTCGCACGGCCCAAAGTAATGTCGAGTTCCTCACAAATTTTGATGAGTTCCTTCACGTTAAGGTTCTCCATCGTTCACACTAGCCTCTTGCTGTTTGCCCCTGTTAAGAATCTACTTGCCGTACCCACTATAAGCCTACTAGCAAGACGCGCAAGCAATTTTTCACACTCCCGTGTTTACCCCCTCCGCATTAACTTTGGTTTCAAAGCGCTTCGACTTGGCTTGAAACGATCAAAGCTCCCTTCAATGCTTCACACAGCCCTTCTATAAACTACTACAACCTGAGCTAGAGTAGTCTGGTGAACTGAGGGGAAAACATCAGGCACTCACCGCATCGATGTCGCTGACGCCGGTCGATCCCACCGCTGCCACCACTGTTGCGCACGACGGACCGATCCCACCGCTGCCACCACTGTTGCGCAAGACGGCGACGCCAACACGGTCCCGAAGGCGCCACTGCTTCCAACTCCGCCGGGAAGGTCACCAGCCGTTTGGTAGCGTATGTTTATCAGCTCGCGACTGCTTCTGCGCAGAGCTGATAAGACGAGCGGACGAGACGACGGTGAGTTAAACAAGGTTTATGTACAGCATATATACAGAGGCGTTACAATTTCGGCACTGGGGCCGACAGAGACTCGAAGAGCCGAGCTCTCCTCTCTAACACATAGGTCAACTTTTCGCCTAAGACCGCCGACTCACACACATGTAGGCTCTCCGACATGGGGACTCCTCTCTCATAGGACCGCCGATCGCGACGCGCCGCAGGGCTTCTTTTATTTACACCGGGTCCAACCAAAATATCCAATCAGAAGCGCCGCTGGTCGTCAGGGCAGATTCCTCCAATGGGGTCGCCGCGCCATGCGTCAGACCACCAGACACGAGGACGCCGGCTCGCTGTCACGTGCGCCGCTGACTCAATGCACGTGGGCCAGAGAGGCGCCGCGCGTGTTCACGCCATTGAGATGTTCCCGTCAGGCGGACTGCGGGCTGGCCGTGACCCAGATTGCCTTTTTCAGAGGCACGGACGTTTGACGAGGACTCGCTGGCATAACAATACCATGATCGAAATGGCCAGGAGAGCTAAAAGTCATAGGCGATAGATAGATAGATAGATAGATAGATAGATAGATAGATAGATAGATAGATAGATAGATAGATAGATAGATAGATAGATAGATAGATAGATAGATAGATAGATAGATAGATAGATAGATAGATAGATAGATAGATAGATAGATAGATAGATAGATAGATAGATAGATAGATAGATAGATAGATAGATAGATAGATAGATAGATAGATAGATAGATAGATAGATAGATAGATAGATAGATAGATAGATAGATAGATAGATAGATAGATAGATAGATAGATAGATAGATAGATAGATAGATAGATAGATAGATAGATAGATAGATAGATAGATAGATAGATAGATAGATAGATAGATAGATACGCTCAAACTCGCCGAAGTTAGCTAAGGAATGCTTGTCATTTGAAAGAATGACATATACTAGCCACAACGTATTTGCAGCTCTCGCTATCTTTAAGCATTCAATAAAGTGCAATGAACTAAAGCGTATATGGCATTTGAGATCGGCTTTTGTTTCAGGAACGAGACACCCCGGGGGCGTCATTTTTTTGTGTGTGATCAGTTGGCGTTACCCAATGGATGTACAGTTCAGCTGAGGCGTTAGAAAGTATAAACATAAATGTGCTACCTCATGGAATGTGCGATAATAAAGTTTTCCCAAACCAAATCTATGGAATGTGCGCAAAGCTTATCAGCTTGATGTGGGTTCACGTTAATATAAAATGCACAATTCACGCTCGATATTTATATACCATTGCCAGTTTAGGCTTTGGATAAAGCAAAATGCCACTTTCTTTATCAAATACAGGATATAGGGGGTGGGGTGAAATGGACGTAGAAATACAAAAATTCAAGAATACATTTAGCCTCCTAAAGCAGGGCGTTATACCTTCATTAAATGCTTTACATTTAAAGCGCGCCCGCACTAAATACAATAGTGGTTAATTTACAGCACATCAATTTTGTTTTTTTCTTTTTATTGGTCTTCTAAAATTTTTAAAACCTTACCATCAATTACACGAAAATTGCCTAAAATGAGGGCAATTTTTTATTCAATGCTAAAAAGTCACCCTGTGGAAGCATAACTACAAACGCTATAGGACCTTCTAATGTGTTTGTTTTTTAAGGCTGAGGGAAAATGTGGCGCTACCAAACACGTAGCCAATTTTTTTTTGCGAAGGGAAGGGGCGGAGCACGACAAAAAGATAAAAGTATGGAAATTTTCCAAAAACGCCTCTAACCCCCTCTGCAGAACTCAAGCCGCCGAGACCGCTTAATGCCCTCGCGAGATCGAAAGAACGCTAGGAATCGAAGCTGCACCGTCCGATTCCACAAACGAATCTGTGAGAAGAATGTAGTTTTTTTCCCGATTCGTAATGTACGATTCAACATGGCGAACGGAGGAGGGTCGACCCATTTGCTAGCGTAGTAACAGATGCGACGTGTGGACGTACTACGACTCGTGCCACTCTCACCGGATGATTTCTCGAACTGCACTGAGATGTATAAGGCAAGAAAATGCTTTCCCAAACCTTGGAAGCTCACCACCTACTGTTATACACCTCCCTCCTAACACTACTCAGTTGCCGTGGTGTGAGAAATTCTATTTCAGCTCGGTTACCGTGCATGAACGATACTTTACGAAATCCTGTGCGTGCTACAGAAAATCGCTATAACTAGTGTTCACGTATGAACTGAATGGTACTCTACGGTAGTATGTACCGAGCCTACCTGACAGATTTGCCCCATCAGTAGGCCGCTAACAGTAGCGTCACCGCTGGTGCACGAGGCCGAATGTTTAATGTGGTGACCGTTTACAAATATACTAGGCCATCGTCATTACTCGTGCAGTCAGGAAAACGGAGTTCCTTCTTAAACGGAACTCAAGCGTTTAACATGCCATTCATTAGCGCTTGCGTACCAGCCATGCCCGGACTCTAGCCGTGCTGAATTTACTGCACTCGGATACGCAGGTTCAATAAGCATGATTAAAAAACATGAATGTCTAAAAGCATGCACGCGCATGCTTTTGGCAACATCGAATTCTTCAACATTACAAAAACTCCTCGAACAATGCCGTTCGAAACATGCCGGTGTAGTACAGGAGAAGTTAGCCTGGAGGCGTGGATTGTGACTGTGACTGCAGGCTTGCTCACTCTAAGCATTTCGCTTCGCTGATCGAGCAGGCCCCATAAACTGGGTGCCAGTTTTGGTTTCAAGGAACAGGCGTGCTCATGCGGTTGCCGGGCATCCTACCATAGAGTTTCCTACAATAATACTCTATGGGCTAAATGAAGTGGGATCGATGTGAATGTTCGCATTTACTATCTTCCACAAGCTTTTTAGAAATAAATGAAATTGGTTCAAATCTAAAGAACACTTATTTTCCCTATGACTGAGTTTGCATTTTTAATTTTATGAATTTTAAGTTGGGCGAAGTGCGGAAACTGGTTGACCTGTGTTTGTAATGCTTGCCTCCACTCACCTATGCCATTCGCTTAGCGATGCGTTTCCTCACGCTCGGTTACCTCGCTTTGTTGGAGTGCAAACAATGGATTTGGGAAAGATAAGGCATGCGATGTGGCGTGCAACGAACGTAAGCCGCAGTTGGCCACGTAGAGCAGGTGAACCATGCATCACATGTTTTTCGTGGCTCTCCAGGGATCTCCAGTTCTGCGAATATTTTTCTTTAGTTTTTATGGATGTAAATGGTTCGCACAAGTATTTGTGTTCATTATTTCAGCAGGTATTCATTTTTCTTGACTACAAGACAGAATCCAGTGCTTCGCAAGCCTGACTGGATTGATATAAGCACACTGCTGCCAGATTAATTCTTCATGACGATAGCCCACCTGATGTCGACAAAACGTGTTAAATAATAACTTAAATAGTATTGGTCTGGCTGCACAGTTCGTTGATCCTTTGCTTTTGGCATGTAGTTCAAATGATGTGATTCAATTACAGTCTCCTTTCCGCTGATGGAAATACATCTCACTTTGTGCCGCGCCCTGCTCGACCGTTGGCTGCAAGTCAATGACGTATCGCTGACGTCGTGTAACATCGCCGAAGCGGGCGATGGGACACTACGGCGGGATATGCCTGGGCAGGCTATGGCGGGCTAACGCCTTCTCCGCCATAGGAAGGGAAGGCTATGTCAGAGAAGGGTGACGAGGCCACACGAAAACTTGAAACCAGCTTAAATGGATGATCCAAGATCAGTAACTTTCTTATTTACAGCATGAATTTGCAAAATTCTTGAAGTGGTGGTGCTGTTCAAAATCTTTAATAACAGTTGAACGGTTGCAGATGCCTTAGGTGATTGGGTTGGGTGAGGCCTTATTGGCCTCCTCCCCTCACAGTACTTGTTAATCGTTCCATTCCGCAGCTACATTAGCAAGCAACGTCGCCCGCGTCCGTTGAACCACAGCCTTTTGAGCCTTCAGGTTTTGACAGTTGAGAAGGGCCACCTCACAGTCCTCTCTCGTGGGTTGGGGTTGGGGATAGATAGGCAGCATGTTCACACGTAAAAGTGCGCACATTTCTCTTCATTGCAGTTTTTGGACCTCGGGGCTGTTTACCGGCACTTTAACAGCGAAGCTGTTTATACTAGCTATAATTTGCGGGGCCTATCAGAAAATTATCGTTATCATAAACGGTATGTACAATAGTAATTGGGCAAGTCCCACTACTCCCCACTTCGCCGCCCACAAATGGCGGTGAAGCGACGGCGGCGAGCCGAGGGCCTTGAGTGCGCACAACGAGATAATCCTAGGGAACGGGAAAGGCAACGGTGGTCTGCGAAAAGACCCCGAAGCAACGGAAGGCCTTCGCAAACGACGACGTGCGCGTACATCTGTGAGGAGTGTCGCTGCTTGGTTTCATCATGAGTCTCGGTCTCTAGACTTTGGACATCCGGGCATATTTGTGACTGTCCTTGATTCAATACGAACGCTTTTGTGCTGATAATTTACGTAGAAACAATGTAGCATCGCTCAGCAACGACTCGAAACAACCCTAATAGCACACAATGTTGGTGTAAGGTAACGACGTTGATAATGTTGTCCTAAGTAGAGCAACAACGGATGCGTTCAGGCAATGTTGACGAAACGTTAACATCTATCTATCTATCTATCTATCTATCTATCTATCTATCTATCTATCTATTTATCTATCTATCTATCTATCTATCTATCTATCTATCTATCTATCTATCTATCTAGCCGCCTAAGACTTTTAGCTCTCCTGGTCGATTCGATAATGGTATCACTGTTAAACTTGGTATGGCATAACATGACTGTATGAAGAATATATTTGTCTAGCCTTAGCATTAAACTCATGACATGTATGTAATGAATGTCATGGTTCACATTTCATGGCTCCTGCAGCTCTTGCGATGGTTTCGTTCACATGGCACGTTGCAAAACTGGCATTGTGTGACAGGACTGCACGGCGAACACAAGCGACAGACCTTAACATGGAAATCATGACATGAGTGTCATGATTTTTATGTTATGACAAGTCATGACTACACACCACGCTCATGGTGCACTCGCGGTCGTTTCACTAGCTTCACGTATATCGAATTCGGCATTACGGGACGTGAATGAATGATGAAGTTATGTGACTGGTGCAAACATGATAATCATGAGATGCATGTCACGTAACATGACTACATGCCATGCACATGATGCACTGGCAGCCATTTCGCTAGCTTCACTTATACCAAATTTGGTCTTCATGGGGCCCAAGACATCGCCACAAGCCTTCGGCATGCCAGTGCCATCCTGGGTGGAGCCTCCACGTTGAATTAAGGGTCGGAATGGCCCCTTCCCAGCCTCCTTAGAATGTGTTTAAATAAAGTCAATCCCACTCACTCTGATATTATGGGACGTGAATGGATGACGAAGATATGATACTTGTCCAAACATGATACACATGAGATGCGTGTGATGCAACAACATGACGACATGCTACGCTCATGATGCGCTCGTGGCCGTTTTACTAGCTTCACATACCAAAGTCGGTATTACTCGACGCGAACGAACGACATAGGTAAATGAGGCATCCAAACACAAAAATCATGAAATTCGTGTCGTGTAGCATCATCACTACATGCCACACTGACGATCCGCTCGCGGCCGTTTCGCTAGCCTCACATATGCCAAATTTGGTATTACGTGACGTCAATGGATGACGAAGGTATGTGACTGGTGCAAACATGATAATCGTGAGAGTCAGAACAAGACTATATGCCACAGTCAAGGTGCCAATACATTTTGACGTGACGCGGTGCGCGTGTTCGCCAGCGTTTATTTCGTCGCGTCACGCCGGCGTTGCCACGCCAGGCACCGGTCCTGCCATATTCTCGCAGGCGCGCGCCGCGCTGTGTTGCTTTGACGCATGTGCGTTTCAGCACGTCCGACATACTTCCGTCACACAAAAAGGGAGATGCAGTGTTGTCTAGGCAGAAAGAGAGAGAGAGAAAACTTTATTTGCGCATAACGCGGAGCATTCCAAATGATCGGGCCCCTATTCCAGGGCTCCGCTGGCCCTAGCCATCATCACTACTCGTTGGACCAGCCAGCGCTGATCAACAATGGCCGCGCTGGACAGCATTGGCTCTCATTGTTCCTCTGTGTTGTTTATGTTGTGGTGTTCTTCATTGTGATGCGTACACTCCCACGTGATGTGAAACAGAGTTGGTGTGGCCCCACACCATCTGTATGCTGTGTGGTAGAATACATGCAGCCCGTGTAGTTCGTGTATGTGTTTGTTTGGATTCTGCGTAATGCCACCGATTTCATTGCTGTGAGTTTTTTATGTGGTGCTAGATACAGTTTTCTATTGTCCCTGTAATACTGAACAATTGTACCAAAGTTAGGGTCTAGGGGCGTTGGATCCTCTATTGCAGTGTGCAAGGAAGCTCGGTGATTTGTGAAGCCTCGAGCCGCCTCATCCGCAAACTGGTTCCCGGTGACATCCTCGTGCCCTGGCGCCCAGATAATGGTTTGGGTGTATTTAACTGGAAAATCTTTTTGAGCTTTGGTTAGAATTTGGAATGCCTTCATACATATTCTACCTTTATCGTAATTTCTACATGCAGCCTTCGAATCTGTGGTTATTGTCATTGGGGCTTTTCGCTCCCTGCCCTCCTTGATTGCCAGCGCGATCGCTATCTCCACCGGTTCTGTAATAGAGGCTTGGGCTGTGGAGGCACAACTTGTGACGTTTCCTTTTCCGTCTGTGACCACGGCCACCATGTTCTTTGCATTTGCCTGATATGGTGCAGCGTCAGTAAATCTCGCCGTATTCAAATATTTTGTCTGTTTATCTAAGTAAGCGGCTCTTGCTTTACGTCTTCCAGCATGTAAAACTGTGTCCATGTTCTTCGGTAGGTGGCATATCTTGTACCAGGCTCTGACTGAGCACAACAATTCCTTAGCTCTTCCATGTGCCTGTACTTGTTCACCGAGGCCGATCTTCTGAAAAAGTTTTCTGCCGGTTAACATCTGTAGCAGGCGGTTAATCTGGGTGGTTACTTGCGCCTCGGCCAACTCATCAAATGTATTGTGAAGTCCGAGCGCTAATAGCTTCGCAGTTGAAGTGCTTTGTGGTAGTCACAGAGCCGCTTTATACGCCATCCTTATTATTTTGTCTGCTTTTTCTTTCTCCTCTTTATTCGTGTTGTAGTAGGGTAGCGAGTATGTTAGTCTGCTGATGACTAAGCTCTTTTCGAAACGAAGCACGTCTTGTTCTTTCAGTCCAGCACGATTGTTCGTTATTCGAACTATCATACGAACAATTTGTTGAGCTGTTCGTTTAAGCATACTCAGTGTGTGGAGACATCGCTGTTGGACTGCAACCACATCCCTAAGATTCGAACAGTCGTTTCTCTGGAATAATATTGCCGTCTAGCTTGACCTCAAGGCGGAGGCTCAGGTCTGTCCTATGTTTTTTTACTCTTGGAGAACCGAATGAGTTCCGATTTGTCTGCTGAACACTGAAGTTCCCTTTCTTTAGTGTACTCTTCGATGGTTTTAGCTGCCAGTTGAAGCCGCTCTTCTTTTTCTGCCAAGCTACCCTTGGTTGTCCATACAGTGATGTCATCCGCATAGAAGGAGTGTCGGATGTCGGGTCTAGCCAGTTTTTTGGCTAGACCAATCATAGTTATGTTGAAAAGCGTAGGCGATATCACAGCGCCTTGTGGTGTGCCTTTGCTCAATGGGTGAAAGACATTGGATTCGTCTTCTCCTAATCTGATAACAGTGGTTCTTTTAGTAAGGAAGTTCTGTACATATTTGTACATCCTTTGACCGCAGTTTGTCGCTGCTAGCCCCTCTAATATGGCCTTATGACTGACGTTGTCGAAAGCGCCTTTTATGTCGATGGCCATGACAATGTTTTCTCCTGCTTTTGGAACATTTGTTAGTACTTCCTCCTTTAAAAGCAGAAGGATGTCCTATGTCGAAAGGTTTGAGCGGAAACCAAACATGGTGTTTGGCAACAAGTTATTTTGTTCAAGGTACCGTTGAAGTCTGGCATTTATTAATCTCTCAGACACTTTGCCTAAGCACGAGGTAAGAGAGATTGGCTTGAGGTTTTCTATTGTCAATTTCTTTCACGGCTTTAGTATCATAATTATTACAGCATGATTCCATGGCTGAGGTATAGTGCCATTCACCCAGTGTTAATGAAGTTTAGAAGCGCTGTTATTGCTTCGTCATTCAAGTTGCGAATCATGGCATTGGTGATTTGATCAGCCCCAGGCGCTGTGTTGCGTTTCATGCTGACGATTGTCGCTCTGACCTCGGCATACGTGAAAGGTTCATCCAGTTCTGAGTTTGGGAGCCCAGTGTATTTAGCCTGGTAAGGGGCTGTGATGGCTCGGGCGCCGAAACACTTAATATAGATGTCTTGAAGGAGGTCATCTCGCGTGCCTCGATATGTGTGCAATAATCTTTCTAGAGATTTTTGTCCTTCGCGTTTAGTTTTCAGAGGGTAAATCATGGCTCTGAGGATATTCCATATCTTTGCTGTTCCTAGGGGTCCATTTAGTGAATCGCAAAACTGTTCCCAGTTGGCTGTCGCGAGTTGATTAGCGTACTGTTCGGCTTGCTGTGTTGTTTCTTTAATTTTCGCTTTGAGTTTCTTATTTCGCTTTTGCCTTTTCCATCTTTTAGTGAGGTTTCTTCTTGCTTCCCACAGGTGGAGAAGGTGAGCGTCTACTTCAGGGGTGTCATCTGTTCTGGCGACGGTTTTGGTGCGCATTTGCTTTTCATTTCAAATTACTTTACACCACTCGTCCAAGTCGTCTATGGCAGTCACGTGCGCTTTTAGCGATTTTCTATATGCATGCCAGTCTGTAATTTTAGCTGTGCCGATGTGTTTGCGGATTCGGCCGGTGTGGATTGTAGTGCTTAGTATGTAATGATCATTGCCCAGGTTTTCAAGGGTGTTGTACCAGTACACGCTGTGGCAGTTTTGTACTATCGTCAAGTCCGGACTTGTGTCCATGGATACGCTGTTGCCTATTCTCGTTGGTATTGCAGGGTCAGTTAACAGTGTCATTTCCAGTTTCTCTATCTGTCTCGCTATATTCTTGCCTTTGGTGTCTTGCATATCCCCAGCTTGTATGCCTGGCATTAAAGTCCCCAACTATGATTAATTAATTCCCTTTCACCAGTTTTGCTGTCTCTTGAAAGAGCTTGTAGAACGTTGCTCTCTTTTGTCTTGGGGGACTATATATATTAAGTACGAAGGCGCTCTTTCCATGGCTCCTTTTGTAGCTTATTTCTGTTATGATATGTGGGATATCCGCCTCTTCTATGGGCTGATGACATATTGCTGTAATTGAGTTATCGACTAATGTAGCAACTCTCCATTCTGCGTCCCCGGTACTATGAGTTTCGTAGCCCCGTAATTTTGCTTGTGTTCCGGCTTCCTGGACTGCTATGACAGCAGGTGGCTTTTGTTGCGACGCCACCAGCTGCAACAGTTGCCCTCTTTTACACCGAAAACCACGGCAGTTCCACTGCCATATTTCACACTTTTCTGACCGCTGCGTTTGATATTCAGCCATTATGCGTCTCCTGGTTCATGACCGACAATCCGGGCCTGTTTTAAATTTTCTCAGCTTTTTCTCTGATGTTGATGCCTGTGGCATGCTTTCGCAAGGCTTTCGTGAATTCGATGTGTTGAGCCTGGATTTTCTTGTCCAGAATCTCGAGTCTATAATTGTCGGTATAACTTCCTTTAATGTTTCTTTCAGCATCTACGACGTAATCATTGAGTCACCTCCTGCATTCGGTTGCGTCTGCAATTTCTGGCCACTTTGGGCGGGTATAGAGTTTTGTTGCGGGTGCTGCGTTTGTTGCTTTTTAGTTCCCTGTTTTCGCGTTCCAGGTCACCTATTATCACCCACATTATCTCTAAATCGCGTTCTAGGCGCAAGAGTTGTGCTTGGTGTGAGCGTAGGGAGGATTTTGCTGCCCAGCTGACCTGGTTGTTTGCTTTCTTTTTCTGCGCCTTCTTGCCCTTGTGCTGTAGTTGCTTTGCTTGGACCTGCTTGTGGTCGCCATTCCTGGAGTTGGAGCAGTCTCGAGAGCTGGACCTGGATCGGTATGTAGATCGAGACCTGGATCGGGAATTGGAACGGGCCCCACCTGGTGGTGCAGAGTCCTCGCGCTCCGTGCTGAACCAGCGTCTTTTGAGTATGCCAGCGGTTTGTGGTGTGCTGTGTTGGTGCGACAGCAGCGAATGGCCCTTTTGAGGGACGCGTTTGAGCTTTTTGGTACACTCTGATGCCGCCGTGGGATGGCGTCCGCCGCACAGGGCACATTCCGGATCGCAAGTGTGGTCCTCAGGTGGGTCTCTTAGACGGCAGTTGCTGCACGCCTTTGTCATTGGTGTGGGACAAACATCCGTCCTATGTCCCTGGCTCTTGCAGAGTTTACAGTACTGACGTGTGGGTTGATAAGGCACGCACGGCATTTCACCACCGTAATAATACACGAAGCGCGGTAGTATTTTTCCATCGAACGTGATCACTGCAGTTTGTGACTGTCCGAGCATGCGGGCTTGAACAATTGTCACTCCTTTGAGTGCGAACTCGGAGATGGCTCAGGAGTGCAGCTTCTGGCGTTTCGCGTTCTAATCCGTGTACCACTCCTTTCAAGTATCCAGCAGGAGTGGATATGTAGGTGTTTACGGAATAGTTGGTGCCATTGAGCTTCAGTGTCTTTATCTTCAAGATCTTTTCTGCTGCATCTTCGTACAGAGTGCTTGCAATAATTATGTTTGATCCGTTGCGACTGCGAAGCAGAAATTCGTGACTGTTACAGGGCTCCGGTTCACTGTTCACATGTTCTATCGTTCGCGCAACCTGGTATGCTTTCAGTTCCTTCACAACTAACCCTGGTCTGGGCCGCATGATAACCTTCATATCGTTTTTGGGCAGAGGCGCCGCGCGCGTTCGTCGTCGACCCCTTTCAGATTCTCTTCCACGTAGCTCTTCTGCAAGCGTTCTAGCGCCGGAGCTGTTGCTCTCAGTTATGCCTCGAGCAACGCTGTCATCACTGGTTGCGCGTTCTTGTTTCCTGATGCGTTTTCGCTGTCGCAATCACATTGCTACCTGCCACTGACCATTTTTGGCTTCGTCGTCGCGTTCCTCAGCAGAGTCTTTTTCCTCGTTCTCGGTGTCGCTAGTAGATTCCCCTTGTAGCACCTCGTCAGGTGAAAGGAAATCTTTGTTGGCGTTCACCGCAGAGCTCACTTGGGTTTCGATGTCTTGGTCATCCGTGTCCATAAGTGCCTGGGCTAGTTCCGGGTCGTTGTCCGTTAGGGTTCGGGCAGGTGCAGCGCGACGCGTCGGCCGAGAGCTGGCTGCCAGGCCTCCGCGTTCCGCTTCGCCGCGAGGCTTAGCGTGGCGAGTTGGCGTGCTCTGCTGAAGGTCTTCACTTCTCAGAGGAAACCGGGATCGCTTGTCCAAAAAGGTGGTGTCAGCGTGTACCTGACGTCTTCCTGCACAATTACCGTAGTTTCACTGGTAGTAACATGATTTTAACTGCTGCTAGGCACGATGATTGACGGAGCCGATGTGGTGGTGGTGGTAAAAAACATACATTTCAGAAAAAGTTTACTAGAGAGTGCCGACGTGGCCCATCGGCGTGCTAGAGTGGCAAGACCCTATTCCGGGACGCCAGTGGAGCTGGAAGCTGCCCGTGCGCGCTCCACCAAGGAGCGTTGTGCAGCCAAGGTAGAGCAGCCGAGCAGGTGCTCCTCCCAAGCCTCTCTAGTTGGGATAGGAAAAGGGGATGAGAAAGGGACGGGATTAACTGGGCACGATGCTACGACGTGATATGTGTCGGCGAGCACATGACAGGTCGAGCAGGTGCCATTGATTTCCGGCAAAAAGTGCCTGGCGACCGCCGGACTGATAAAAGTGTTCGTCTGCAGGCGGCGTAGCAGTCGTTCGTCCGCTTTCTCCTAACCGCGTGCGGGGTCCGGGTAGAGGCGGCGCGAAGCCCGGTAATAAGCCAAAATTTCGCGAAAGCGCGTCAGGTTGGTATTGCCAGATTCCGTCTCGGGACATGGAGGGGCAACGGCCCGGACAGAAGAAGCGCGGGCAGCGGCATTTGCCGCCTCGTTGCCGGGCAGGCCCGAGTGGCCTGGGGTCCACACTATACGAATGGGATGAGGGTTAAAGCGCCAAGAGGCTGCCTGTAGTAGGCTAGCCGCCAGCGGAGCAATGGAACCCTGAAGGTACTGAGAACAGGCCGAGCGCGAGTCCGTCAGGATGGTGCGTGAGGCAGGGTGAGAGGCGGCCAAAGCTATGGCAACCTCTTCAGCGTGCGTTACTGTGTCTGCTCGAAAGGAGAGGCCATCTACGTGTTTGCCCTCTGTAATCACGGCAGCCGTGAAGTGACCCGAGGGGGAGGGACCCGAGACGTCCACGTAGAAAACACCAGGACGATCGGAGTGTCGCGTATGAAGGGCCGCGGCGCGTGCTAGCCTACGGCCAGGATGGAGGTCAGGGTTCATATTACGGGGTAGAGGTTCCACCCATAGCTTTTGACGCCAGAGCTCTGGTATCGGCTGCAGAGGGTCTTGGTCAGATATCGGGTTAAGGCCAAGTCTGTGTAGAAGACGGCGCCCTGAAGGCGTCTGCGACAGTCGATTGATTTGGTTAACGCGATGAGCTTCGCGCATCTCTGCAAAGGTGTTGTGTACCCCCAGAGCCGTGAATCGGCTGTTGGAAGTTGCAATAGGTAGGTCCAGAGCGCGTTTGTATACTGAACGAAGAAGGACGTCCAGCTGGTGCTCGTGTCGACGACGCAGACGAAGGTAAGGCAAGGCGTAGAGGACGCGACTGGTCACAAACGCGTGGGCCAATCGGAGGGACTGAGACCCGCGGAGGCCGCCGCGCTTGGTAGAAACTCGCCGTATCATGCGGCTCACCTGTTCGCTGGTGCGTCTGAGGCCTGCTATTGTGCCCTTTGGATCCAAGGACGATGTAAGGTGAAGGCCAAGAACCCGAATATTTTGCACTGCCGGGACGGGCCCGGACGGAAGAAAAATTTGAGGCGGCGGTAGCGGAGAGACTGAAAGAAGAGCCGATTTAGCTGGAGAGCACTCCAGGCCGCATGAACCTGCGTAGGTGTCCACCAGAAGGGCAGCCTTTTGCAGGCGTTCTTCGATTTGCGCTAAGGAGCCGGTGTTGGTCCAAATTGTGATATCGTCCGCATATAGTGCGTGTTGTATTCCCTCGACCTCGCTTAGAAGAGAGGGGAGGTTCATCATCGCCAGGTTAAAAAGCAGAGGAGACAGGACTGCCCCTTGAGGTGTACCCCGCGTGCCTAATAAGTACGGGCCGTGTTCGGTAGAATTAAGGCGAATGAAGGCGGTGCGATGTGATAGAAAGGCGCGAATGTAGTTGAAAGTCTTCTGCCCACAGTTTGTGGTAGACAGGTTAGTGAGTATAGTGCTGTGTTTGACGTTGTCGAACGCCCCGCGGAGATCGAGAGCGAGCACGGCTTTATCGTTATGGCGCATAGTAGTCGGCTCTATGATATCGTGTTGAAGCTGGAGCAGGACGTCCTGCGCCGACAGATGCGGGCGAAAGCCAAACATCGTGTCGGCAAAGGTGCTCCTGGCCTCCAAGTAGGCTGAAAGGCGTTCGCGAACCATGGTTTCCATGAGTTTGCCTGCGCAAGACGTAAGTGAGATGGGTCTCAGTGCCTCAATACTAACGGACTTTGCCGATTTGGGAATGAATGTCACGACCGATGTGGTCCACTTCCGTTGGAAGCGGAGAACCGTCCCATATCGAATTTATAAGCTGGAGTAGCGAGAGGTGTGCTTGGTCGGGAAGATTTGCCAGGAGCGATACTGTGATTCCGTCGCGTCCAGGGGCCGTGCCCCGTCGCATTTTCGTGAGTGCAAATCGTAAATCAGAAAGCGTGTATGGGGCGTCGAGGTCGGTGTTAGGGGCGCCGGAATACGTATATGCTGGGCCTGCGGGATCAATTGTGCGGCAGATGTAGCGGTCACAAAGTTCTCGCGCGAGTTCATCCGTAGTGCCCTGAAATGCATGCAGAACACGGTGGAGCTGGCGTTGCGTTTCTCCCCTGGTGGTGGAGGGATCGAGAAGGCTTCTAAAGAGTCGCCACGCACTCTTAGAGCTCATCTGGTTTGCAGCCTTCGAACAGTTGTCTGCCCAGTTAGCATCGGAAAGTTGTGCGGAGTATGCGGCCGCCTCTGCAGTGAGCGCCTCAATGCGAGCGCGAAGTTTCCGATTAAGTTTGTTGCGTTTCCAGCGCCTTATGAGCCCGCGGCGAGCGTGCCAAAGATGTAGGAGGTGTGGATCGATTGCAGGAGTCAAATTAGAGGTTGCAAGGGTGCGAGTGTTCGCTTGTTTCATATGAAGAGCGTATGATGCCCACGCTGCATATTCGGTCGAGGAGAGGCCGGCGGGGAATGGTTGCATTCTGAACTGAGTCCAATCGGTGAGACGGGCTTGGCCCCAGTGTTGGCGCATTTTCTGCCGCGGCGTGAACGAAATGCGGAGTAAAAAGTGATCGCTGCCTAGGTTTTCGCCTAAATTTTCCCATGTAGCATCGCAGATGTGACGGGTGAGGGAGAGGTCGGGGCATGTGTCTCGCGTGACCGAGTTGCCGGAACGTGTGGGTTGTGCCGGATCGGTAAGAAGCGTCAGGCTCAGCGAGGAAATGAGCTCCTTGAGCTCTCTGCCCCGGGCCTTCTCGTAGTGGTAGCCCCAGTGAGGGCTGGGGGCATTAAAGTCCCCGACAATCACCAGTGGTTGTCGGGCCGCTATACGCAGTGCCCGATGGAAGAGATGCGCAAACGAAGCCCTCGCAAGGCGAGGGGGACAGTACACGTTTAAGATATGTATTGATGGTTGGCCCCTCCGCTGAGACAGCACTGATATCATGCAGTAGTCGTAAGGAAGATCCAGATCGAGGTCGATCTGTATCGCCGTGTAAGCTTTATGCACGAGGAGGCATGTGGTGGTGCCGCCTACATAGGAGCAGTATCCAGAAAGGGATGGAGCAGGGCCAGATTCTTGGAGCGCCAAGACGGCCGGCTGAGAGCCAAGTGAGCTGAGGAAAAGGGAAAGATGTGAACGCTTTCGCCTGTTCCCGAAGCCTCCAGGGTTCCACTGTATGATCTCGAATTTAGACGCAATGTTTGAACGGGACGTACGATTCGTAGCCATCGTGAATGTCCTAGGTTTTATATTTGGTCCTCCATGTCCCGCTCGGAATCCTCAGAGGCAGGGAGGGGCACGGAGGCCGGATTGTCCGACGGCGGGGTGGTGGTAGCCACCTTACGACGACGCCGTGGAGCTGTACCCTCACTGCTCACCGAGCAGGAGCGGGAACGCGATGCCTTGGGTTGAAACTGGGTGATTGCCCAGGCTTGAATAGCCTGGGTAACCTCTACTACTATGCGTTGGACCGAGAAGCTGGTGAGGAGGTGATTAATCGAAGCTTCGACGCGCGTGAGGCGTTCCTCTACGCACGGGGTGTGCTCTTCGCTAGGGAGAGTTTGGTTAGCGGGCAAGAGAACCTGAGGTGCCCCAGGAGCCTCAAGAGCTTCTGGAGTAGATGTGGCACCGGTTCCGAGTGCTGGAGTACACATGGCTGCTTGAACCGGCGGTTTAATGGGAGTGGACTTAGCGCGAGGACTAAGCTTGGACGTAGCTGGCGTAGCCGCCTGGACAGAGGAGGCAATACCGGATGGCCTTGCAGTACACTGTTGTTGGGGTTGAAGTCGCTTATTTAAGAGTTCGAGTTGTTTAGTTAAAAGAGAATTTTGCTTTTGAAGTGCCGCAACTTGCTGGCGAAGGGCCGCAAGTTCGGGAGAAGGAGGATCGACAGAAGGGGGTGAGAGAGGCTTAGAAGCAGCTTTCCCTGCCCAACTGCTCACCTGAGGTACCGCCGCTGGTGCTTCGAGCGGTGGGAATGCTTGAGAGTCGGCGTGGAGTGGTGGAGCCGAATGATGCAGGTTTGTGCTGCTGTCTGGCTGTGACGAACATGAGGTGGTTCCTCGAGGAGATGTTGAGGGCTGCTTGCGTTTCCGATATTTTCGGTATTTTGCCGTGCAGCCACTGGTCCCAGTCTCATGGGCGCCGTGGCAGAGGAGGCACTTGGGGTGGCAGTCGTGGGCATTGAGACCTGCAGGTGCGGGGGTTCCACATTTGGCACACTGGGTTGGAGCGGCGTGAGGGCACTGAGGTGGTCGATGACCGATAGTACCGCACTTGGTGCATACAGGGACCGTTTTTTTATAGGCGCGGATATACGTCGCCACGCAGTGGTAGAAGAGGAAGCGGGGTAACTTCGTGCCCTCGAAAGTCACCACCGCCGCCGCGGAATCTCCGAGTTTGCGGACCGCAAGGATAGTACCTTGAGGCCAATACAGTTCAGACTTTATCTTTTCCGGGCTTTCAGCAGGGTTTACATTGATGACGCCCTTGCATGTATCCCCTGGTGCCTTGGCGTGGCCTCGAACGGGCAGCTGCTGATCCCCCACTTGCAGCTGGAAGTCCCCGAGGAGTCGCTGTGCCATAGGCAAAATGGTGGTGCTACAGACCAAGATGTTCTGTTCCCATATTGGCCACACTTGAATTTGCGTGGTAGTCCGGTCGCCGAGGTAGCTGCGGATGGCGTCGCCCGCGCGATCGGCCGGGACAAATGTGCGTAACTCGCAGGGAACGCGAGGTTTCAGCACTACGATGTAGTCGTCGCGAGAGAGGCGAGGAGTTTGACGCGGACGCCACTTGCGTTGCTTCGCTGGCTGCGAGGACGGAGCAGAGGTAGGCACACCGCCGGAGGGATGGCGCGCCGGCGTTCCTTGCAAGGCTGGGGAATGGTGGCCCGCCGTGGCGTCTCGTTGTTGTTGAGACGCAGACTTCGATTTCGCTTGCTTGCGTTGCCACAGTTTCACCATGTCGTCGAGGTATTCATCTTCTGATGGCATAGGGTTTTCGGAGGATGAAATCTCCATGGACAGCATTTGGCTTGAGGTAGGATCATAGCCCGTAACCACGTTAGCGGCCGCCATCGCCGGGCTGAGAGCCCTTAGCGAGGCGGCGTTGTAGCCGGGAGTGAAGGACGTCCCTCAAGTTGTCAAAACTGGACCCACCTGGACGAAGGTGTTGTCTAGGCGAAGCGGAGAACTTGGCGGTGACGATAAATCCAAGTTTAAGGGGTACCAAGGTGGATGTCCGCAGAAATAGCAGAAAATCTACGGAGGCGATGTGGAGTGCGTCCGTCACCATCGAGCGCTCGCAGCGCCCCCCAGCCGATGTGAACGCTGGATGAATGGATGGATGGATGGATGGATATGGCTGTACCCTTTAGATCAGGCGGTGGCTAGCGCCACCAAGCCGTAATACCATAACAACGCGTGTGCACTCCTTGGCGCCACCTGGCGGTCTGTCTGGGCAACGCATCGATGCGAAATTCAGCAAGTTGCATTTTGCGCCGGTTGCCGTCGGGCCGTGCCGACGGACGCTGGTCGTGCCTGGGGTCATAATATGAGTGCTCGCGTTTTGCAAACGTAGCATCGCTGTGCCCAGCGTGTGTGCGCGTCAACGCTATATTGGAGTATATTTGGCCCTTCAAGATGCGTTTGCGGTCGTTTCACTTGCTTTACATATACCAAATTTGGTGTTACGTGACGCCAATGGATGACGAAACATATTGCTGGTGCAAACATGACAGTCTTGACACACGTGTCATGTAAGAACATGACAACATATCATGCTCATAGCGTGCTCGCGGCCGTTTCGCTAGCTCCACATATACTAAATTTGTTATCACGTGACGTGAATAGACGACGAAGGAAACGACACATCCAAACTTGATGATCATGAGACGGAATTCAAGTACGGTATCATTTACCTCCACCTCGTAACATTGGGCTGTTTTTAAAGCGTCATATTAACATTTCTTATCCGTGCTTCGCATATCATCGATTCCCACTGTACATGGGATCTGCCAGGTTTTTTCTAAAGTACGCAGGGGATGGAAACTTTCTCTACCTCCCATGTAACGCCCTCTAGTGTGCTGATACGCTGCTGCAGCGCCGCTTCTACCCCTGGCGACTGCTAGGTGCCCAGCTAGAAATAACTCACAAACAAAACACTCATTTTATGACGCCACTGGTGGTGTCGCCCAATAAAAAGAAAGGACACGAAATCGAGCGGAGGAGTTCAGCGAACTGGGAGCGCGGAGGTAAACACAGACACAAAGCAAAGAAGAGGCACACAGCACGAGCGCTCAACTAACAACTCGGGGTTGCAGGGTTGCAGTGGAACCTCTCATTTCGCATTCTCATGTAAGTGGGATGTGTTCGTGCCAACTTGCACGTCCGCTCCGGTGACACAGCTATTCATTAAATTTAAGTAATCATTTTCGGTATGTTGTAAAGTAGACAAATTAAAGCTTAATTTTTCTAATCAGACGTTTCTCTCTAAAAAACAGAGACATACGCGCAGTGTCAAAGTGTCAATCTGCGAAAGCACCTTCAAATCAAAACTGAAATAGGCACATAATCAGCAAAGCTCGAATCCAAAATATCTGTAACAAAACAGCCACTTGGGCTAGTTGGCAATGGTTCATTGTGAATGCAAGATGTGGGGTGCAGTATGTAGCAGGGACTGGAGAAGAGAAGGACAACGCTGGCGTCTTTAGTGTGTTGTCCTCCTCTTCTCCAATCCCTGTTACGTACTGCACCCCACTCCTTGCATTCGCCAGAATATCTGAACCAATGTGAAAAAACTTTAACAAACTCTGCGCACTTGACTAAGTTGCCATCATTGCACCCCACCGTACTTGACTCAATCGCGTCTGTTATGGCATCTCACACATTTCAAAGACAATAGTCTCTTTTGGGGATATTCGACGCCAAAATTTCTGTCTGTTTGTTTGTTTGTTTGTTTGTTTGTTTGTTTGTTTGTTTGTTTGTTTGTTTGTTTGTTTGTTTGTTTGTTTGTTTGTTTGTTTGTAGATGTGTCTTTGTCCGCCCTAACGATACCCCAAACGACCAACCCCATCTGCAGCACCCACCAATATTGCTCAAGTCTCAGCGTTCATAGTTGTGCGATTGTCAATTAAAAAGCAATTATTGCGCAAATTTGAGGCACCATAACAACACGTCTATATTATTTATGCGTATCTTTATACTAGATACGGCACGCATAAGTAATTATATGGACCGTAGCGTTTATCACGCTGCGCTGACAGTGCAACATGATCCTCAAAAAGGTAAGTGTCTCCAACGCTATTTTGAGACTACACGGTGGTGGCACCTGCCCGTCGCTTTGCGTTCTACACCTTATCGCCTCCGAGACAAACGCACATCTTTCTCCGTGGGCTCGCACACCTTCCTCCGTTTTCGAAGATAACTGCCAGATGGCGCTCGTGTTTAACGTGCCTCGGTGCGCTCGTTCGCCTTCGCTCCACGGATCAAGACTCTCTAACGCAGCGCTTACAGAATACAATTCACCCCATTTCTCGCTCAGAACATCAAATAAACGTTTTATTTACTCTCTCCACGCGCAAAACTGTTGTCTTTCGACGACATTTGCAGTGCAGTGAAACATGCAGATACGGGGCCAATTTTTTTCTTAGAGAACTTGAGTACGAAAAAAGACAGAAGTTCAGGAGAAGATGGAGGCATGAAGCGATGGGAAATCATTAACAGAGAATAGCATTGGGGACAATGTTTCGGCGAGTTGAATTGTTTTCGTCCGGGCAGCAGCATTGCATTGACAAAGAAAAGGCCACTTGTCGTAACGCTGGCTCCAGCAACATATCTTGTTGAACTATTTCTGAAAGTATTGAGTCCATTATTTGTATTTCAGGGACACTATTAGAAGTAAATAACCAAAAGTTTTATGATTTTCAACGAACAGGAAGCAGCCTATAATTTATTCCCATATCGGTTGTTGAACTATACATGCCATGAGTAAAAGGTGAGAAAACTGTGTAGTCGAACCAGCACGCACTGAAGTCTTTCATTAAATGAACTTTGCTAGCGGCAGGTACGCTTTCATCGTGACGAATTATATAGTGACAGTGCATCTATGTCAGTCTAGTAAGGCTTTAAGAGAACCGGGTTTACTAATTTACCTACTCATGTAAAAGAAATACCTGCTCAAATAATTGACCCAAATACTTACACTTACCTGCGGTCATCTGAAAACTTGAAAAATTTTCGCGGTACTGAAAATCTCTGGATTAACAGACCACAGAGCCACGCAAAACATGTAATGCTTCGAAACAGCCATTTCTTTCTAAGGCGTGGCTTACCTGCTCGACATGGCTGTACAGTGGCTTCCGTGCGCTGCACGCCCCACCACGTGTCTTAACTTTACCGTATTCATGCTTGGCGAGTGAGATAACCGAGCTCGATTCAGCTTGTGATATCGCTAGCGAATGACAAGGGTGAGCGGGGGCAAGTGCTACGGACACAGGTCAGTCAGTTTCGGTGCTTCGCCGGATTTGTAATGAACAAAATAAGAAACAGAAAATGAACAAAAAGATGGCTGTCTGTTCAATCAAATTTTGTCATTTGTAAACACTCAGTAAGTGGGATGGATGTGAACATCTTCATCAACCTGCGTTTGTTCACCGCCACGAGCGCGCATGTTCCTTAAAGTAGAAACTGGCGCTCAATTTGCGGGACCTGGCGTATGTACTGTCAATAACTAAAGTTTGCGGGACACGAAATGTTCGATAAACCTAAATTCCCACTTTGTCTAGGAATGTAATTTCGATATAAATGTTCCATACTGCACTTGGCATTCCGGCCTATACAGTCACCAGCTTAATTACAAGCATTAGGCACTCCAATGTTGTGGATCTTTCATCCCGCAAACTTTTGCGGTTGCTAGTGCATTTGAGGTTTACGAAGAAAAACAAGATGACGCGCAATATCTCCCAAAGCCTCATCATTTGCGTTCACACGTGGCGCAATGAGAAAGCCAAGGCAAGCGTTTTGAGTTTTTATGCACGAACTGCGTTGGCTCGCTGACCTTATGGCCGCGTTTGGGCTCCAACGGCACAAAAGTTCGGTTTTCTCCTTGGAGCTCGTAGCCCGGCGGAGCTTCTTTGTGACTGTGCTTTCGCCTGTCCTTTGTGAAGCATCGTCTGTAGCACCAGGAAGTAGAGTAATTTCATGCGGGGTAGTTCTATTGAACACAAATAGGCAACTTAAGCCATATAACAAGCGAAAAAAAAAATAAGCGGAAAAATTGACCACAGTTGGAGTGCATGCATTGTTGTGCCTGAGTGTTCTATTTTGCTTTGAAGGTTGTTCAAATTTGAACGATAAGGTGCGCTCAGTATTTTGACTTGTTACAAAATACGATGGCGAGTCTATGTTCATGTACAGTGTGTTACCAAGATAGAACAATGCACTGTACGAAAAGACGCCATTGAATCCCTGTGCACACGTTGGAAACATACTCACAACGTGTAGACAATATTTCCCGATTGATTGATATTGCCCAATGTCTCCTTAACATTCTGACAATGCCTATTGGAAACATTGCTGCCACATCTCTCTTGCAGTATGGATTTCTCTACGCAGACCTCAGGAGGGTGTTAAAAAGTATGTAGAAGACGAGGAGTTGCGATATCATCATTTAGATCAGAGCAGTGTTCGCAATAAAGAAGAGGTGGATGGGTGGGCTTCGCCATGGGCACGACGGCTCTTCCTTTCATCAACAGAGGGTATTAGCAGCAATCAGCCAATCATAAAAAAACATTGCAGCAATATAACAGCAACATAGTGCTCTACTGGGGAACCAGCATCACCTATAGCTAGAACCTACAGAATGCCTAGGAACAGCGTAAAAGCAACCAAATTAGTCCGCTGAATTGTCGTGTTCCACTGTTTGAAAACTTTTTGGCTTGATACTTGAACTTCGCCTTTTTCAAGAGCCGCTTTTTGTCATAATCTGAGGTGTATCTACCTCGGAAATCGAAACAGTCGCCTTGCTGCCGCGCATAGTCTAGCCGGCAACTTACATGCTATGCTTACTTCGACAACAAGTTAGTGTAAAACGTGGTGCCGTAAAAAAATTAACAAAAGCAAAACATTTAAAGTGTACAATAAGTCCTTCCACCGAAAGCTCCCCATGGTTGTTTTATTTGTATAATGAAGCAAGCTTTATTCACTTGAGCTAGTTAACTATGAAAATCGGAGACGTAGAACACCAGTTATTATTAAAAACCTCTGAAAGTTGAAAAATGAAAATAGGTACAATTTACTGGTACGTGCGCAGACAAGCGTTTCAGTTGTGTAGATTTCTTAGTTCTGCCAAGAAAAGTTGCTGCTAAGTGCAGTTGAGCTTCTCTTAAGTGTTACGCCAGTAAGCAATACATAAGCAAATAAACAACGTATTGAAGATACTTCCGAAACCACCTCGCCAAAGCGAGCGATGCTTGGTTGGCACGAAAATACGCCGAACTAAACACAAGCCCACAAAAAATGTAGCCTGCATACACCCCCACTATGGCACTCACCAAAAAAAAATGAAGCAATCAGCAATTTAGTCCAGTGTCACATCAAGTGTAAAGTAAACATCTCGCCTACTTTGGTATATATAAAGTTAAAATTATTCAAGAAAATTTATATGCAGCCTTTATTTTGACCAGTGAACGTGAAAACGGCGTTAAGTAGTAAGCAATAGCTCGAACAACGCAACGACCTGCTGTTTCTCGCCGGCCGCGAGTAAGCCTAACAACATGGAGGTTAGTGTCCCGATTTTTTTTTTCCTTTCAGTGTCTTAACTTCCTCATTATGAGCGACATGGCACCTGAAAATTTGTCGGCATTACCATTTTTATCGAGTGCCATACGTCGATATATACGTTTCATGTGTGCATATGTAAAGCACGTTAGCCTTCAACGTGGCGTGAATGCAAACGGCGGTTGCTAAATGGCAGCAGAGATTGCATAAGGTGTGTACCTAAAAAAAACTATGTTTCGAGTTTCAATTCGCGAGTACTCTAAATTTAGAAAAAAAAATCGATTGCTCAAGGGACGTTTAAATTTGAAGGAATCAGTTACAGACAAAACACAATCATCCCACCAATGCTTCATACATTTGTCCTTCCTTATCGAATCTAATTACAGGGCAACCTAATTAGTGTGCTGCCTGCAGAGACACCTTCGGAGAAAGATACCCCGTCGTGTCGCTAAAAATGTTGCCTCACGCTGACACGCACCTGCTTAAAGAGGAGAAGATGATCAAAGGAAAAGATACCTGGTCGAACCAATTGAGAAGCTATAGGTTTAAAAATTAACGTGGCAGTAACTTTATCCTTCGGAGGGATTACATTAGGTTATAGCCACATGGAGGTGTATTCTGCCGTGTGTGCGTACATAACGGCAACAAAAAGGTTACCTTTTTAGTCTATTGTTATTATTTACGGCTACGAGGCTACCTGAATGCCTGACTTAGCACACTCTATGATCCTGCCGCCCGGTTCTTGGCCGATCCTCCTTTGTGGGCGAGTGCCAGCAAAGCTGAAGGTTCATCATCAACATTAACACCATCAAGACGATGCGTCCAGAGTCGTGGGTCCCTTTTGAGCAGCTGCAGTTTTCTCGATTACATAGCACCGGCCCCGAACGTCAGGCCACGCACCTACCGCAGCAGGCCACAATCGAGACAACATCTCAGGAACCCGCGTCATGTATGTTCGAAGAGGCAGTGAAAAAATCCGCCATCGAAGGGAGCGAACACAAAGTGCCAGCCAGTAACAATGAGCGCCTCATCTTCTCATTCCTCTACTTGATCATCGTAGTGGTCGCTTTGTGCGTTGCCTTGGTCATCGTGTCTCAGCAGACGCCCCCGCCAGCTTCAACGTCGACCGCACTTGGGCTGTACGACGACGTTTTTGAACCGGCCAAGTTTCTAGCCTCTGCAGCCCAGGTGCGTCACCGCGAACGGAACAAAACTCGTCCGCTGACGTCACCCAAGCGGAGGATTCACAGCTACTAAAATGGCCTGTGTATACTTCGGCTCCCGAAGGAAAGCGTCCCCGTGACGCGGTGCCACGTTTGGCAAAGAGGTGAATGTCTCGTGCTTCTGCTGTGTTGCAGCTGCTGCTCTCCGAGGCGTTGAACATATACTTTACTACGCGAACGGAACTGAGAAACTGCGGCATCGTCACCCCCCGTCACTTGGGCGTTATGGCGACCAGCGGTCATCGTGATTTATTGGTTCGTAAATCTCAAGCCAACGACTTCTCGCGCCACGTGATGGCGTGGGCGTCGAGGAACAAATACAGCCATTTGTACCTCCCACTGGCCGGTGTTGTTGACTATGTTCCCAACACTACGAGGCTCGTTACGAAAGCGCTGGCAGCCTCTAACGTCATTCTCAAGCTCATGGTGACAACGGCCGGTAATTTGGAAGATGATTCTTCTGCAGTTAGGAAAGTGAAACTGTTCGTTCATACGAGCTCACCGGCCAAAATATTGATTGGTGACCAAAGTGATATTGGATTTTGTTCCATCGCCAGACGTACCTCGTATAGCCATGGTGGAAAAGCATATCACGATCACAGAAAAGACAGCGGCGATATTTATTGGTCTGTGTGTAAATGCTTGCGGTTTGTGTAGATTGGTCTGGTGCATTTGTCACTTCAAGGTGCGTGCGGTAATTTTATCATTAGCTAGAGGTACCTTGATGCCAGACAGCACAGATAACTAGACACTACCTGAACATAGAAGCTGCTTTTCAATTTTCTGTAGAGGACACATTACTCCTTAACATGACAGACGTTTGACAAACTCTGGAATAAATGAACTGATACACTGTGAAAATATGTTACACAACTAATGGTTTAATACTGATGTTTACGTTACGAGCACCCTTAGAGGCACCATTTCATTACACCCCTATTTTCAGAAGTAGGGTGTTCGCAAATAAAATGCCCTTGTAGTTACTACGCTACATCCTAATGTAACGGGTGTAAATGAACAAGGCTACAAGTATTAGACATTTCCAGGCACGTTTTGCTACGTTAAGTGTACATGAAACGATCATGTTGACATTAAGTCACTACAAACTTCGTGAGGGGATGGTAGGTGAATGACATAAACTTTAGTAACCGCAACACAATGCTCATAGCGAGCGCTAGCGACGAAGACAGAAGAAACAGAACTGGACAAGATCAGAACTATAGTCATTTCATACGCGTTTCTATCAACTTTGTCGTTTGCACACTTTGTGCCAGGAGCCAAGCTAGAATTTTTTTCTGTGGGGTGAGGGGGCACCTCCTTTATTTCGGTGAAGGCACCCCCATCAAATAATAATTTTCGCTGTCTCTGCTGTGATGAAAAAAAAATTGGCCCCGAATCTGCATGTCAACTGCAAATGTCGTCGAAAGACGATAGTCTTCCGTGTGGAGAGAGTGAACAAAACGTTCATTTGATGTTCTGCGCAAGAAAATCGGTGAATGGTATTCTAGAGGCGCTGCATTAGAGTGCCTCGAGCGTGTAGCGGAGGCGAACGAGGGCATCGAGGCACGTTAGACCCGAGTGCCATCTGACAGTTATCTTCGAAAACGAAGGTGCGCGTGGCCACGGAGAAAGATGCGCGCCTGTCTCGGAGGCGATAAGGTGTAGTACGCAAAGCGACGGGCAGGTGCCACCACCATGTCGTCTTAGCAAAGCGTTGGAAACACTTGCCTTTTTGGGCATCGCGTTGCACTGCCAGCGCAGTGTGATAAACGCTACGGTCGTTAGAATCACCTGTGTGTGCCTTCCCTAGTATAAAGGCAGACATACAAAACATCGACGTGTTGCTAAGACGCCTCAGGTATGCGCAATATTTGCTTTTTAATTGACAATCGCACAACTATGAACACTGAAGCTTGAGCAATATTAGTGGGCTCGGCAGATGGGGTCAGCCATTTGATGCCTTTTGAGGTATCGTTAAGGACAGGCATGCAGGCATGCAGGCAGGCAGGCAGGCAGACAGATCAAAATTTTTCCGTCGAAGGTCCCCAAGAAAGACTATCGTCTTTAAAAAATACTTTGTTGGGGGAGAGGGGGGGTGCGGGCCTGATGTGCCACTCCCTGGCTACACCCCTGTTAAGAGCACTCGGGAGATGAACCAACCAAGCCAAATGAAAGTATCCTCGTGCAACACAGCAGGGTGCGACCAACTTTTTTTCCCTGTGGTGCGACCACTGCACCACATCTGAACATACACCAGAAGCCTCCCTCAAGAATATGCCGAAAAATTGGGCTACCCTTACGCTTCGCCTTTAAGAGTTGAACGTGATCGCGATATTCCGTCCCTAAACGCTTAGTGCATAATTTTTATGTAATGTCACTCCGGAAGTAGAAATTGTGGATCACTACACTGTAATTGATGAAGTCGAAAGTGGCTTGTGTCAGTGAGCATATGACGGCATTCTGTTTAAAGGGTAGCATGCTTTAAGCCACAAGCAATCTGCGCGGATGATATGTCTTCCGAACTTTCAGTGCACCCGTTAGGTGGTCTAAAAGGAATACGTGCAGTAACGTGTGGGTCTTTTGAAATGGGTGCCCTGTCTTTACACCACGAAATCACATGTTCTGACACACGATGGCAATGTACGCTCCAACCACGCAATATTACTACGATATTACATGTAGTATTTGAGTCCTTTGTACAAGACGCATGCGTTTGGAAGCATAGAAGCTATTTTTATTGCATTTCCAAGATGAGAAAGTTATTTTAACACTATTTTCAAGCTGAACTGTACTCTTTGCGTTATACTATTATTGCATTTTGCTTTCCCATTCTTCTTCAAACTACGCTAGTGGACGCTTTAGTAGGTTTACTTACCACAGATCTATTGTGCTCTTTATTTGTTGTGTGTTATATATAAAAGATTGTCACCATCATGGACATTCACAAGCTCTCTTCGTCATCTTCTTCACATTAGTCCTCACCTTCATGTTCTGCCTTCGCTCCCAGAATGCGTGCGCCAATTTGTCGGTGTAGGACTCAATTTCAAGAATAAATTCCTTTACTTTATTTAAATAGTTATATGCATTGGATCAGTCACCACAAAACGTGTCCTGCTTTTGAGTGGAAGTTCTATACCGTCAAGAGTTGCCCTTGAAGAAAATCTTCACGCAATGCTAGTTGCCCAAAAATATAATCAGGCAGTGTTGGTATGGTCACACCCTGCCTTCATAGGGTCAGAAGGTCACCACCAGGAATGGTGAAATCCACATTATAAATTACGCCAATCACCGTGTGATTGTTTAGTGGAATGTATAGGCTTATACTTTGATACCATCGTGCTATGCGACCCTGGTCAGAGCCAGCTGGGTGCATAACGTCTATGGCCACGCATTCTTGTGGGGATTGACTCGAACATCCTTAATGTCGTTTGGCACCAGAGACTTGAGCTTTCTCAAGATGAGCTGTCAATTTAGGAACCTTAGATTGTCCGATGGCGTAAAGGGAAAAAAAATAAGGTGGCGTATAGTTTGTTGGAGTCGCGTTAGGCTTCATAGTTCATAGTGGTGGAAGGATGGTGAGGTACACCGAAGCCTTCGTTTTAGGTTTACGGCTGTGAACAAGTCGGCAATTATCACTGTTGACGAAATACAGTTTGGTGGACTTGCTGTTCGGTGTCTCTGAGCTCACTGTTCCGTTTCCTATATGGGAACCCGTCGACGGCAACGGAATGCCCTAGAGGGTGCGCAGGCAAGTCCTACCTTTTAACTGTAGCCCAAACAAAATACCGATGGCTACGCGAGGAACATCAAAAAATCAACAGAAACTGTAATCCGATATAAACAAAAATTATCTAAACGAAGCAAATTATCTGCAAACAAAATTATCTGTAAAGGCTTCCGCTCAGAATTTCATACATGCGATTCAGTCGAGGCGCACACTCCTATAGCTGCTTCCTTTGTGCTCTTGTCCTCCACCTTGGTGGAACAGGGACTACTAGGCTGCGCTGCTCATCTCAAGGTCCCGGGTTCGACCCTGGTGGAGGCGACATGGTGGAGGCCCGTCTTCTGTGCAATGTCAGCCCTCGTTAAAGAACACCAGATGGATTAAATTCCGTAGCCTTCCAGTACGGCGTCTCTCATAATGATATTTTGGTTTTGGGACGTAAAACCTCATATAATATTACTATTATAAATGTGTGCTTGAATTTCGAGATATTTATTGCGAAGAAAGTAGCAATGTGCAGCCTGAAAAGTGGTACCGAAGCAGATGAACTTTACAAAGTGCCCTAGATTTTTTCAGGCACACGCAATCCAGGTTTAGACAATCCAGCATTGCGTAAGATACTTTTAACCCTTTTTTTTCAGTGATAATAAACCTATAATAGCGCACAACTACACTTTATTAACTTCTCAGTTTATGTGAAAACGAAGCCACATAAAAAACAAGTTGTAATAAGGAGCCCCAATTTGAAGCGAAAGCATATTCTCACTCGAAACGTAAATCACATACTCGAAACCCACGCTGAAATTTCAAGACCTGCGCATCAAGTATCCCCCTTGAGTCTGAGGTTATCGAGGGAAAGGAAAGTAAAAACGCGAAATCGATTGCGCAAAACAAAAGACAGAACAAGAGGGGGGGGGGGGGGGGTAAGGCTGCTAAAACAAAGACGTCTCGCTGTCGTTTCATTTTTCGTTGCTCACTGCCGAGTCCGCGCAGCATGGCAGCAGCTGTCTTAATCTGCAATTCACGAAACACATTATTCTAATGCGTAGCTTTCGAGAGTAAATGCTATAGTGGTCGCGCTGAAAATCTTCATTCTCAACGTACGAGGCTGTCGTCCACGTGTGCCGCTCGTGTGAATGTCGGGGGGAGGCATATTCACTTCCTCCTTACAGTGGTGGTGAGCTTAGAAGAGAACAGAAATACGGCAAGGCACTACCGGTGTGGTTGTGGGTACAGAGGCAAAAGCGGGCTGTTTCCCAAATAACCCCCAAACGATCCGTCCCGCCCCCATCACACCCCGAGTGCGGCGCATGCCTGGCGGCCCGCCGACAGCGGCAAGTGCCCCCTTCTCGGAATATCTTAATTCTGAACTCGACCGAACCTTTTATGCTGCTTCTCGGGCTTTTCGCGCCGCTCTGGGCAATATACATATCATTAAAGAAACGCGAGCACACACCCCCCCCCCCTTTCCCTCACTTCCCAACTGCGAGAGCGCGGGGCTTCGGTTGTGGCTGTCTGTCGCCCTGAGCCTCAGACGACGCCCCGCAATTTCACGGCGCAAAGTAGCAGACCCGGCGCGCCAGTTCAGGGGGGAGGGCGCCGGTGATTTCCTCGCCGCACGCGATTCGGATGGTGAGGAGCGCGAGAACGGCGCGAACCCTGAGCAGCCAATGAGAACGCGCGCCGGCCACCCAGAAGTGATACAAAGCTCCAAAATGATCACGTGGGTTCCGGTGCCATCCAATGGGAGGCGCCGCTCGTACTCACAGCCGCCTTCTCCGTTCAGCGTTTTCGCTCTGTTTGCTCTTCTTTGCACAATTTTGTTGCTCTTTACCGCATCTTTTAGCGGCCCCGCCGCTCCCGCGCTGCCGTCGCTGGCTCAATCGCGGCAACGTCGATCTAATTTGAACGGGTGTTCGTAATAAGCGACGAAAGGAAGCGTAATAAGTGGCGGGAACCTTTGACCGAGCTGAAAAAGGTGGGCACGGCCGTTCGTACAGATGAGTCGCGTTGTTGGAACGGGAACGGAATGAAGCAGGGTGACTCGGAGGCCACTGAGGAGTCCGGGACCTTGGAGGCCAAGACATCGTCCGGTGGTAGACCGTCGGCATTCACACCAGTTCCCGGTGCTTCAGAGAAGCCCTGTTCACCAGTCGAGGCCTCACCTGCTCAGGCGCCCGTCATGGGACCCCAGCTGTTTCGGCCCTTCCTGCCAGCCATGTTTCCGGCTCTGGAGCCAGCGCTCTTCTGCAGAAGTCTGACGGATTTCGCCTTGAATCCAGCCGCCTTGCCCATGTTCTGTGAGTTTAACAAGCAGGCTAGTCAACGTCTGCCTATACATTTGCCACGATTATAATTTCGAAGAGCTTCGGCGCACAAACGCTACGTTACGGGTGTTAACCATCGAAAAACTCAGATCATGAAGCCGGTCAAGCTCAGCGTGAAGTCGTTCACGTTGTTAATCTCGAATCGCCACAGCTCGCTGATGTCTCAACTCTGCATTCAAATAAAACTGAATGTGTAAACTATCAAAAGTGTCTTTATACGTGCATAATCATTTTTATAGGTCTCTTGAGTATCTTAACTGCTTCGAAAATGTTCGAGACGGTATCGTTGAAATTAAGACAAAAGTAAGGTTCACGTTGTAGTGACAACACCGCAATAGAAGCAACTAGTATCTTGTTAAGTTAAACGTTATATAGTATACTTGTAAAAAGTATGCCAGTGAACTGTGTTCGTTAGGTGACAAAGCAGTCGTGGTATTAAATATCGATGAACTCCACGCGGTGCAACAGCGTCCTGCTTGGTAGCTTCTCTGCACACTGTGTGTTTTAACGGCGAAGCCTTCTTTACACACGTGATGCAGAGAAGCAACAGGTAGCGAAGTCCACATTAAGTCTGAAGCAAATGATTTGAAGCGTCAAAAAAAAGAAACAATCTGAAACAAATAAGCATAAAAAGTACAATCTAGCAAAAATTCAAAGGACAGTTGACTGTGGCATACAAGTTTGAAATTCAGGTGGGCTCATTTATATTGCTGAGTTGCGTCGTGCGTATTACTTAAAATAGTGAGGTTCTTTTTTCTTTTTGCGAATGAGAAAATGAAATAATCCAGATACACAAAAAAACATTGTTTAACGCTTATTGAAAAATTTATATTTTTTGCTGTTGTAAGACCTCTTAGAGGCATAGAAACACATTTATAATAATAAAAGAAAATGAAACAGTTTCTAGAAGAGTCTATAATTGCTTATATTTAGGCGACATTTTATTCACGGGGCATGTATGAAAAGAACTGTCATAATGAAAACTACTGCAACCTCCTGAGTCATACACCTACGAATATTGTCGGTAGCATTTCTAAGATATGTCTTCGAGTAAGCGTTAAAAAATTTTTAGTGAAAATTCGCAAGTCATGTGAGCAGTGCAAGTCATCACCCTAATAATCGCGATTTGCGCATGGTCTTGATTTCTGATACTTTATTTCTTTAGATGTCCTCTTTACAAAATATGGCTTTGAGTAATTTCGAAGTGGTAAGTGAACGGTGCTAATACAAAAGTCTGATGCACGTATTCGTTTTTCAAAACGGCATCCTAACTAAAGATTGCACTTTGCTTTTAGAAACAGCTTTGGTAGAATTAGGTTATACACGAACAAGCCCTCAGCGGAGTTCTCTGTAGTAGCGACGAGTGGACGCGCATATGCACTTTCCTCTTAAGATAAAGGAAGGATAACACATTAGTCCTAACAGTTGTCAAACCTTTCATGGTCTTTAACCGGGGAAAATTCACTGCTTATTTATACGAATAAAGATTTCAACGCCGTTTTAAGGCTCGGATAATAATAAAGGGTTGCTGAAAAGACTGGAATTGCGATAAACAAAATAAAGTGATAAGTTATAACAGTACATGCTGGTATGCTCTGTTTTCGAGAATGAAGTTTACACCAACTCTAGACAAGTGTTTTACTAAAGCACTGAGCTGCGATCACATGTCATATACCACAAAAAGATTTGAGCGCTGAAACATTATCCAGAAAACATACGAATAAGCTTGGTTATATAATAGTAAGAGAGCGTGAAAGAGCTCGCTTCGCAGAAATTCTGGCGTTGGCGTTGGTGTCGGCGTCGTCGGTTGTGAACGAAAAATTATCATCTAGTTCGTGATTGAAATATCTAAAAAATGCAAATGAAATGTTATCTAGTTCGAAAAGATTTCGCGAGCTCGAGGTTTAGAGCACGCTACCCATTTCATGGAATGCTGCTATATACGAAAGCTTCACTGACGCAAGCCACTTCCAACTTTATCAATTACATTGTAGTAATTCGCAAATTAAACTTCTCGAGTAAGGTTACGCTATAAAAAGTATGCACTAAGTGGTTGAAGTACGTACTAGGGACAGGATATCGCTGTCGCGTTCAACTCTTTAAGGCGAAGCTTAAGGATCGCCCAATTTTTTATCAAATAAATCTTTCTCTGTACTCGTCATCTCGCGCATTCGAGTTATTGCATTCCACGCCGGACAAATTCGCTGCAATGGAAGCACGCGCACGTGTTTGGGTATCAAAGCCAAAGATGACGAAGAGGAGAAAAATGATGCACGTTGGCCGAATTGTTCCGTTGCGCGCGTTAGACGAAGTTGTGCCAGGTGGTTTCTAGGCAACGCGCAGTGGTGTCATTTCTTGGTATAGTTTTTCACACACCTTAAAGCTCAACATAGAGTGTTAAAACATGCACATAAATAAACTAATGATAGGTGTTATAAATATACCAACAAATTATTGCTATTAGAAATTTTCGCTTCTACTGAAAGCTCATCTCTATCACAACGGTGCGCTTTCCCTCTTCAAGAAGGCTGATATTTTATCTGAAAATTGCACAGACGGGTTTATCATGCACTCAAAGAGAAAGCGACAAAAAATATTGAGGTTATTCGTGAACAGCGTGAAAGTGACGAATAACTATACAATAAAGACGACGAGCACAAGCGCTGTCCTTCTTCTTTTGGAACACACTTTTAAGAAACATCATCATCTTTTATTTCAAGTTTTGTTAGTACATGAAGATACATGGACACCAGTTAAGTCATCTCTGTTCTTGAAGTTCATAACCGAATTGCCGAAGATGGCATCAAACCGAGCCCATCACAAAGTCTATGGTTGTTATTTCTTTAGCCCCAACCAAAGGAAGGTCCGTTACAAATTCCAGGTTCTCACAAATTCGAATTGGTATTCTGCAGGACAAGAGTATGAACCACATTTTGCTTTAATTTTATGTTCCACGTACCTGTAATTTTTAAAACATTCTGAGGCCTTCTTGACAAAGCTTTGTATCCACTAGTCTATCAGGCAATGCGAATCATTGTAAAGAAGTAAACGTATAAAAACGAAAATGTTATGTGTGTGCAATAGTTCGCTGATCTTAATACATTTCAGTAGTTCATTAAATTTCTACAGCAATTTTTATTATCGGTGTTTTTACATACCAAAACGACAACATGATCCGACTACCTGGTGTTCTTGACGCGCACTGAAATCGCACAACCAGTGGACCACCATCAATTCACCTCTGTCGAAATGCGACCGCTGTGGCCGAGATCAAACGCGTGGCCTCCTGGCCAGCAGCCTATCACCATATCCACTGAACCACCGCGGCAGACCACCAACGCCATCGTTCGTCTATCTTCGAGGCGTGTTAGTATGAACTGAAAATGTTGAGTGGAGTAATCTACGAACAACTGCTTTTAAAGAAAAGTCAGATAACAGCTGCGCTGCGACCGCCCTTTGGTAGTTTGTGGATGTCCATTATGTGAGGAACAATGCCTGTGCATAGGGTACGGGTAGATGACGTTAAGCCAATACCATGAATGAAGCCTCTCTGAAAATTACATGGAGTACTTCCGTGTGCTTCAACACTGAAAAGCCCACAAAGACCTGCGTGTGCGTCAGACTTGTATTCCTTAAAGACTGTAAGCATAATCCAGTTCAAGCAAAACAACCTTTTCAGCATACTACTTAAGCTAAGTGCAAATTCTATGGTTATTTTACAATCAATAACAACTAGACCCAGTGTATTGTCTCCTACACTCCTGAATTTAACTTTATCGTTCAAGGTAGGAAGCTAGGTATTCCAACAAAAGAAAAAGAATTCATCAGCTTCCTATTCTGTTACAATGTAGGATGGACTTCTATTGTATGATAGAATTAAACTTACTTCTGTAATATTTACGAGCGTGTACGACGATATGAGTATGAAGCAATGGGGGGTGGGGGGAGGCTTCGGAATACAAGTGACACTTTTAACACCTTTGCGTATGACAAAAACGAAAGAAAAGAACACACATGGGAAAGCGCAATGTAACAACTGATTTACTTTTGACAAAAATAAAAACCTTGGCACAAGTACCCAACATGATCGGCATGATCTCGAACACATCATTAATACATACAGCAATCACTTCTGACCACAATGCTACCAATAAGCACGTGCACAACAATTCACAGAATGAATCAGAGGTACATCCATACCATGGTGCAAGAATACTCCCATACCAAACAACTGAAAAGAAAACGTCGCTGCATATAAGATGTTGGGAGGGAAATTTATCTATCCAACAAGGCAATTAAAGAATGGCTGACACGCTTCTATTTTAGTTCAAACAATTCGACGGGCTTCCACAATTTCTCTCGTTGTTTTGGTTTCGGTGTTTGAAAATGTCAGCGCTACTAGTCTGAGTGTGCACCCGCATTCTTGACAATACATAGTCAACTGCGTACTAGGAGTACTTATGCGGCTGGACATCATCATCATCAGCAGCAGCAGCAGCAGCAGTAGCCAGACTACGCCCACTGCAGGGCAAAATCATCTCCCATGATCCGCCAATCAACCCGGTCTTGTTCTTTCTTCTACCACGTTATACCTGCGAAATTCAGAATCTCATCAGCGTGCCTTATAATCTGTCTTTCCCTCGTGCGTTTGCCTTCTATGGGAATCCAGTCAGATACCCTGAATGACCAGCGGTTATCCTGCCTACGCGCTACGTACCCTACCCACTTCTATTTCTTCTTGATTGTAACATTGATATCTTTAGTCTGGAATTGTTCCCTGACCCACTCCACTCTTTTCTTGTCTCTTAAGGTTACACTTATCCGTTGATCGCTGTGTCGTCCTTAATTAAAGCTTAATCTTCTTTGTAAGCCTCCAGGTTTCTACTCCGTAGGTACGTTTCTGCGAAGAATGACAAAGTATAGCATCGTAAATGCCAGCCTACTACACAAAAATTATGATTATTTATGGAGCAGTGGGTACTCTGCTAGTGTGCTTGTACCAATTACCTAAAAAGTTTTTTTTTTTTTTGAAATAGCAATGAAAGGCCGCTTTTGCAGCTTTCGCTGTGAATGGCGATTTCCTTGTGGTGTTTTTTTCTGAATTGTTTGGTAGATGTGCTTTCGGTGTATTTCGTTGTTTTGGACGTGCTGATCTGTGACATTGTGGTTACAGTTTATTGCCATATGGGGAACGATGTGTTTTTTGACGAGATCGCGCTGGTCTTCTTGGGTACAAAAGCATTTTCTGTATAAAAAATAAACCAGTTCTTTAATTGCGCTTGTCCACCGGTGTTTTTCTCTGCTTTCCTTGTTTGTTACGCTTAAAGGCACTAAAGATCAATTCGTTCCAACAAAGCTGGTGGGCAGTTCTGCACTAGTCACCGCCTGGGGGTTCCTCAAACGGCCCCTAAACAACCTAGCAAAATATAAGAGACAAGTGAATTATTCTCTCTTGGCGTTTCCCGACATTTCGGCACAATTCACGGCGCCAGAAGTCTATTACGTGACGTCATGAGGAAAGAAGCGCCCAATTGGTGCATATCCAACCGATATCAGTAGGGCATTGTCTCTTACCATGCTTTGCTATGCAATCGCACACCCGGTCTGCCTTGTCTTGCACGGCTCTCATGGGCAATCAACTGATTCCACTTCACTTCGTGCGTTTTCGATTACATAATAATAATATAATAATAATAATAATTGCTGAGGTTTTACGTACCAAAACCATGGTGCGATTAATATGCAGTCTCCAATACATGGACACCCAAGTGGGTCTTCTTAGCCCCACGCCCCCATCAGAACGTAGCCTCCATGACCAGGCATCGAACCCGCACGCTAGAGCTTTGCAATAAACCACTTTCTTGTTTTTGAACTCAAAGTGGTTTAGGGGTCCTTTAAGATACGCGAAATTTTTTTTACACTCCGTTCACATGGGAATTGAGCCGCCGCTATATTGATCGAACGTACACTGCAATGGAATCTCCACAGCAACAAAGCTACCGCTGCCGGGTACGTGCCGTTACACAAAGTCCTTGCTTAGGTTACTTTGAAAAATTGGCATGCTACACAATCATCCAATTGAAACTGACTGATGATAATTTTTAGCGTTATAAGCGCTGATACCCAATCATATTCAATGTAACCAGTGTGTACCATCGTTCTACAACTTGCTAGACACTTCATAAAAAGACCATAAAGCATTATCATTCATTCACCAAACATTATCTATTATTTAGTCAACAGTAGTTAACTTTAGCCAATGGTAGCCAGTACTACAGACTGTTGGTAGAGAGTGATGGAAACACAGTTAAATAAAGCGTATCCACTACCTTCAGGATTGGCCCATACTTTTTCGGCTGCAATAGGGTGCATGTACATCATGATGAAACGAAAAATCCTTGAAGTTTCGGTGTTGCTGGAGCCAACATTTTGACGACTCGTCGAGTCTTCTTCAAGGCAGCAACTTGAAGGCAAGCTGGTTACTTTAGTATGGCTTCAAGACAACTTGAAGACAAGTGGCTACCTTGAAGGAGACAAGACGGCTTGTCGATTCGATCTTCTAAAGAGTCCCTCTTCTCCCAAGCTTTTGCTTTGTATATGTGCACCCTGTCACAGAATGCGGATAAAATAACGGTAGGAATAAATTGGCCGCAATAAAATTAATAGAGTTTGCCTACATCGTCCAAGATAGGCGAGCACCTCCACGCACCGTGTGGCTTAAACGAGCACAATACCGATATCACTGATTGCGAGCGACGTTCCTACGAGCGCACGCTACTTCATCGACGGCTGGGCTCGTGGCCTTTAATTGCTCCCATTTGTCGGGCGATGCGGGGGGAAATGAGGGGGATAGATGAGCGATTGCGAGCGGTCGCGCGTGTAATGGTCAAAGACCAATTGATTGGAGGACAGCTGTTCGCCCTTCGCGCGAGTATCGGCCAGGTGTTTAATTGGTCGCAAAAAAACCGCCGCCACCCTCTTTTCCGCGGCCCGAAACCCAAGCGCCGATGTTGATGACGCATGGCTCGCGGCGGGAGGCACGCGCCCAGTTCCATGGCACACCTGCGCGGCCGACGCCGTTCGCATGCGCACGTTTTCAGCCCTCGCGCCCAGACCACCGTACCGAAAATGGCATTCACATGCTTGGCTGGTTACAAATTTTGAAGATGTTCTCGCGTTTTTTTTTTTTTAGTAAAGTCTTATAGAACCATTCCATGTTTGTAAACACAGGTAGACCGACGTCGACATTCTGGGTAAAATTATAGCGACGTCCGCGCGTAACTTCCGCCATAAGCGCTGAGGGCTGTGATGTGCGCCAACAAAACGACGTTGCGAGACGCCATAAGCGTTGCGAAAGCCATAAGCGAAGCGCTGAATCCTGCGGTGTGCGCCAACAAACAAAACTAAGTTGTGAGACGCGATTCGCATCCAACCGCGACGCAGCTCGTCGGCATACAGTTTTTTTTTTCTCGTTGCTCGAGTGAGAACACCCAATGTACCATTGAAAACCCAGCAGATACTGCGGTAGGCAGAGCGTCTTTTGCCTGCCAAGACAGCGCCACCGCATTTTTATGACGTAAGTCCGGTGGAATTTGTCTATAGATGCTTCACCTGAAAGTGAACGTCGGCATCGGTGGCGTTGGCGTCGACACGAGTGATGCGAAAATTCAAAATATAGATCACGTGTTCAGGATTACGGCTCGATAACTTCATCATGTGGAGTCACTGGTAACCTAAATGTGTGAGCTGTCATTACAATCTCACATGACAACGTTATCTCAAAAAGTCGTCGCGTGGACAAAGATGAGCTAATCCCGAAGACAGCGCAAAACCACGTGAAAGGCAGAGAGAGAAAGAGAGAGGAACGAATGAGAAAGGCAGAGAGGTCAAGCTTGGCTGCCCTACACGTGGGGAGGGATCTTAGATAAGATAGAGAAGAGAGACCAAGAGAAAGAAAGAAAAAGGAAATGAACTGTTGAAACACGTACAACGCGGTTCACGCTGGTAGTTCACAAACCCTCGTGAAGTCCGATCGCCTTCAGGTAGCTCAGTAGGGCTTTCGGGGCCTTGTGTATGCCCCTTCTTTTCGGATGACGGTCTTGCATCAAGATGATCGAGTTTGGCTCCTAGAACACGTCACTGAGACTGATAGAATAGGCAGCGGACGTAGGATGTGTTCAATGGTCTCCTCAAAGCTGAATATAGGTAGCAAACCACACTGTTGGTCATTCCTATGAAATAAGAGTGTGCTTTCGTGAATGCCGCACCCAAGAGACCCAACCACTTGCGACACAAAAAGGTGCGGTGAAATCAATACTTTCGCAGTCAACTAATCAATGGGCATAATCAATGAGACTAGAGGTCAGCGTTACAAACACTATGGTTGCTCTTGTGGCATATATTGCACGAGCAGCTGGCTATATTATTTATTTATTTATTTATTTATTTATTTATTTATTTATTTATTTATTTATTTATTTATTTATTTATTTATTTATTTATTTATTTATTATAGCATACTACTGGTCGCAACTCGGTCCTTGAAAGGAGGACACTCATTTTACATACAAAACAGAAAGTCTAATACCAAAATAATACAATACAGTTAGTCCAAACAATATACAAAACTTCAAATATAACGCACAAAGGGCTCTAATGGAATGAAATGAAAAAAACATTACTTCAGTCCTGCAAGACGAGCTCAGCACGTAGCGGGCGTCTCCCACGTAGGGACCGACAGGGAGTTACTAATATGCATACAATAAAGGCAACTTATTACCAAGATATAAATACGGTTAGTACAAAAAATATGGACGTTTTCAAACACAACGTGGCCCTTAGAAATAAGGCGAGACTACCGCTAAGCAGTCGAAAGCGGATACAACATTTTAGTGGCTGCCAAGCCATTGCGGAATTGCAGACAATGACCACGCCGATGAAGCAGCATGGTCGTTTCCCGAAGAGGACCTTCGGATGTCCGTACCGCTCTCAAGAATGGACGTGGCTCGACAACAGCAAACGTCTCGCTCGCTGGATTCCGTGCCGAATGGTTGTGCCCTCGCGATCTGCGACGTCAGCGTAGCTCTGGCCTACTGGACTTGCCCTACGCTATCTTCTGTCGTCGACAAGAGCTCTTGCCAGTGGTGCCCTGTCCTCGGACTCCTGCGACCGTCTCCATATTTCCTATCTTCTCCTCACTTCCGTCGTTCGCTGTCCCTGCGACTCGCTCTCACATTCCTCTCTCTCTTTATCTTTTTACCTTTTAATCTTATCCTTTTAATCCCTCCTTTACACCCACCCCTCGTGAGCTACTGTTGAGGTGTCCTCCCTCTGAGAGACAGTTACGGGGCTCAATTTTCTCTCCTTTTCACTTAAAATGACTCCTCCCCCCCCCCCCCCCTTCCACAACCGCAATCGCTAACTTGTCAGCTCACAATTTTACAATAGAATACGCCGAGTTTCTCCAACCCTTACCCAACTGACTAACCTAATTTACGCCTTCGTCATCCGGTCTTTCCCGTCGATATGCAACATTGTTATGGGAAGTGCAGAGAGCTTGCGATGCCTTCGATCAGAGAGGCAAGGCAGCACCACATTAGGTGTAGAAAGCTTTTCGGAGTAGGGAGGAGTATGTAAACTAATAATAATAATAATAATAATAATAATAATAATAATAATAATAATAATAATAATAATAATAATAATAATAATAATAATAATAATAATAATAATAATAATAATAATAATAATAATAAACATGGCGAAGTAATAGAGTTGCCCTGACGCCACCTCAGTGTTCATGTTCTCAAACTTTTTTGTTCTAAACTTTTTGCTTTCGCTAATGAAAGTCCTGAATCAGGAATAGTTGGAATCCGTTCTTACGAACAATTCCACACGGGTCGGAGCTCTGGCTAAGATGCCTCTTTGTTCATGTCCTTGAGATCCCTGGCAGGGCGCTTGTTCATACCTAGGCCTTGAAGAGTTGAGCAATCTTGTCTCGAACGTGTGGATAAGCTTCAGGTAGAGAAGACGGCCCTCAAGAGTGTGAACCCCGCTCCTAGCACGACCAGAAATGTCACGTCCCAGAGTCATCTTTCCCGACAAAAAGTCTCGCAACAGTAAAAATGACTTCTACAAATGTAGTGATCACTCTTCTACGATGTCTTCGCGTCAATCGCTCCAACCGCAATTCAATTAGGGCTTCGGAGAGAAATGGGACAGGGAGATAACACAGCTTCCATTAGCCGGTCTGCCCGTGCTTAGCTCAAAAATATCCTATTCTTCGAAGCTTGCGAGTCTATTTAGTACGACGTACATCGCAAAGGCTTCTTTTGGGGAGTCGATCGGTATAAGCCGTACCAGGTGTCCCTATAGATGATTTCAGGCTCTCATTCACGCGAGATCGTGGTCACGTAAGTAAAAAGAAATACAAACTTAGAGAGCGAGGGATGGAGTGGGAAGGAAAAGAAGAGCACTCCGGCGGCGTCTGCAGTGCTTAAGAAAGCAAAACAAAACAAGAGTATATACAGAGTCTACATAGTCCTTCAACCTTCTTCCTCGTTACCCTCTCCGCAGAAAAGTTAAAAGGAAGAAATGTGGTGACGGCGTAGATAGGTGAGCGAGCCCTGAGTGAGAGAACGCGCAGTGAGATGCCACGGGGTGGCCACCCTTCTTTCCCCGCGTTCCTTGGCGACTGTAATTAGGCTCCCCAAATCCACCCCTGGTACGGAGAGGGGGAGCCTGGCCCGCCGCTGCCGCGTCGGGCACGGGACGCCGGGATGAGGGGAAGGGAATCACAGGTAGGGAGAAAGAGAAGAGACGGAGGCACGGAGAGAAAGAAAGAGGGACGGCGTAATGGCGCCATTGATTGCCCCCGGCGGGTGTAAAATGGGCGGCTGGGACATCCGTCATGCACACCCTGTACCTCATGTGGAGTTTTTTCTCTCTCTCTCTCACTCTCTTTGCTTTGTTTTATTTTGTTCTTTCGAATTATTTTCTCTCTTGCTTCGCTACCTCGGCTCTTTGAACGTTTTAGGGGAGAGACAGTGTGGTGGGAGAAATGCAGAGAGGGAGAGATAAAATAGACGCTTTAGTTTGCCAGTATACGTAGGAAAGTTTTCGTGTGTCCTGTATATAGGTGAGTAAAACCTGAACGCAGGCGTAGATATTATGAACTGGCCCTGCTGCAGATCATATTTCTTTATTGTTTTCCGACATTGAACAGAAGTGCACGTGTCTGCGTTATCGCGCGTGGGTCTCTAGTTGACATGACGATAGTTATAGCGCGAGAACAAAACGATGACACAGAGACAAGAAGGACACGTGTCTCTGTGTCATCGTTTTGTTCTCGCGCTATAACTATCGTCATGCCATACCAACTAGCCCAAGCTGCCACACCTCTAGTTGACAGTATATTTTCCGACATTCAGCGCTCCAGGCAAACGTCGTTATTCACAATACATTTGAATTAACTCAAAGCGATCGGCTGCTCTCGGTACAGAGGCTGCTGGAACACCGTCCCCATTGCTTGTCGTACGAGGGGCCGGTGCGAATGCATCTTACCAGTGGTGCAATTCCGCATGTGCGAGTGCGTTCACTGCTCATTTCATTATTGGGGCGAAAGCTTTCAGTGCCTCATGAAACACCTTAAGTGACCGTTAGCGTCATCAGCGTAAATGATGCAAAAAAAGGATAGAGAGAGGGAAATAACAAGAAGAGGAAGGCAGAGAAGTTAACCAGAAGATAGTACTAGGCATGCTACCTTGCAATAGGTAGGGCAATGGGTAGGAAAAAAGTGGACTGAAAGAGTGCGAAAAAATAAATACAAAAAAAAAGACACCCGCAGCCACAAACATGACAGCATTCCACTCAAAGTTGTTCTAATCGGCTAGTAGATCGCAAGAAGCCTAACATCACGGACGGCCTTAGAAAAAAATAAACAATCCTGTATCGATGCCATTATGTGGTGTCATCATGACAGTACATGTCACCGAAAGGTGTGATGTCACTGTGACGTCGCATCTCATGGCGTCACAATATGACGTCAACACATGACGTAGTCACTTGGTCAAAGATGGGCCAGTCACGGAGGCCCTGCGAACCACGGGAAGTACACAAAGTTTTCGATCACGGAGGTAGTGCAAAGATAGGTTGGGTGAGAAAGGCTTTAGAATACAATCAATACAATCAACTGGGAAGTAAAAGAAGATGGTTTTCACCTTCCAATCATGTTAGGTAAATGCATCATGGTCAGTTTGATCTATTGCTTTCCTCCTGTATTTCTCATCCTTCTAATGTCCTTCGTATTCCCCCAGCTAGGGTGGACACCTAGGCGCTCTTTTGGTTAACCTCTCTGTCTTCTGCCTTTCCGCTTTCTCCGTCCTCCTACTCCACCAAATGGGAATTGATATCAACACTACCAAACTGAACCACAAAAGCTACATTCGCTGCTCGCATAGATGGTGTTACACTGTTTACTTTGTGCCATAACAAAACTGAAATCGAAGAAATGGCGTAATATTGGCCTCTATGCCGTTTTCGTGCATGTGCTTTGTTTACACTCATTGGATACTCTTGGATTAGCGTGTTTTAACCTGCTAGCGTACTTCTATTTCTGTATCACCACCTTGTTGCAAATATCAAAGATATTCAGAAAGCACTGAGTACCATACAAACAAGAAAAAAATTCAGGAGCCCTTGCCCTGTCGGGAAAAGAGCATGCGAATCTTTGCGGGTGCGTACCTGATGTGCTCCTTTTCTTTTTTCCTTCTTGTTTATTTATTTCTTGCTCATTTTCTCAACGCTCTCATAAGTGTTGCCTTCCTCCATGCCGGTAATCAGGTGACCTTCATAGATGTGCGTTGTGCATGACACTTAATTTTTGGATAGACAGCTACGGTTATGCGATGACATCCTTTTTTCTTCAATAACAGAGCCGAGCTAGTTTGTTGCCATTCATGTTAAAAAGAAGTTTCGGTTGTCTCTCTCGTGTCCTTGTTTGCAAGCCCCGTCTTTTTAACGGGAACTCTGAAAACTAGGCAGCAATGAATTGTGGCAACGTGAAAGAACAAGTCACCTCGACAAAAAGATCAAATTTCCACATAAGAAACGGCTGCGCTCCAACAAGACCATGATCCAGGGGGTATCAATCATGACAGAGCGTACAACGTCACGGAATTCTGAGAATTCTAACAAGCTTGGCTTGAAAGAAAAAAAGAAAATAGAAAGCCGTGTATACCATAGACTGAAGCGAACTTCTTCTCAGCCGTGTCGTGTGCAAACTGTCGTACGCCCTCTCCGTACAAACTCACTCACCTGCACGCATCGCTGGCGTGCACGCATCGCAGTGGGGCGCTCGTTCAGCCGGAGTCGCCTCTTTTTAATGACCTCCCTGCGGCTTGACTACCTCAGTCCGTGCAATGCGAACACCCATTTAGGAGAGAAAAGACTCAAGCCTTCGGGTCGGTGTTGGGTACGGGAGGGCAGGGCGAGGGCTTTAATGACACGCGCCTGCAGCAGCTCGCGACCCGTCGTATTTCTTTCTTCTTTTTTTAGTTCTCTTATGCGCTTTTCTGCGTAATCGGGCCTGTCGGTGCTTCTCCGAGACCAGCTGGTGTACGTGCGGCAGTTAGCGAGAATCGGCGACGCCGTCGCACCGCGGAAATCTCGCTTTTTTTTTTTTTTTTTTACACGCAGACGCTAGCCGCCGATGCGATTAGCGTTGCGCTCACTGGTCGCGCACAGCTCGAGCCTTGTTAACGGGAGGGCCTAAATTGTGATCGCGTTTAATGATCAGCTCCTAGCGGGAGAGAGCAAGGTCTTGGGCTCATTTCGCACAGATATTGGCGCATGTCACGCCAATGTGTCGCCGTGTCGCGAGGTATGTTCTGAGAAAGATAGAGAATGAGGCAAACAGTGCCGTGGCTTTCATGTCTGCCGCCTTGACTTCCAGGTATGTGGAAGTGAACTGATTTGCAATACTTGTGTCCGTGTGCTTTCAGTTGTCGATGGACTCGCCCTCGTGTTGTCGATTGCTAGCTTCCGGGTTGTCTCGATTGGCAGAGTGACCACCCCGGAAAGGCGTTGCTTCCGGGTTTGAACTACAGACCGGGACGAATTTTTTCGGCAACTAAGGAGCTTTCCTTTTTCAGAAATCCTAACTGATGTCCTTGTAAATTCTTGCCACAAACGGGTGGTTGTCTTCTTTCTTAACCTTTTTTAACCCTTTCCGCCACCTACCGGGTTTCCGCAGAACTCCTTTGCAACACTTCTGACCATAACTCGAATTCATACGTCGTTTTCTGAGTTCCCAAGCTTACATGCTGCGGGAGAAGTGTGATTGAAAGGACTGTAGCTATATTTCATCATCGTATACACAAGTGGTGAAGACTTACATTCTCGCGGCCAAATTAGATACATATTCACAAATATCAGATCTCCCTGCCATGCAAAGAGATTTTGTCATTTAAATAAAACAGGAAAAAAAAGGTAGACCATGTGGTGTAGCTGAATTACAGAGCACCTAACACGTGAAGTTGTGGCTTGGCTTTTGCCCACTCCTACTGTACTTTTCTTCTTCCACTTTCATTTCGAGTTGTCTCATTATCTCTACATTTGGATGTGCGAATGCTAATCCTCCCTGTCCTTTACTGAGATTCACTTGATCACAAATGGTACATATACGTACACGCCTGGTAAACTTGACCCGTGACTTTACCCACACCAGGAAAAACCGTTACTCGCAAGCAGTTAGACGCAAAGCCATAAGCGCGATGAATCGCGTCGAACTAGTGTGAACTTGACTCGTAACGTTGCCCCGCCCTATGCAGTAAAATGCACACATAAACTCTATCACCCAAGAATAGTAACCGGCAGTTGCTAGTCAGCCGACCAGCAGACCAGTTTTAAAGAATGGCCATCACTTGCGACCCGGTGGTTTAAGGTTGCTGCAGAAATGATCCCAGCTACCACTTCCACACACAGACGGTGTGTCGCAGTGGTTCTCAGCCAGGGATGTTTCGCGGATCACTTGTGGACCGTCTAAAGGGATGAGGGACCCTTTGCAATGAGAGAAAAGGGGAGGGGGTCAAATTAACAAAACATGCAGCGGGGAATAAAACTCTTTTGGATGCGAAGCAGCTTATGCCAGAGTTCAATCAGGTGTGCGTAACCACCCTTACTGCGCACGTGCAATAACTGACTCAAGCCTTTCCAGAACGCGCTCACGCGCTAGCACGTTCCAGCTTGTGTAAGGGGCTAGGTGTCTCAACTCTCTCAACACTCTCTCAACAATCATGCGATGGCGTCGACGAACGAGACTATGCGTACGCGCGATGAACCAACGCGTTGTATCCTAGCAGAACGCCCTCGCACGCGCTAGCACGTTCGTGCCTGCGTAAGTGGCCCCGTAAGAGGCTGTGGCCTCTCCCCATTACACTCTCTCAGAAATCACGTGATGGCGTCGGGGAACGAGATTGTGCAGACGCGCGATGAACGCATGCGCTCCCGCGCGGCCTGGTGATGAACCAGTGTGGCGTGCTCTAACAAGAGTTCGTGACGAGTAACAGCAACGAAACTGCAGCGAATTCATAGTGTTCTCTACTTGCAAGCACGCGTTAACATCAGGCAAGGAGTCCGTGGGTAATGGAACTCTAAGTCGACCCATTCACTGCTTCGCATGCTAGCCAAGGTTCCCTTTAGTGAGAGATGGTACAATTTTTAGTTCTCCCTGACAAAGAAGGGTGAAATTAAAGCTCTGTGTGAATTCGAATTCAACAGCTTGTCAATGGGTTGTGCATACTGCAGCCGCAATATTATTTTTCTAGTTATGATTATTCTTCAAACATGCTAGTCTACAAAAAGCATGCCTACGTGCAAGTGCCGAAGAAAACAGCAGTAAAAGCTTTACATTTATCTAATAGAGAAGAAGATACAACAATCTCAACTGCCCCGATGCAAAAAGGTATGCGGTGAAGCACGCAAAAAAACGTGAATGAATGAGTTGGTATAAACACGAAAGAAACACAAATGAGTCGGTATAACACGAAATTGAAAGCTGTTTTCACCGAATTAGTTGATATATAAAAGCAAGCACAATCTGTATTGGTGTTTGGCAGATACAGCCCCGATCGATGTTGACCCACCCACGCGAACGCCTAGCGGTGCATTTGCGTCCGACGAGTAACGCCCGCAAACAGTAAGCGAAATAGGGAGTCTACATGACCGGTCATGCAGGCTCCCTATGACTCTCACTATATTCATCTGTTCTATGTTTTATTTCATATTTCAAGTTACTTGTCGGAACATTATGTACAAATCAAAGCTAGCTTTAGGGGGAAAGGATAACTGATACAACTATAACAAGTTACGCAAAAAAAAAACCTTAACATCTGCAATTGCAATTCAAACCTGGGGTTTTCGAGTGGGAAACGGGTGGTTTACCTCTGAGCCACTGTGGTGGAGCCACACGCAATTATTAAAATGATGACAGATTGCAGACTACCGATCTCAGCGCCACAATTGAATTGACTCTGTTCGGGCTTCAGTTTTCGAAGCTCGGTCCGGGCACTCCCCTGTTTTAGTACACTCTAACCCTGCAAACAAGATTACTATGAAAAAGACCAATAGGTAAAATAAAAGGCACGTGAATCTAGTCTCTACGACTGTGGCGGTGGCGTAGTGGGTTAAATGACTGCCAGCCATTGCTGTGGAACGAGAGGTCATGGGTTGACTCCAGGAAACAGAACATCTTGCATCTTTGCCTTCTGGTCACGTTTATTTTGCTGACTTGTTTTCGTGACGGAAAAACGTCAGCAAAATCTCGGTATACGTCTGCATAAAACACTTTCATGTTAAAAATTCAAAGAGGCTACTGTCACGGGACACAGTGTGCCTCTAAAATAAGTGATTTTTAGGTGCGAAGCACCTTATGTGCTCCGGCTGTCGTCGTATTATGTGTCGTAGCCCGGCATGGCGTCTCCTGTCTTCTCCCGTCACGGTAAAGGAAGTGGTAAACAAAACTAAGCGTTAACTCAGGAAAAGCTTGGCAGAACGCGTGCTCATACGCGACAGACAAAGCCACGTGCGCTACTCCTAGTGGCAAATAAGACAATAAGTCGGCTGACGAAGAGTTTCTGCGATCAACTGGAGACCATCTGCGATGTTTTATGACGATGCCCTCTTAGTTCTATTGACGTGTCCCTGTGGGAAACACCGGTTCTTCGCGGCTTCACATGTTTCACATCAGTAGAGCTAAGGTTTCTCGCGTTTTTATTTTTTAGAATGGGTTATTGGCAGACCCCCAAAAGTAGCTTCGTGGACCCTCTTCAGTCTGTGGACCCCCTTTTGCGAACCACTGTTCCATGATTTAAATCGAGCCACTGATCGTTATAATCATCCACTACAGTCAACAATGTCCAAAGGCACGTTGCTCTGCATATCTTCTTAGAAACAGATATTGGACGCTTCATTACTAAGACAAAAAATGCGATAATTTTTTTAACTCAGTGGCTGAATGCCCCCCGCCCTCCCCTAATAGTCATGTAATCAAATTCCCGCCACGGCTGCCACATGTAGTTCGAGAAGCAATGCTAGAGGACTAGGTGCTTAGACCTAGGTGCACATCAAAGAATACCAGATGGTCAAAATATTTTGAAGCCATCCACTATGGCGTCTCTCATAATCATAACGCAATTTCGAGGCGCAATACTCTTACAATTATTTTTATTGCTTGGTGAGTAAATCACAACTGTGTTTGCAGTAAGGGCCCGAATATATTTTACAACGTTCTCAAACATTCCGCCAGCTTACGCTGTTACTGTACGGCGCGTTTTGCGTACGCTTGATTTTTTTTTATAGCCGTCCTGCATTGGTCTTCGAGAAAGGAGTGATGGGCTGCATTATTTTGTATTTTATTTCGTCTGCACGGAAAAGTAAGCCTAAAAAGCTAAGTCTTGATGAGTATGAACTGAGACAGAGGCGAAAAAAAAAGAGAAAGATATGGCAAAAAGAAAGACAGGACACCTCGTTTTCTACCCGACTAATCGGCATATATAATTTAAAAATGGAATAAAATTATATTCTGTGTTAAAATCGAAAAAGAAATTTTTGTGCGAGACTCCTATGTCGTCTGTACTGCAGCTTTCTGCCCACAAATGAGTGCTCGACAGAACTTGGTCGCACCGTCGTGAAGACGGTGTTCCCACTTCTACGACGTAAACAGGGTAGCAGAATTATTTGTTTCTAAACTGGTATGGGAGGCGTTCTTCATTCCACTCTTACGAATTGAAAGGCAATCCTATTCTGCTATCGCATGCCGCTACCTTAGACACCGGTCGAGAACATGAAATGAAGTCTGCTTCTCAGGCGCCGTACGAAATGAAATCGCGATTATAACAGAATGACAGTGAAATAGAAGAGTGGAGGGTGGGTCGTACACTCTAAGCTGGAGCCGCCGTTGGATATATGCAAAAATCTCGCGACTTTCTTTTTTTTTTAATCGCAAGATGTAAACGCTCACGCTCTGTACCCCTCCATATTGATCCCTTAAAGACCATCTTGGAGCAACGCCTCAGCAAAAAGGGTTGCAGAGGAAGAGGAGTGCGCGAATGCCTAATCGGCGATTTGCGATCCACAATCTCGGAGCAGTTTAATCTCGTTCGCCGCGCTTCGATGACGAGACTGCTCGCTACTCGGAGACTGCTCGCTACAGCTCTGTGGCTTGCCGCTGCCAGCGCCGGGAATATACTTCGGAAACACTTCGGCGCGCATTCACTTAAGCGATTTTTAATAGCGTTTTTTCCCGCCGAGATACTTGATTCTGTTTTCCCCCTGCTAATCTTCCCTCCAAGACGGCTCTTTTGAGAGGTGCCATCCTCTGCATAATGCATGCACGCGAAAGGGTTAGGACAGGCTATTATGATGACGATCTCGACGAGTTCTGGGGCAGTTTCTTTTTTTCGAGAGAACGGCACGAAACCGGTCGTGCGATGTGGCAAAGACCAACGCGAGTATAATCCGTCTTTCGTTGCTAAAAAACACCCCTGCCATTTTTCTCACAGGTGCATGTACTCTATAAGTGGGCAAAGTGCCTATAGAATTATAACCGCCCTGGCTCCTCTTGAAAAATACAAACACATATCTATCACCCAAATGGCGCTCAGATTGATTGCCATCTATAGAGCTCACTTGCATTCAGGTATGATGTACGTCGTGATCCTTCGCACCAACTCGCATGCCCCTAGCATAACACAGCGCATGTCTTGGGTGCACTTCAAGAAGTAAAAAAAAATAATGAGAGTTATCAGTACTTACCGTAGTCTTGCTTGTTTTGTGTGAAGGAAAGTAATCTTCGACGTTAAAAATAAACGCATCAGACGAAAAACAGGAACGGCAAAGTATGAACAGTATATGAAATTCATAGCTGTGCCATGCGGGCTGAACCAGCTATAATTTGACATACAGTGTTCATTCCACTGACCAAGAGTGGACAAGCAGTCAGTCGGGTCCCGATCTCTCGCAGAAAACAACACGTTACGACCGTCCGTTGTCAGCCACTCCATCGAACACTGTACACAGAGTATGAAGTTACTCGTGTTGGTAAGACCTAACTAATGACGAAGCGCGTAAAATATGTGAGACAGCACAAGGGAAGGGACAAGGGAGAGCGCTCGCCCTTGTCCCTTCCCTTGTACTGTGTCTCGCTAATTTTACGCGCTACGCCATTAGTTCTGTGCACAGCTGCGCGTCATTCTAGCGCCGCGCCCTTTGTCCATGAACTAGGATCAAAACGTAGACAAGACTGTCACGAAACATTTGAAAGGCGATTCTTTGTGGATGCATCCCCTTGCCTCCGAATGTACGCATTTTCACCCAGATTCTAAAATGTGGACATGGCTTGCTTTCGCTTGGACATATATATTACAGCACACGTCAGGAGATAACAGCGTGGAAAATGCACAGAGAAAGAAAGAGAATTAACTAAACAAACGAAGCACTGTTCTTGTTCTTAGAAGGAAAAAATGTATTTTTCTTTGTTAGGCACAATTATAATGAGAACTAACGGACAATAATGCCAGGGAGAGTCTAGGGAATGTTACTAGAAGTAAGTGTAATGTACATTTGAAGAAAGAAAAGTGGACGAAAGGATAACTTGCCGTGGGCATGGCCGAACCTGCGACCTTCGAATAACGCGTTCGATGCTCTACCAACAGAGCTACCATGGTGGTTATCCCGCCATCCACATCATGGGGTATAAATACGTCCTAAACGTGGGGCGTTCACCTATGACTGTGACACACCCACTGTGGGGCATTGGCTGAGTATTCAGTGGTTTCATAAAACATGTCAGTAGGCCTTACAGAGCATGCACTATGTCAAAATAAAGACGAACCCAAAAAGTACAGTGAAATACTGAGCACTACAGGCTAGGCAGATGAAGTTGTCAACCAGGTCACCCCAGCCCAACTAGGGAAGAGGCAGCAACCCTCAGTAAGCTGCAAACAAACACTTGCGTTCCCGATTCACTACTGCCCCGCACCTCCCTCGTCACTCCCTATAGTCGCCTTCGCTACCCTTTTCCCAGGTGGTGTATCTCGCTCGTTGCTTCTTAAAGACGATAGTCTTTCTTGGGGACCTTCGACGCAAACTTTTTTGTCTGTCTTTCTGTATGTCTGTCTGTCTGTCTGTCTGTACATTGTCTGTTCGTCCGCTCTTAACGGCACCGGGTACTTGAAACGGCCGACTTCATCCGCAGCGCCCACCAATGTTGCTCAAGGTTTAGCGTTCATACTTATGCAATTGTTCATTAAAAAGCAATTATTGTGCATGTCTCGGGCCCCATAACAACGTGTATATATTCTGTATGTGCGTCTTTTACTAGAAAGGGCATACATAAGTAATTTTAAGGACCGCAGCGCTTATCACGCTGTGCTGACCATGCAATGCTTGCACGTAAAGGCGAGTGTTTCCAACGCTTTGCTAAGACGAGACGGTGGTGGCACCTACCCGTCGCCTTGCGTTCTACACCTTATCACCTCTGAGATGGGCGCGCACACCCGTCTCAGAGCCACGTCCTTTGTTTTCTAAGAAAACTGCCAGATGGCGATCATGTCTCACGTGTGACGTGACTTGATGCGCTCGTTCACCTCCGCTGCAGGCTCAAGGCACTAACGCAGTGCCTCCAGAATACCACTCGCCGATTTTCTTGCGCAGAACATTAAATATATGTCTTGTTCACTTTCCACACGCAAGATTATCGTCTTTCGACGACATTTGCAGATTAAATGCAGATACGGGTCCAATTTTTTTTTTCCTAAGAGCACGTGAACAATTTCTGCACTAAGCGCTCGAGCCTGTCGGGATTTCAAGCTTCTCGCCTGCACAGTGTTATCGGCGTTTGCACGGTCGTAAACACGCAAAATGGAGTGAAATTAGTTCATCGCACACGATAGTTTGCGTGAGACAAGTAAAAATGGAAGAGCGGCTTCATAGCAAAGCAGTGCAAGAGACAAATCTAATATCTCACGTCGATCGGAAGGAAGTCGAAGTGGAGAATCACTGGGTGTGAGCTTCCTAGCGCTGTTGTTTTTCGCCAATTTTATAAGTTTTCTTACTCGTCTTCAGTATCTTACTGCTAAGATTCGGCCACCACCTTCGCGGTGCACAAGGCGCCACGTCTTCAAGGCACCGAAGCCTTATGTTAGGCTGCCACGACGTCCGAAAGCTTCGGCTACAAGTGGCGGCCATTCTTCCCGGCGCCCATCAGATGAAGACGAAGTGATAAATGCGTGCGAACAGCAAGATAATCCCGTGTTTTGCGGACCCGAGTAGAACTTTGACGGCCCCTCGACGACACCTAACGCCGACGACGAGTGTGTTACTCGGAAGAAGGCACGAACTGGTAATCAAGAGGATTACAGCGATGCAACAATCATCCACTCCGCGGAAATGAACTGTGATGTAGAAGCACAAGACAGACCTTTCATAACAGTGACGTACAAGAAAGCCCGACCAACGGGGATACCCGTAATTTTCAAGCTGACACACCTTGGCGCCTTATTCTGGAAAGTCAATCTGAGCAAACTAGCCAGTGAAGTAGTATCTGCTGCTAAAGAGAAAGTGCAGTCGTTCTGTGTCAACAGAGATGACAACTTCTCCGTAAGTGTCTCTACAGTTACTGCATCCTCCAGACTTCCTTAGTTAACACATGTTGCTGGTCTTGAAGTGGCACCGTATATACCGCAGTAGTATGTGAGGAACCTAGGAAAGATTAGACAAGTACCAGTGCAATACAGTGAAGATCAACTGCTTGAATACTTAGGAGACAGCGGTGTAATCTGTCAGGAGACAGATTAAATGGTTCCTTCGTGAAGATGGTTCAGCAGAGCCACATTTACTTGGCAGTGTAATTCTTGAGTTCTCCCCCGACAAGCCACTGCCGCCTCGTATTCTCCTAGGCTTCACAAGTCATCCGGTGGAAGAGTACCTACAGCCCGCTACACGATGTTACAACTGTCAACGATATGGACATGTTGCCAAATCGTGTCATGGAGAATTTCGCTGCAAAATCTGTGCAAGAGCACATGATTACAAAGAATGTACATCGAGGAATCATCCCAAATGTGCTCATTGCAATGGAGACCACGTAGCGTCGTATGCTTGGCTGGTTGTCCGAAACACCAGGCGGCTACTCGACTAAAGCGACAAGAAATTTTTCTTGGAAGAGCTCCAAAAAAGAGATCGCCTTGTCCGGATCCTGAAGCTGTACATCCACTCCCTATGACTTGAAAATCACAGAAGAGGACATCACCACTATTGTATGCGACGGTAGCCAAGCGTGCTTCAGCTCAGAAGAACAAAAGTTCAGCCAAAACGGACCGTAGAGGACGATCACCAAGCTTTCAAAGGCAGACAAGCGACAGCAGGACACCGAAACCGTCAGCAACTCAAGATAACTAAGCGTCTACACCTTCCACCTCGTCAAAGCCAAAGGCACAAGAGCAACGTGCCCCGAGAACAAGTGATGTGTATATGGTTATGTCAATGCTCTTCCTCGCTTTGAAGGCAATCCTGCGTGTATTTCCACAAGCCAATGACCTTCCAGAGGTGAGCGCAGTCTTTTCATTAAAGCCTCTAGCAATACAACAAAAAAATTGTTGTATAGCAAAATGGCTCTACAAATGAACAACTGTTTCCGCAACACAGCTGTGTTTCAGTGGAATGCCAATGGCCTTAGGTCCAAAAGCGCATACTTTAGGAAACTGGTTGCTCAGTATAGCTTCCGTGTTTAAATGAAACCAACGTTGGCCCTGGCTTTAGGATTTATAATTATGTCACATATGCATCAAGAAGAAATACTGGCTTGAGTAGGGCACTGTTATACGCACGGCGTGACATACCCTCTTTTGTTTTATACTCGCCGGACTCGGACGTGCCAGAATTTGTAGGGTGCAAAATTCAATTCCGAAAACTTACCATCACCGTAACTTGTGTTTATTTGCAACCATCGACACGCATCTCCAAATCATCCCTGGTCCATTTATTGGGTAAAGCCCAGGGACCTGCCCTCATCAGTGGAGATTTTAATGCACACAATACCACGTGGGGCAGTACTCATACCGACTCACGTGAGAGAAAACTCAAAAAAGCAATTGATCGATGTGGTTTTGTTGTACTGAATGATGGATCAGTAACGTTTTTAAGAGGTTATAATTACGCCAGCTGTCTAGATTAGGCTATAGCCTCCCCTGACATTGCAGGAGATATGAACTGGTGTACAGACCTCGAAACGCGAGGGAGTTACCAATTCCCAGTTCTCATGCCACACGCAAGAATGCAAGTGCAAACGTCCACATTGATTTCAAAGCTAACTGACTGGAAACTATTTCGTGAACATACTGGACGTGACTTGATGGGAGTTAATGGACTGGATACATTTATATCCTGCATTAAAAGCAGTTACTCCCGTGCGACAAGGTTTACAGCTGTCCCAGCAGGTCCCTCCAGTGTAGATGCAGACTATGAGCGCCTACGAGCAATTAGAAGACGAGCAGAACGTCGTTATCGCCACACTGGGAGGCTAGAAGATTACAAGAAGAGTCAGGCCACACACATCCAATCTAACCGATACATGCAAAAGTTAGGTCGAAAAAAATGGGACGATTTCTGCAGGTCATTGACCCCATTTACTCCACTTCCGAAAATCTGGCAAACAATCACTGCTTTAAGTCATCTAGTATCCCAGCGAAACCCATTCAGAGCAATATCCTTATCTCTGGGATTATCAAAACGAGATGTTTCTAATAAGTTTTGCACAATGCTGACTGGAACTGGGCGATTTGTTCACAACACGACTGCACTGCCTAATGCTGTAGAGCAACAAATCCAAGATGCATACGCTTTATCACGTGCTCAACTGGATAACACGTATTCTCTACTAGAGTTCCGTAGTGCTCTATCACTAACCCGCGTAAGAACAGCAGCCGGTCCCGACAACGCATCGTACAGTGTTCTGAAGAATCTAGGACGCAACGGCATGCCAGTTCTTCTACGGATATATAACGACATGTGGATGAAGGGGTACGTTCCAATGTGTTAGAAGGTCGTGAGAATCGTCTCACTGCTGAAGCCCGGTAAATTGCCGCTTTTGCTTGACTCATTCCGACCAGTCAGCCTCACTAGCTGTGTATCTAAAGTCATGGAAAAAATTATTTGACAGAAGATTAGGGTGGTGTATTGAAGCTAACAACTCTCTTCCAGAACAAATGGCTGGTTTCAGATGACGGCGATGCACGATGGACTACGGCTTCGGCCTCGTTACATTTGTAGAACATGAGACGAGGAGTGGAAACATGGCTGTTGCGGCGTTCATAGATATTAAGAAGATGTCCGACTCAGCGAGCTACCTTTCTGTGCTGTACGGGCTTACCTCACTAGGGGCTCATGGTCGTATCCTTCAATGGATCACCAACTTCCTGCGTAACAGACAAATACACATTTTAACCAATAACGGGGACAGCTATCACTTCAACATGAGCAGAGGTGTATCCCAAGGAAGCGTTCTAAGTCCACTTCTTTTCAATGCTGCAATGGCAGGTCTTCCAGAAGTGCTGCCCGAAGCCTTGAACATGTACATGTATGCAGACGACATATGCATATGGACGTCCCACAAATCACTGGAAGTGATCGAACGTCGGCTTTAACAAGGACTAAACGTAATAAGTGATTACCTCAAAGAGCGAAGCATGCATATTTTTCACTCCAAATCAGTAGTTCTGCCGTTCACGAGAAAGACAGTGAAAAACTTGAAGCTTTTTGTGGATGGCCAGAGAATCAAAATCACACGAAAGCATCGCTTCCTTGGCATTACCTTGGATAACCAAATCAGGTGGAGTCAGCATATTGCTGATCTAGAAAATCAAGTGAACTGCACCATAAATGATACACATCACATCGCGGGAACAAAATGGATCGGTAAATCGGCGTGTCTACTCCACGTCTATTGTGCATTAATTCGACAGAAAATTGCCTACTCTGCACCAGTTCTCCACAACATTTCTCAGACGTCTCTACACTGACTCCAGCTGTTACAAGCACGAAGCTTACGCATATGTCTGAGGGTTCCACAGGCAACATCAAGTTCTCTGACACTGGCAAACGCAAGAGAACCCAACTTTATAGTAATTAAAATTTGGAGATATGTCGGCACCTCTTTCGACTAGTCGCGCAACACCCTTCCCATTCGCTCATATTCAACATCGTGAACCGTACCGGAGCGCAAATACTCCATGTGTACCAACAGTACATTTCCCGGCTTCCTGTGTCGACACATTGGCCACTGGACCAAAACTACCCACCATGGCTGCTTGAGCTACCAACTATATAAACTTCAATAGAAGGACTTCGAAGCAAACATGAAGTGCCAATCGTTGCCGCACAGCAGTTGGCATCGCATCATCTGTTTGACAGGTACCAGGGATACACTCACGTGTACGCTGACGACTCCCTCACCAAAGAGACAGCGACATCAGCATTTATAATTCCGGAATCGCACGAGGAATATGCATGTCGGTTGGGCCACCTCTACTCATAACAACGTCGGAGCTCGTAGCTATTTCGCTAGCCATAAGCTTTATTAAACTGTAAATGACACCAAGAAAATGGGTGGTAATTACAGACTCTCTGGCAGCACTCGAATGTATGGAAAATGCCGCTTCAGAACACATTTATGTGCGTATAACATACGCTATACTAAAAGAGCTCTCAGAAGCTACGAAGTCGAATCATCGAGTGGCCCAGTCACTGCGAAATTAAGGGAAATGAAATGGCGGATGAGTTGGCGAAAACCGCTAACAATTCTACGCAAACGTGCCTCGTTCCGCTATCTCAATATGATGTAAATATAATTTTAAGAACAACAAAACATTAGTTATGCTGACTGCCTGGTTCGTAGACAAAACAAAGGAATCGATCCTATATTCTGTTGATCCTAATCTTGAATACCAATTAGACTGTGACCTCCCAAGACGTATCAACACACTCATTCATCGCCTACGACTCGTAACTGCTTACACAAAGCACTTCCTACTTCGTATTCAGCATGCGAAACATCGCCAGCATGTTCATGCGACCACGACGACGAGGATATCTGTCACCTCTTGCTCGACTGTCCGAAACACGACACACACCGAATGCGACCAGAACAGGAACTTCATAAGTTAGATCCCGAGCGGTCATTTCGTGTGAATAAAATACTCGGCCCATGGCCATCCAAAACAAATAGCAAGCAATGAAGGTGCTGCAACAGTTCTTCGAAGAGACGAAGATTTGTGACGAATACTGAGCGGACAAAAGTTAAAAGTGAGCGTGACGTCTGCGTGTTTGTTGTGCCCATAAGAGAACTTTTGCTCTCACTCATGTAGGACTGTATATATGTGTATATGCTATTGTTTTTTATTTGTACCGATCAAGTGCAAAGGGGTAGCCGTCGCCAAGTAATGGTGACAAAAACTCATTCGTTTATTTTTTACTTCAATAAAAAAATATCTCACGTATGTGGACCAACCGAGAGCATTTACATTATTCACGTCACGAAAGTCACTGTCTGCGTCAAGAAGTGCGCGATAAAGACAAGAAACGCCAGGAGAGAATAATAAGTTCGTTTTTCGTGCCTTAAGAGGCTGGTGAGGGGCCTCAAAAGACAATGCTAAACAGAGCGCCAGCGAATACGTATGCCCTCGCGAAGTGCTCATTTAAATTCTCCGTTTATTGCGTTGTCCCCCTTCCCACTTTCTGCCTTCTGAAGCTTTGAACGCCTCACCCGGTGTTGCACTTCCGAAATCGACCCGCCTTTAGTCAGGCGACGAAATCGTGTGATGAAGTCATCAGATCACAACACTAGGTGACATCATTCATGAATTTATTGATGACAACATCACAGAGGGACACATTTTACTCATTTGTCACATCGTGGCGACGTCAAAACAAGTCACGCGTCACGTCAATGACACGATGTGACGTCGTCACAACGTCACGTTAATTTGTTTTCATTTGGACGTTTTTGCGTAAGGCGTCTTACGAGTTGTGAGAGTAAAATAAGGCTTTCGCCTTCATGAAAGACTTGCACACTGTTTTTATAGGAAATTCTTTAAAGGATAAAAGAGTACTTCAAGCTTATTTGCTTGGTCCAGGCAAACTTGGCCCGTGTTTTACCTCTCCCTGGAAGGATGAAATGGCTACACAGAGAAGCTAAAGAAAATACATACTTCCCCCTACCTCTGTTTCGCCTGCCTGTGCACTGGAGGCGTCTATAAAAATGGCTGCAATAACATAAGACATCATCGCCCCGCGATCTTTTCATCCGGCATCGCAACCTTTGTGGATGTTGGGCGGAGGGGATCGGCTCGACGAAGCTGGCGTGTTAGACCGCAGTATTGTTAGACGACCAGCGTCCTTTCCGTCTTCACTTGAGCGGCGTTGTCGATACGCCGGTGGGTCATCTCCGTTACAACAATTGCGTGTAATCACAATGAGTGGGAATCGGTCGACCAGTATTGAGGGACTCCTTTGTTCGTCGGCGTCGAGAGATTCTCACTCCTCAAGAGCAAAGAGTGGAGACGACTCGTTCGAGCTATAGGTGGAAGCAAGGCGTTGATATCGCACGGTTGTTTGGTTTCAGTGAAAAGGTGCACCTCGGAGGCTTGATCGATCCGAAGGGGTCAAGAATTCACAGGTAACCAGAGTTCCTTCTGTTGTCTCAGGGGTCGTGATCCAGCCACAATAAGCAAAGCAGAATGCGTGTCCGAATCCGCATGCCAGGACGTACGGAACTTTTCGATCGTACTTCATGCTACTGACTAAAACCGTTTGCCATTACTCTACTGTTATTTAATTACCTCATGATTGAACAGGTCGCACACGAAGCGAAAAACTTTTCTGTTTCCGAAATGGGGAGCACTTGCTGAAGGCAACTACAAACGCTACGCAGTTAAATTTTATGTTCTCGCATTTTATACGGCTGATTTGTCTCTTTGCGCTTCTCAGAGCCATGAAATTTTGTTATAATCTATCCGCTTCCCACTTCCATGACTTCTACAGTGTGTGTATTCGCGGATTCTGTTAGGGCGCAAAACCAATTATGTTGCTGATGTAGTTGCAAGTTAAAGAACTCCATAAGGTCCACACTAATTCATAGTCCCTCAGTACGGTGCGCCACATATTCACATCGTGGTTTTGGAACCTGAAATAACAATATGTGGCTTCTCTGATTGTCAAACAAATGCGGAGTTATTTCTATAAATATGGGCACAATAAAGGGCTACTTTTGATGCTCAATATTTTGCTGTAAGTGTCCTCTAATGGCTTATCCGGCACCATAATTACAAACATTTGTTTTTAATTTTTAATATTCTCTGCGGGCTCTGAACAGAACCGAACAAGCTTTCTTCAAAGAAGTCTATGACGTTTCACGCTTTGTTTATTTTATTTAGTTATTTGTTTATTTATTTATTTATTTATATTTTATTGTGCATTTTGCTCCGATTTTCATTGAGCCTGCAGCTTACCTTCGTGTTCGCGTCACCCCCCCCCCCCCTCTAATACCCCTGAAGTGGGAGTCTCTAAGGAGTTTTCTTGATGTAAATTCCCATGTCGTTGGTGAAGAGGGTGGGTAGTGGAGGCGTTCAATGCTAAAGTGTTGGAATTCAATAGCACTTCGGTTCTCCCTGACACGCACTTTCGTGCGCCTCCACGATTCCGCAAGCCCGCATTCGAGTGCAGGTGTTCAACACGAATCAAAAAAGCTCGCCCTCCCCCTTCCCTCTCCATTCATTGTACAGGCCAGCAATAAGCGATGAGAAAGAATGAAATGTCGTAAGAGTTGCTGCACTTTTTTCTCGACCATCGTCGTCATCGGTGAATGAGGTGGACCACGCTCGTTCGCCAAATCTGCTCGTCCCACCACCGCTCGATCACCTTGATTGCTCGACCACAACGCGGACATTGCGATGACGTGCGACATTTTATAGGCGAGCCGGTGCCCAGATGGCCTCCTCCAATGCATCGATCCTCCGAAAAACGAACCACTTCCGTTTCTTTTTTTATTATTATTCTTTTTGTCTTTGCGTACATCTCAAAAAGAGTCCCCACTTCTCCGAAAGAAATTAAATGAGTGAGCGGGGATATTGAGAACGTCCGAGAATACCGTTTGTTGACTGTAAGTGCGCACTCTTTCGCACCCACATTAGACGAGGGCCATCGGAAGCAACGACTTTGTTCGGTTCAGCGCACGCAAGAAACCGGGTCTGTGTCTATATGTTGCCATCGCGTTGGAGACATTCCTAGCAGTATACGGCATCGAGGGTTTTAAGAGGATCAGATGTGGAACTTAACGAAGGATAGCCACGGATTTTCATTATTTTTATATTTGTAATTTTTGTACCGTTTAAAATGTGCACTTGGAGAGAAACCTCACGCACTGAACAGTGATACGCGCAAACATTAAATCGGTTAACCGTTCGGGCAACTCCAAAAGAACTCATAGGAGAGTTGTGAACAAGACTGAGAGACCACAAATGCGGGTCGCCTGGTGAACGGCATGTGTATGGTTTAAGCAAAAAAAAAGAAAAAAACGTCCGTAATAATAATGCAAGATATATGAAAACTAGAAGTACTGATGTTAGTTGATGGAGCTATGCAGGTACTCTGAATACGTGTCCGAGCAAATGTCACGTTTTTCATTTACGTTATGAGGGATTCATAGAAAGCCGCGAATAAACCTCTATTCAACAACAAAAAAGGAGCTGTAACTGCCTGAAATCGTTCACCGCGTACAGGTGTCAATGTTCATAGATGTTTTAGCATTTAGCCCTATCGATATGCAGCCTCATTCATGATCGGGAATTGAACCGACGTCCTCGAGTTCAGCAGTGCTGCACCTTAACTGCTAAAGTACACCGGAAGGGGGCCTTCAAGTCTGAAACATCCATCGTTCTAAAAGCGCCACAGTTGCTATTGGCAGCAGCGTACTCGGGCTTTGATTGAGAGCTCGGTCCCAATAATATACGTTATAACTCATTGGTTCTCAAGTGGGGCTTCGTGACGCCATTGTGTTCGTGACAGACGGAAAAACAAGGAACTTTATTTAAGTTCTCAGTTGTCAGCCAGTGCAGTACTACAGAGGACCCCTTGCTTGCCATCGGCTAATTCCATGTGGGAGCCGGCAGTACAAGCCTCTTCACTCTCTCATGAGCCCTCTAGACTGCCTTGAACTAGTCTTCCAGTTCGAAGCACGTGATGACCTTCTCCAAGTCATCTCTCCTGTTGAAGTCATGTAACACAGGCCAGAGCATGTCGGCTAAAGTACAGAAATCTCTCCCGCAATCCGGGCAATGAGGATATGTATCTGTGCTCGTCCAAAACATCCTGGGTGCACAATATTGTGCTCTACTCAGTTTTAGATGGGGAGTTTTGACCTATTCCCAGTTCGAATTCCTGCTCTAGGAACTGCTGCAAAATTTTGACCAAGGTCACTTCGGCTTCCCCAAAGCCTCAATTATTGACTAAGTCTGCTACATCAGCCCCGTGAGTCTGCTACATCAGCCCCATCAAGGGGTCTGCCATCAATTCGGCCAGTCTGCAAGGGTTCTCTGACACACCGACGGCCGAGAACCACTGTTCTAACTCGTCGAACCGACCGTGCCTCCTTGCAAGCTGCGTGTCGGACATTGCTGCACAGAACTGCAGCGCAAGGAACTGGTATTGCCACTACCGGCAGGAATGAGCCCTCGCACTCCCACCTTCACCATCGACCTTTACCGTCGAATATCGCATCATGAGCCGACACTAGACGAGCGGTCGTCCTTGTCCGAGGAAGGTGGAAGCGAAGTTGTTCCCGAGAGGCGGGCGGGCGGGTTCGGGATTTCGGCGGGAATCTCCCGTTTCGATGAGATTGTGTATGCGCGTTCGCTCAATGACTTTTTTTTTTCAACCGGGCTTCGTATTCTAGCGAACGAAAACGACAAACGGCCACTTTGGAGGGAACGACTGCCATTCACGCGACGTACGCATACTGCCCACCACATTTCTTCTGCGCACTATCCGGCAGATGGGCCTCCTATACACAGGAGTGAATTTGAGAGTGGCCCATCGAATAGAGTATAAATTCAACTTGAGATCCGGTACTTAACTAGCGGGGTCCACTTGATCCGTAGACCCAGAAGAGGGCAGAGAAGCAGGGAACGTGGTAAGTTCATCCGTCCCATCGACACTTCCCGTACTCCGCTCCACAATCCCGCCTTTTTCTTCATATATTTGTCTATTGTGTGCTTCTCTCTGAACTTCGTTGAACACATTTCGGGATTCATAATGATTCAAGGTGCTGGGTTCGCGGTACTAAACGCTAACTTGAACGTCGTTCGTGGTTCCACAAATGCTGTTAGAAACAACCCCTTTTTCCGTTGAAATCACGCGAGTCTTATAGGGTGCCAATATGGCCGTTGAGTTACGCAATGTAGTGTTAGAGCATTTCGAATGAGCGACATCTGTGTTTTAGCGAAACGACACTCTCGGATGTTTTTGCACCAGTTATCGTAATTAGGAGCGCATTTTTAACGGTTGTCAAAGGTTGTGCGCAGACTCTTGTACGTGTATAATGGAGTGTATTTTATTTTATTCACTTTTTTCACTTGTTCAGGCACTTATCCTCGCATAAGAACTTTAAATAACCTTTAGACGAGCGCCTATATAAGGCTGTGCTTAGAAGTACAAATGCTTTTGCAATTATACGGTTGTTCAGACCATTGTACCGTTTATTTCGCTTCATTTTTACAAATATGCGCCTGCTTGCGCCATACTTAAACTTTCCCGCGTAATTCGCCACACGAAGCTTCAAGCCTCGGGTGGTTGTCATGTGATTGAATTACACTGTGTCAATTTATATCAATAAGCGTTCCAAAAAGACCATTAAATTAGTTCTGTGGCTTGTCATACTAGAACAAGATCCACAATACTTTCCAAGTGATAAGCAAAGTAAAGCTACCTAACGATCGTTCAGTTATGTGATGTTACCACCGACTTGTTATGGATGTAAAGGCGTATGGTGCAATGAAGCTGATTTAAGAATGTCTTCATGCTGCCGAGTCCTTACCTATCTGAATGCAGGAACAGCATTCAGTTATGTCCTACCAACTTGCCCAAGCTTCCACGCTGCTTACCTATTGTATGTATGTGGCCTATACACATATTTTTTTAGTGTGTAACACGGGCATTACAGCTCTGAGGCATGTCAGCATGAAGTATTACGTTGTTTATACTAGTTTGATGTACCTAAGTGGACACTGCCACGTATTCTGTCAGCGCCACATATTCTCACGCGCACATGTACGTATTGCATACAGGAAGCATCCCAAAATATGTTTAAATGGGGCGAATTCTCGCCGGTTCGTTCGTTGGCCGGTTAGCAGCTGGCGAACAATTCGAGACGAGAGAAAGCTCAGCCTCCGCCCTCGTATTAGCTCTAATGCTCACAAATTCAGCAGTCACATTTCATACCGCAATGAACACTTCGCCTACTATTATTGCTGTTTTACAGGTCAACCATAATAGTTTCAACGGTTTAGAACGGGTTCATTGTGGCTACATCATCGGCTGACACGAGCTCAGTCAAGCTGAACACTGGAACAGCTACTGCACGCGAGAACCCCTTTCCGAGCTACAACAGACGCAAGCATTACACCCATCTGTTCATCACAATCAAATCGAACGAAGATTACAAATGGATGAACCATATGGCGTGCGGCGAGGGGCGTTCTTTGCGCATGCAACCAAAAATGGCTTCAAGTCGCGCAGTCTGAATAGCCTATACCTAATAACAGGGTGCATGCTCATCATATAGCAACGTGTGTGAACATCGGGGTTAATCCTATTCTTACACCATCTACTCTCTCTCTCTTTCTCTCTGTTTATTCTCTTTAGCTAAACGCAGCTTATTATTGTCCGTTAACGCTTCAGTGGTGTCGACATTGCACATTACATCGGTACTAGCAGAATTGGTTGGTGCTTGTATTTTCCAAATCGAAAGGTTTTTCCCGGCATTTATTTTGCCACCGTCGAAACGTCGACTGTCCGTGTGAATAAAATATCCAGCGTGACAAGCGCGCTAGCGACTATACAGCTACTCGTGACAGCCATTTGAAACGAAACGCACGTATGCACGCGTGACTTCCATAAACGTAGAACTCAATATTGACTTCATCGAAATAACGAGACAACAGAGATGGCATGGCAGAAGCTGATACGTATACGATCTGCTTGACGGGGCCATACCGAGCTTATCGGAAGGGATAGGTTTTCTCATCAGCTTCGACTTGGCATGGCGCGTTGTTTACGTGTGCGCACACAAATTCTTCGTAAACAAGAACAGTATTGGGAGTCGATGGCAAATACAGTAGCCTCAATGAAGAACTGTACATGCTGGTTTATTGAGTGATTAGAAATACGTATCACGCTATGGGGTCTAATATTTCTAGCACTGTATTCATTAAACAGTACAACACTGCTGCAAAAAAGATACACAGCAAAAAAAAAAAGGTTCGGACCGTTGTAGTAGGGCCAAACCTTCGAGTAAGTGAAGGCTCTTGGGTGAGTTACGTCACCAATGATAATTCAAGAACAGAGGGAAGGTTCAATCGCATTGATGACGATGATGGTGATGATCATAATAATACTAATAACAATAACAATATTATTAAGATGAGGTTTTACGTCGCGAAATCACGATATGATTGTGAGGGATGCCGCAGTGCAGTTTCCCCAAATTTCTACCACCTCGAGTTTTTTAACGTGCACCTTAACCAAAATACACGGTTCTTTGGCATTTCGCCTCCGTCAAAATGCGCCTGCGTGGTCGGGATTCGATCCCGCGACCTTCGGACCAGCAGCGCAGCGCCATGACCATTCAGTCAGCCCGACGGGTCACTGCGGATATTCAAGCCACGCAGCGTAAACTTCTCCGATTGCATAACATGTATGCTTTTGGCCGTGCACACGCTGCCAGTAAACGGGACCCTCACCATGGAGTGCTCGAATGTTAGGTAGGGAATGCGACGTGTGTGGTGCAAGAAATAGCATAGAAATGCGAATAAATGTGCTGCCACAAGATAAAACGAAAAGAGAAATTCGGAGCTCGCGCCTTGGCACGTGTTTACGGTTGCGCGCGAATGCATCGCCACGGGAAGGCACGGTTGGATTGGCACAGAGGGCGCCTCGGTCGCGGAGTGCATCACGTATGAAGGGAATGGCTCCCCTCCCAGCCGTGTGGGGTTTTGGATATACTCAGACAGGCGGCGGAGGGTGCATGGTGTCCCGTGGCACGAAACCTGCTGCTACACAAAAAGATTCATAATGGCCGCAAATTGAGGGGATACGTTCCTTTTCTTCCCTATACACCACAACCCATCACCCACAACCCCCATTTCCTCCTCACTCCTCTAATCCCCGCGCTGAAATCACTCCCGCTCTTACACCCGTGTTGTAGTACCGAGTCCCTCCCATCATCTACCACGCGACGGCAGTTTGCGAGATTCGTGAATAATAGCTGCCTTCACCCGGCTGCCATGCGCTTTTGTTCACATGTCTATATACATACTCGGCGTATATAATTCTGGAATGTTGTTATCCCATCGTCAGTGGGCAAGCGCTCAGGCCGGTGAGCTCTCAATGAACGGCACGTTTTTATTCGTGGCGTACGCAGTTGCCGCGAGATGAGAACTGCGCGACCATCGAAAGTAGTGCTCGAATTTCGTTGCGCAACGTTTTGACTGGCGGCACATGCTTTGGCCGATAATTTATATCATGTGTCTCGCCTGAAAACTAACGCCCCCTTTGGCTCGCGTCTCTCGTCAACTTCCCACCGTGATGAATACTACACGTTGTATTCAATTTTTTTTATTATTTCTGAAATGAGAATACAATATTCTAACGAATGAGTCCATTGATATATATTTCTTACAGGGAGAGGTTTCATTTAGTCGACTGTCTCTAATAAGCGTGGGTGTTTTGGGACGTTAAACCCCACATATCAATCAATCTAATAAGCGTGGGCTTATCTCCCACCGACGATTAAGATGCCCTTCTTTATTCTTACTGAAAACTCCATTCATTGTACCCTACTACACCTCAAGACGGTGACTACAAAACAGGAAGCACCGACTCGACCGAAGGACGAGATTCTCTACATCTGTCTTGTAGAGCAATAAACGCGCTCAGCTACAAGAACTGACAGGTGCTCCATAATTAAAAGCGTAATCAAGCTTTTCATAAATGTATCTTGTTCGCAGTCTATTTAGCACAACCACAAGTGGTGCCCTCTGAAACATTCACTCGTATAAGTACACTCCCACCCCCACCGCTCCCTTCCTTTTTTTTGTTATTATTCTTCGCTTTTCTGCTTCAAAAAAATCGCATCTATCTTAGTAGCCATTGAACAATCAAACGTGTTTCTCACTTCCTGGTCGCAAACTTCGCCTTCTCGGAGCCTAGCCTTTCTTCCTCGCTTCGTCGGCGGCTAAAGCAGTCACGGTTGGTCGCGCGCGCGCGTCCCAAAGCAAACCTTGAGCTGTTCGCCGCCGGCAGCGAGCATCTGTTGCCGACTCGCGCACGCTTTGACGCCTTCCGCGTTGCCACGCGCCAACGCGCGCTTTGCGCTCGTCACACAGCTGTCGCGGACTCGGTTCTGTACGGTGGCGGTGGCATTAACACAGGGAGCATTTCTATTAAGCCTCCTCTTACGTATACACACAATCGCTTCGTACACTTACGCAATTCAAGCTCACGTCGAAATCTATTAGGCGCAATGGCACCATCATTAAAACGCATTTGATGTATCTGCCTTCGCTTTGCTTGAGAGATGTTTGACTGTGGGTGAGCTATACTAGTCTGTTCGGCCACTTTTGACGCTTTTTGCCGCTCGAAGCTGTCATTGAGGCATGCGAACCGCATCTGGTTTGAAGAGAAGTTCATCAGAGGATGTCTCGGCTGGCTGAATGCGTTTATGACCTCGCCGTGAGCTTCCCTATAGTTCGAGAAGAACGGACTCGCCAGAAACTAGTTTCCGTTGGATGCATGAGTTTCTGGGTCACCGGTAGCAGCAAGACAGCTGCCGCTCTTGCACATGTTGCCTAGTGGCATGCGAATGCGCTAATCGCGCTAATCGAGCGTTTGTGTGAATACGTAACTAAGTGTGTCAACCTAAACTGCCGCAAAATGTCATGTCCAGAAATGGGTTGCTTCCATCATCTTTGCTAAGAGAGAAGCATTGATTGATATGTGGCGTTTAACGTCCCAAAACCACGATATGATTATGAGAGATGCCGTTGCGGGGGGGCTCCGGAAATTTCGACTACCTGGGGTTCTTTAACGTGCACCCAAATCTGAGCACACGGGTATACAACATTTCCGCCTCCATCGGAAATGCAGCTACCACAGCCGGGATTTGAACCCGCGAACTGCAGATCAGCAGCCGAGTACCTTAGCCACCAGACCACCGCGGCGGGGCGCTAAGGGAGAAGCAACAGGAGCGCAACTGCTTCCCGTTCACAGTGACAACACTATAGGACGTACAACACGAATGTGCAGCATTGTTTACTCTAAGTTAAGTTTGTCAGCGCATTCTCCAGTAATATGGCGTGTTTACTTTTTCATGCATACTTCCGAAACGTCCAACACTCGAGTAGCGTCCAGTAAGCATTTTCAGCGCTGTTTTATTTAGGTACGGCATTCTTATGAGGAGCTTGGGATACCGCGTTGAATTTAGTCTTTATCAGCTGTTAATAACGACTGTTGTGTATCAGACTTGTTGGTGGAGCATCATATAAGTTGATAGATATGTGGGGTTTAACGTCCCAAAAGCACCATATGATTATGAGAGACGTCGCATTGGAGGGCTCTTGAAATTTAGACCTCCTGGGGTTCTTTAAAGTGTACCCAAATCTGAACACACGGGCCTGCAGCATTTTCGCCTCCAGATGATATGAGTAGTGCGACTGCAAGACTGAAATTGCAACATTGCCCTCAATGACATTCGTTAACCTTGACCATTATGTAACATTTGCTGTTTCAAAAGGTAAATAACACAAACTTCAAGAACTGTGACATTTAATTTTCTCTTCAATGAGCATGTATATAAATTATTACCCCGACATAGGGATGTTCGTGTATGAATAGCCTCTGCCAATATTACCCTCAAATTTTACCGTTGATAAAATGCGAGAGGTACTTGATGGCCAGCTGCTTTTCTTTTTTTTTTCGAAGCAGTCCTTTTGTTATTTTCGTTATAATTAATACCAATAATAGTATTATTTGCAGCACGAGCTGAGGACTTAACACATCACACGTATATTTATTGGACGGAAAGTGAATAGCTGCTGAAATCTGCGCTACGTCATCAAATGAAACCATTGAAGCTATATCAAACTGGGCTCCTTCAACACTGCAAACCCTTTGAAGTTTACGTAGCACATACGAGAATTGTGGCAACTTTCTTTCGCACTCGTTGCTGCTTAGGCAACAGAGTGGTTGACAGCAAGTTAATAATTGCGGTTTCCAACAAGCCGCGCTTCTGGCAGTTTCCGCGACGCAAACTTCTCAGCGAAAAATAGCCTGTCATGGCCCATTATAGGCACGGAAGCAGAAACATTCGCGAACGGCCGACAGAACAAGCAAAGTAGTAAAACTATCTTTCTTTCAAAAACGCTTTCGAAAACGCTGCTCAAATCTAATTCGCCGTTGTAAAGCACGCAATCTTACAGGCCGGGCGAATGCTGCTCAAAAGAAACAAGGCAGCTGCGAAAAGTGGTCTGCGCGCGTAACATTTTCTCCCGCCTTCAAAAATCACTCATACCAACTCAGGCGCTCTGAAGACCGTCGAGCACATTGCAGCTGACGTGCCATTACGCTGAGGCCAACAGTAACGGCACCACAAAACACTTCACTGCGAATATGCATTCGCACAAATATCCACCGACGACTCGCACGAGAACTCTTCCCTCGCGAAGCGCCATCTCTGGAGCATCATCAAACTGTTGGCGTACCGAGATTTTGATTTAGAGCGCCTTCTGCTCATCATTCGTCGCTGGCACGGCTGCTCTGCTAGCCGCGGGAGCGCTCGACTCGAGTGAAAAATGGTGCTTCGTGCTCTGAGAGATGGCGCTTGTTGTTCACCGCGACTTTCGCCCAGCAACGTGCGCTACCTTTTGTGGAGAAACGAAAAGCAAACCCTTGCTACTTCTTTTTCCCCCCCGACGATTTGCCCGCACGCGTTCGACGAAATGTGCCCCGCTTTCTGAACACGTGTCAAGAAGCGCGGATAACTCGTTCTTTTTTATTTATTTATTTCCGTGCGTGCGCTCCTCTTCGGTTGCCGAGGTACTCGCTTTATAAGCGGTACCGGCGCGTGCTTTGGCAGACCGTACACTGTGCGCGCCTCGAAATCAATTTCGCATTTTCGAATTAAGCACGCCCTTCCTTACCCCTTTCCCGTTTCTAATGAACAGGAAGCTCATGACGATGAGCAATGGGATGGCCGCTCATGAAGCATCTTCATACTTAATAAACGAGTGTTCGATGCTTTCGCTTTGAAATGAGCAATCGCTTGCGGAAACGAAGAACAGAAACACCATAAATCCATTTGTTTCGTCAGCTGTTTTCTTCGTTTCCTTGCTGCCTCGAGGTATAAAACAGCTCCTATTATACATGCTTCCGTCAACACTAAATTGTGCTAATCCATTAACGGAGAAAATGAATTTGTAATAACAAGTTCTTCGATCTTGCTTTGTCACGTTGCACCATGTAGTTGCTAAGTGCGGATTGAAAGTTAGTGTTCAACCATTTAATTTAACTTCACAGAGCTTATACTAAAAAGAAGGGCGCATTATCTTACATGTGCCTAGTTAGCTGCTATAAATCTCGCTTAAATATCGTTTCTTTTCTTAACTTCCCAATCGAACGAGTGCTCCGAGCTCGGAGCACAGTATTAAACTTCATAAAGTTCATCGCGCGCGCGCGCGCGTGTGTGTGTGTGTGTGTGTGTGTGTGTGTGTGTGGTGTGTGTGTGTGTGTGTGTGTGGTGTGTGTGTGTGTGTGTGTGTGTGTGTGGTGTGTGTGTGTGTGTGTGTGTGTGTGTGTGTGTGTGTGTGTGTGTGTGTGTGTGTGTGTGTGTGTGTGTGTGTGTGTGTGTGTGTGTGTGTGTGTGTGTGTGTGTGTGTGTGTGTGTGTGTGTGTGTGTGTGTGTGTGTGTGTGTGTGTGTGTGTGTGTGTGTGTGTGTGGTGCTGTGCGTGCGTGCGTGCGTGCGTGCGTGCGTGCGTGCGTGCGTGCGTGCTTGCGTGTGTGCGTGTGTGTGTGTGTGTGTGTGTGTGTGTGTGTGTGTGTGTGTGTGTGTGTGTGTGTGTTATAGTTGCCGTGGCTTTTATTTTGCCGCTCCTTTTTTTCTGTGCAAAAATCAGGGGTGTGACTGGCTAGGGCATGTAGAATCGACGAAAAAAAGTAGATAACGGGAAACACACTTTCAATGCCAAGCGTTCAATCATTACCTTCTAGGCAACGTTGTCAAGAAAGAGGCCGCGACCTTGTTTCCGAATGTGTTACTCGTTTTTTGTTGTTTTTTTGCAACAAGTCACGCCATTTCTTTTCTCGCTGAAAGTAATCAACAAAAGGTAGTTGCTTCTGAAAAAAGAGACTTCTGCTGTTCGCTGGTGAATACGGAGTATACGCACACGTCAACGTAAATTAAAAAAAAAAACAAGTCTAAACTATTCATTTCCTTGACGTTCCTCGCCAGAGCATTTATTTTACTCCACGCGATAGATGGCGCTGTTCTTATCGAGAAAGAAGCGCGTTGCGTACTTACTGATATGGTCGTTATAATCGTAAACTTCGCGCTGGCCCTAAGAAGCAGAAAGAAAATTACTCTAAATCTTTTTTTGTTCAAATTTTCCTGTGTATTGCGTCACGCCAGTGTGTCATGTAGTTTGTTTAATACAGATCTATGCTGTCGTCGAACCATTGCTTTAAGTCGCGCGGTTTAACGGTTCAAAACAACGAAATGGTTGTGAAGCACGTCATATATGGTGCGACACACTGTATTCGAATAAATTCGAAGGCTGAGATCTCGTAACGCACATTAAAGTGCATGCGTGCACATTTTTGCATTGGTTCCGGCATCAACATGCGATCAGTGGTGGCGGGAATCGAACGCGCACCCACGTAATGGGCAGCACAACGCACATCTATGCTACGGCGGTTTAACATAACTTCGTTGGACAGAAAAGGGTACATTTTCTGAACCTGTACACTCAGACCTCGATATAGGTGTCCCGTATATAACGAACTATTGATTATAACAAAGTTAAGGAAAGTAGTCTTGCAATAAATATAGGCGTGAGTTTTGTGCCGTCGACCCTCTCACCGACGTCCCTGTGACGTAACAGTCACTTGTGTGACGTAACAGTTTGTAGCGTCACACAAGTCGACAGGCTCGACCTCATCAACGTGCCATGCGAGGCCAAAGCCTCCGCTCAACATACAGAAGTTCAAGGGAACACCAGAAGACGTCCCCATCGACAAGTGCCTTCTTTTCGACATGAAGGCAGCCGAGGCGCCATGGACTCAAAGCGATCGGGTCCATCGCCTCAGCGAATACATTGAAGGGGAAGCGTTCAAGTGGTACCTGACAGATTTTCGGCAACGGCGAGACAACTTGGGAGGAAATCAAGCGCGACATGCAAGCCCGCTTTGCTACGACTGACGGAGATGCATGCCTTCCGTCTCTTCATTCACTACCGACTGAAAGGAGGGCAGACCATCAAGGACTACAACGACGAGAAAAAGCGACTGGGTTCCTTGGCTGACCTGAAAGAGTGCCACGTCATTTCTGGACTGACTGATGGTGTTCCTCCTGATGTGGAACTGGCGCTCGCCGGACTGTCTTTCAACTCGTCATTAGAGTGGCTTACCGCTGATCAACGGGTTTTGACATCTTTAAAACGGGTTAGAGGAGTTTCCTTTACTCGTAACGCTAGTATCGCATCAAGAGCTCCACGTCCCTTCAGCAGACCGCAGCAGCCAACAATAACTCCTCAACCGCGTTCCCCGCAAAACGAATGTAGATACTGCTCAACTACTGGTTTCCCACGACAGTTTCACTGGCACAACGAATGTCCGCGCCGCGGCAATGTGTACGCAATTGATACTGAACGGGGAAACGAGGAGGGTGACCCAGAGTTTCATTAATACACTTCAGTGCTCTCATCAACGGAAAGCCAGTAAATGCAAGTCTTGATACAGGAGCAACAATTACTTGTATCAGCGAGGATGTGTACAAACAGCTAAAACTTCAGTTGATGAGAGACTCCTGCATCATGGTCCAGCAAGTTGCATCAAGCATTCGAACTTTGGGTCGCGTAAACATTCAGTTACAAATTGGGAACGTCATAAAGGAAGTTTATGCACATGTGCTGCGAGGCATGAGAATGCAATTAATTCTTGGCCTTGACAGCGCTTCGTACTTCAATCTTTCTGTAAATCTGGAAAGCAAGTCAGTGACACAAGCACGTGAGAACATGAACCTTCCGCATCACAATAAAAGGAAAACCATCCAAGCTCCGCTGATGTGAACCCTGACTTCAGAAAACTTATCAGAGCATGAGTCTGTGGCGCTCGACTCTCTTTCAAGCAAGTATGACGAGATATTTTCGAACTCTCAGACAGATATTGGGTGCATCACTACTGAGAAACATAGGATCGCATTTACCAATGCTGTCCCTATTCCTCGAGCACCATACCGATGTTCACAGGCAGGCAAAGTGGAGATCAACAAACAAGTTGACGCTCTCCTCAAGCAAAGTGTTGTGAAGCCTTCATTATCGCCCTACGCCGCACCTGTCATTTTAGCAGAAAAGAAAGGTGAAGGACGCACTCGTCTATGTATTGACTACCGGAAACTCAATTCCATAACGGTACCCGACTTTCAACCGATTCCACGTATATATGATATTCTTGACTACTTGGGAAAGGTGGAGTTTTTCACTACGTTGGACGTAACGTCGGGATACTGGCATATTCAAATGCATCCTGACGATGTTCAGAAAACTGCATTTGTCACGCTTGATGGTCATTTTGAGTGGTAGGTAATGTCGCTTGGGTTGAAGAACGCTCCAGCTACATTTGAAACAGCCATGAAATCAATAATAGCGAGACATCAGCTCACCAATCTTAGTAATTACTTTGACGACGTGGTCGTATACTTAGAGACATTTAATGATCGTATACGACACCTTGAGGCGCTATTGAAAGCTCTCAAAACCGAGAACGTAAAACTCAAACGAGAAAAGTGCCAATTTACACGCTGCAGCATTGAATACCTCGGCCACAAAATTTCACACGGAACAGTGACACCTAAGCAAAGTAATGTGGCTGCCATACTCAAATTTCCGACACCAAAACGAGAAAAAGATGTCCAGCGTTTTCTGGGCACTGTAAACACCTACCGTCAGTACATCCCCCACTTCAGCGATATTGCTCTTCCACTCACAAAACTACTCCACAAAGGCAGCTAGTGGGTGTGGACAGAAGCATGCGAGCAAGCCTTTCGTGAACTGAAGAAGCGGATAACTGAAGAACCAGTGCTTCGCATATACGACCCTTCGAGACCATGTACTTTGTACTGTGACGCATCTGGCGAAGGAATCGGTGCAGTGCTGAAACAACCTGATGACAAAGGCAAAGAACATCGTGTTGCTTACTATTCCCGCAACCTACTTAAGCACTAGGTGAACGAGAATGTGCTATTACAGAAAGAGAATGTCTTGCCATTGAAGATGCAATGGATAAATGGCATTGCTACCTTCATGGAAAGTCATTCACTGTTGTAACAGATCACTCTGCACTCCAGTGGCTGAAGAATGTTAAAAATCCTCAAGGTCGTCTTTTCCGGTGACCTTTGAAACTGCCAATGTATGATGTGAACATCAAACATCAAAAGGGCGCAAGTAATGTCGAAGCAGATGCGCTCTCCAGAGCCCCAATAGTTAATCTTCCGTCACACGACGACTTTCAGCGATGCAACAATGAGCGTCCAAAAGGAATGCATTTATTAAAAAATAACATCATCGTCAAAAGAAAAGGACTACGGAAAATATGCGTGCCCCATGAGCTACGCCCAACCATTCTAAAGAATGCACATCAACATTTTGGGCATGTCGGAGTGAGGAAGACGCTATCACTCCTGTCTACGCAATATTATTGGCCGCATATGGTAACCGATGTTTCCACTTACATTCGGCATTGTGATATATGCCAGAGATGCAAGAAGACGAAAACAAAAAAGTTTGGGACGCTTGAATCACTGCCTCCAGCTGAAGAGCCCTTCGACCTCTTTGTAATAGACACCATTGGAGGATTTTCTGGATATGGCTCGTCAAAAAGGTTTATACACTTGGTTATTGATCATGCGACTCGCTACGTATGGGCATTTGCTCATAAAAGTGAGAACAGCGACGCCTACATTTCATGCTTAAACACAATTTTTTTCTTCTGGAAAACCACGGAAGCTTCTTTCACATCGTGGGACAGTATTTACTGCAGGAAAATTCAAGCAGTTTTTAAAAAAATCGTATACACCAACTATTAACCTCATCTCATCATCCACAATGCAACGGCATGAACGAGCAGACAAACCAGACTATCGTAACGAGACTTAAATGTAAGATCAATGACGAAACACAGAAGTCTTGGACTAAGCTGCTTCCGGAGGTAATTGACGAATACAACAGAACACACCACGAAGTAACCGGCTACGCACCTTCCTTCCTGATGTATGGAATTTGATCTTATCCTACTGTACTGGAACAACGAGAAGAAACTGTCGAAGAAGCGCGAAAAACTGCAGTTACCAATTCTATCGCCTACCACAATAAGAACAAAGTCATTTATGATAGAAAATTTCTTCCGATTGAGTTTTACGTCGGTTACTTTGTCCTTTAGGAGACACCATGGCATCCCAACAACGGCAAACTGAGTTCCGTCACTAAAGGACCCTACAAGATTCTACGCAAGGTCTCAACAGTGAACTATAATGAGATCAACCGCTCCGCGGCTACCCATAGGTAGAAACTCTGACATTGTGCATGTTAGCAAACTGCGGCGTTATTTTGTACCTTCGGAACTGAGACTTTCTCGAGGGGAGGGGGAAGTGTGACGCATTAACAAGGTGATTCTAGGAGAAGCTGACGAAGAGGAAGTGCGCGTGCATGCATTAGAATAAACGCATGGCATCTGCACTACGACGTGTCTCCATTTTGTAGCGTCATTATATATATATATATATATATATATATATATATATATATATATATATATATATATATATATATAAGGTGAGACTAGATCAACTTTAAATGCGTAATGACTTTCGGTATGAAATTATATTTTACGCCGCACAAGGTGACGCACCTGCTGTGGGGTTGCACTAGAGAAACGGGGTAGAAAAAAACACCAGAAACTAGATTTTTCTTCGACTGCGCGTAAAATTCGGTACACCAGAAAAAAAGAGAAACGTTCGCAGCCCTCGCGTACATTCTAAATGTACCGAATAAAAATCGAAAACTCGTTTTTATACTATTGTACAGACCGCCGTGTGTGCCCTTTTTTTTTTTTTGCTCGCAATTTCGGCAACACTGTTTCAACATGGCCTGTCGCTCCTCCCTCTTTCCACCCAGAAGCACATCCCGGCCTCACGGTCGTCGACGTTGAATTCCACTGTCCACGCCAGTACTATATAGAAACCATCACTCTTCGCGGTTCCATTTGTCATTCGACTCTATCATAATCTCAATAGTTGGAACGGATCGCCGGCCGCGCCAGATTACTTCGAGTTGGGCCCACCGTATACGAGAGATCACGGCAATACGTTCGAACTCACCACCACGCGCATATAAGCGTACACTGGCAGTGTTTTTTTTTTTAATTTGGTATCAAAGAGAGAAAGTTTCTGAAACCAGCTTTGCCTTTTTTCTTTTAGATTCACAAGCGCACGCTCCTAGATAGTGTGGCAAGAACGGCGCACTGAGCAGCGAAAATAAGTAAATAAAGTGACGAAATAAAGAAATTGGTACCGACATCGCGGCAAACTCGTCTCGACCGAGCGACCCATCAAGCTTCTATCACCGCTGTTTCCGTTATGCGAAAAGTTTCGTTATACAGAGTTCGCATTAGTAATAATAATGGTCGCCGGTGCATGCGGCCCCTCGGTGCAACGCATTCCGTTACTCCTACGTAACAACGTGTTCGATACTACTCCCCTCCCCCGATTGCCGGGACGAAAACGGAGTGCCACGCGCTTTCGACTCTGTATAACATTGCCGCCATTTGCTGCTGATGACGACGCCGCCTACAAAATGAGCAATACTCCCAAATCTTGAGCAGTTGGCAATCACGGCTCGCAAACGTACATACGACGCGGCTCGCAACGGACGCATGCGCAATACCTCGCACGCGCTGCTAGACGACGAACGCGACCGATTGCGTGGCAAAACGTGCGTACGAAAACGGCGCGCATACAAAATTCCGGCGTGTACTTTTTCGCAGACTGAGCGAGCACGAATAACGCGATTTAAATGTAATCTCCGCGTTCAAAACGATACCCGGAATAATGGGAAGATAGAGAAAGAAAGATTAAAAGGAAGCGCCAAGAGAAATGGATAATGTGTACACGCGGGTTTAACAAGCGTGTTTAGCTGTATGAGCTCCGTTTCAAGCAGCGGCAGCCGATGCTGAAGCAACTCAGGCGCACGCGGTTTGCTTCTAAGCCTAATGAAGGGAACACATGCGAACTTTGCCTCCTCTCCACCGTTTTACACGATCCTCACCGCACTCTCCCCCTGCAATGTCCTTTTTCTTTCGCTTCAGTCTTCTCCCCGCAACATAAATGCAAGTTTAAAAAGCCCGCTTTTCAGGAGCGGCGCGAAATCGTGTGTGTACGTGTATCACGTGGGACGATTTTTAAAATCAGAGAGCGCGGCCTGTTTTTTGTCGACTGACACACGCACATCACTTAATGAGCGACCTGTATATATTCGCGCAGGCATAGACGTTTCGTGACGATATCAGTGGTGAAAAGAACCCCCGCCTTTTTTTTAACCCCGATTGCAACGAGCATCGTGTGAATGCACGCAGAAGGAATTGTGGGTTTATAACATTGCGGGGTAGAAAACACGAGGTTTCGTGATTACCCTACAACAGTCAATACAATGCTCTTTGAATTCTGAAACAAGGTTCATTCCATGGCGTGCGCATGGAGGAATGTTTTGATGCACATCTTGATTGCTACCCGCTTTAGGTTCATATGTTTGGGCCGCCCTGCCCACGAGTCAACCTCTCTCTTTCTCTCCCTTTTGTCTAAACGGCATTCGCTCTAAAACGAAGAAGCAAATGTGTTTGCTATAAACGAATGTAGTTCGCGTCAGCCGTCTTTCTGCGAGACGAGATTGGCAGTGCATGAACTTCCGGCACGCTTGCAGCACCCAGTTAATACTGCATGGGAGAGACGAAGATTGCGCAGAATCCATGCTGGTTTATCGCTCGAAGTTATGCGATGGTTTCGCCTGTGCGCCCATGACAATCGCGCTGTTGCGGAAGGCATTATTCTTGCAATGGCGATAAACACCGTAAAGCACCGATTGTCAACCTTTGGCGGCCTTTTCATTTTCTTGGCACCTATTTAGGTATTTGTCTGTAACACTGATTAAGCAGGTGGTTGAAAGAAGGTTCTCTTTAGCAAACTGTCGTTCCAAACCGTCGAAGTAACTATGTTGCCAACTTTAAACACCATGAACCTTCCTGCACATGAAAATGTCTTAAACGGACAAATTACGAAAGGCCAGTTCACATCACTGAGCTTTTTTTTTTTCAGCATGTAAGTGTGGCCCTCCTGACTGATATCGTCCCAGCAGCAACTTAATTACAGGCCTACGACCATGAACATATTTGCGGGAGCTGCCATGCTGATTAAGAAAATAAATTTACCATTTAAGTGCCACGTCATGCTTTTCGTCACGCAGTTTGTACTAGCATGCTCGCTTACTTAGACTTAGTAGCATGATTGACAGCCCCATGCAGTGAAAAGAAATCCGCAGCCATCCACTAGACATAATTCTAGTAATAATTTCATGATCTTGAGAACACTAGCACAAAGAGAGCGAGAGATCTTTATTGAAAAGCAGAGAATTCAGCCTGTGTGTGTGCGTCACTGACTTGCTACTCTGTGTGAAGAAGGGGATTGGGGCCTGAAAGACAAGAAGAGAGAGAGAGAAAAAATATTAAAAATTACAATGGAAAAAAAAAAGTAAATATACAGACATTTTTCTGTCTCTTGGGCGGGGACGTGTGCTGACAGCATGACTTCAGTTTTCAAGGCGCCCCTACAGTTTGTCTAGCTGACCGATATTGTCTAAATACGCGAATAAAAGTTTCATCGCTTGCCTCTGTTGCGTGAAGCAGGGGATAGGGTGCAGGTCACAATCAACTGATAAAGTTCTTTGGATTAACAGATGCATGCAGTGTTCATAGAGCGCACGCTCATCGGCATACGCTCGGCACTCAAACAAGATATGTTTTGCAGTTTCTATGGAGGAGGAGGAGGAGGAGGAGGAGGAGGAGGAGGAGGAGGAGGAGGAGGAGGAAGGAAGAAATGAAAGGCAGGGAGGCCAACCAGACGCACGTCCGGTTTGCTACCCTGCACTGGGGGAAGGGGTGAGGGAATTAAAGGAGAAGAGAGAGAGAAGTGAAGGGCAACGTGTGTGTAGGTGTGACCTTGTCCATTGCACGCTTATAAGCGGTCGCGTAGTCCGGTCGTCTTTAGAAAACTTAGCAGTGCTCGCGTCGCTTTGCTGGCCTGCGACGCGTACAGCCATGAACCAAAGATCTTCTCTTCGGAGAAAGGTCTCCTGTCTAGTGTCTCTAACGTTTCGCGTAGCACGTTGCGTTCGCTTGCAAAACGTTCACATGAACACAGCAGATGTTCTATTGTCTCGTCAGTGTCACACGATTCACATCGGGAGCTATCCGCTATTCCTATGCGAAAGGAGTAAGCCTTTGTAAAAGCTACTCCTAACCACAGGCGGCACAGTAAAGTTGCGCCATAGTTATTGCAGTATGGGCTGTCTACTTGACCGAAGCGATACTGTAAATTGTTTCCATAAGCACTGTTGAGCCAGAGACGGTGGTAGAGAGTTTACAGGTGTCGAGGGATTCGGGATGGGAGTCTAGTCCTTAGATGTGGCTCGATAGAGTGGAGGAAAGCATAATGACATGTCGGAAGGTTCCATAGCCTCTTATTTTCTTCGGAAGCAAGCATTTTAGCCAGACGAGCAGCATATGATTTAGTGAAATAGGTTCGCCTGTAATTTTACTTTTGAAGTCCTTTGCGGGCCGCTTCATCTGCTTTTTCATTGGCCAGTATACCGCAATGAGCCGGTATCCATTGAAATGTGATAGCGTGATCGGCGATAATAGCCAAGTGGCGTAAGTATGCTATATGAAATGAAATCTGGTCATAATTTGTTTTCCTTAAGAGGCTGAATAGTATTTGTAGAGACCCCTTAGAGTCGGTGAAGATCACTCATTGGTTTGACGTTTGACGCAGGATGTAGAGGACTGCTTCTTTAATACCATGAAGTTCTGCTATCGTTGATTATGTTCTGCCTTGTAGCGTAGCCGATAGGATAGACTTTGTCTGGTACAGGAAACATAGAGGCCATATGACGAGATCCCCTCAGTAGTTGAGGCGTCATTATATATATGAGAATGCTGAGTGTAATGATGGGCTAAGTAGAAGAGAGTAGTCTGCAGCAGGGCGTTCTGTGCAATACGTCTTTTCGCTTGATTGATTCCTGGGACACACTGTTTAATATCAAGAGGGGAAAGCGTCCATGGAGGAAATCTTGGAGGCATCAACTTCTTCGGCTGTCTGATATCAGTAAGTTGCTGCATTTGCACAGCTTGGCCGAATGCTGAATTGCTGTGGGCGAGATGTATGCGGTACAGAAAATGTTTCTTCCCATGTATGACATGGTGGAAATGAGCGCGCAATATTTCTTGAGTGCAAATGACATCTAGCGGAAGACATCCTGCTTCCGCTACAGTTCCCGAGCCCGATGAGTTCTTCAGAAGGCCTAGACAGATTCGTAGGCAATTGTTTCGTGCGGCCGCTAAAGTTCTGTTGTTTGTTGGTGGTAATTGGTGAAGCACCAGTATGCAATAACGCAAGGTTCCCTCAACATACGCTTTCTCAAGCAGGACCATTGATCGGCACTTGCATCCCCATCGTGTCCCCGCCATGAATTTGAAAAGTTGTGATGCTGCAGATATTCTCGCTCGAAGTTTCTTCACCTGAGACACTAGCACAAAATGTTTCAACATGGATACCCAAACAAGGTTGCGAAAAATTCCTAAGTGTGTTCGAGAAAAGCCCGTGGCCATTCTTCTCGTTCTTTTGTTTTCTTTTATTATTGTTGATTTGTGTTATTTTCATTGTCTTTTTTACTCTGTCTGGATGATCTCGTGATTGATGAGAGAGAGTGAAAGAGAGACCACAGCCGCCCCTTTCCAAGGCACAAACGGACGGCGGATGGACGCCATGAGGCGAGTATGAGACAGTAGAGGTTTTAACCTTGAAATAATTGTTTGCCCGTGTTCCGAAATTCGCTCTGGTGTTCTCGGGATCACAACCGACACCTCGGCGTTGGTACAAACTAGCCCGCCAGTGACGCCCACTACCTAATGGTTGCAATCATCAAGCAATAAATCAGACTCCTTCAGGACCACCACGTGGCAATCACTCTCCCTGTCTCTTCGTGCAGTCCAGCGACGGCGACGCAAGGACGGACGCCAGCGGCGCCAGCGCACCACTTTCACGAGCGAGCAGACGCTGCGACTGGAGCTGGAGTATCAGCGTAGCGAGTACATCAGCCGGCCGCGACGATTCGAGTTGGCCGAGGGACTGGAGCTGACCGAGACGCAGATCAAGATCTGGTTCCAGAACCGACGCGCCAAGGACAAGCGCATCGAGAAGGCGCAACTGGATCAGCAGTACAGGTGAGACCCGAAACCGCACATTGAGGGCTGTTCACGTGTGCACAAAAAATTGTCTCCTTGCAGAAAATAAAAAATATGCATGAAATTTCTTTGTTGTATGTATGTACGTACGTACGTACGTACGTACGTATGTATGTATGTATGTATGTATGTATGTATGTATGTATGTATGTATGTATGTATGTATGTATGTATGTATGTATGTATGTATGTATGTATGTATGTGTGTGTGTGTATGTATGTATGTATGTATGTATGTATGTATGTATGTATGTATGTATGTATGTAATTGAATTGACTTTACTTCTTTTTATAAACGAAAGGTAGCAGAAGCTAAAGGCCATGTGTCCTGACAAAGGCTTCTGCTCCTACGACAGTTCGGCACGCAGGCCGTATACATAGCCCAAGTGAATACAAAGTATACTGTACGGATATATTCCACTGAACAGTCACGAAATTTAAAAGAACATGTGTACAAAAAAGTGGAAAAGCGAGAAGAAATACGTTATGTCTGCAAAGAAACAACAACAAAAATGTTACATAATACACTGACAGGTCATTTTGCCCAAGTCAACAACTAAAATTTGCAATTAGGACACGGAAATTGAAAATACATACAGCAACTTTGTCAGAAAAACTCAATATTTTGTGAAATAAGCAATGTTTTAAATGGTTCACCCTCGACGCTTCCATAACTTCGTCGTGAAATTCATGTATTCTATTGAGTAGTGAAGGTGCTTGGTAACTTTGTAACTGTTTGCCATGTTGTGTTCTTATTTTTGGTGTTTTCAGATAGTGTTGCCGAAAGCTGTAACGTGGGTTAGTGGTTGCATTCATGATATAATGTGTCCTGTTTTGTTTGATCTGTTGCATTAACTTATAATGGTACACCTGATTTGCCTTTAACATAGAGTACTTGATAAAAAGAGGCTGTGTTCTAAAATTCTTTAAAGGTCCACGATAACCCTCAAATGCCCGTAGGACTCTTTTTTGCAGCACAATCAGCTTCTTATCATTTTTTGTGTGGTCAGCGCCCAAGAGTATTATGCAGTAAGTTAGTCGGAAGTAAAATAGTGCGTAATACAACGAAATTATCAGCCAATAAGGAACCGGAGTACTCAATCTGTATAAGCATGCAGCCAACATTTTTACTTAATTCTGTTACAATTTTCTCCACATGTGTGTTCCAGGCCATATCTTCCTGAAACCGCACTCCTAGAAACTTTCGACATTCAACCTTCTCGATTACTCTGTCATCAAAAACAATAGTCGCGTTGCAGTTTCGCGGTTTATTAGTCGGGGCAAATATCATATATTTTGTTTTTGGAAGTGTTAATACATGTATGTATGTATGTATGTATGTATGTATGTATGTATGTATGTATGTATGTATGTATGTATGTATGTATGTATGTATGTATGTATGTATGCATGTATGTATGTATGTATGTATGTATGTATGTATGTATTGCTAGGGTTTTCTACTTGCTAAAGTCTCGATATGATTATAAAGCACGTCATAATGAAGGGGCCCGAAAATTTTGACCACCTAAAAGTATTTCTTTATGGAGACCACCTAGGGCCGTAGCGATGTTTAACGAGACCCTACATATAAGAAGATGGGCCTCCATTTCACCTTCGTCGAAATGCCGCTGCTTGGATCGAACCCGTGACTTGAGGGTCAGCAACCGATCACCGCAACCGCCGCGGAAGCTAATTCAGCACGAGGTTCGGAAAGACGTTAACTCATCAAGGTGTAGCGAGACTATACATGCGAATAAGAAAGAGGTCCAATTGTTTTAATCTGAGTCGCGTCCCCTGATGCCCTAATGCAGCCGTTCTATACCAACGCTATATCATTCTCCTACACTGCATTTGTGTCTATCCCGTCGTTATTCAATCGCTACAATGTAATCTCTACACGGGTAGCGCTGAAACGTGTTTTGAGTAAAAGAAGCGTCATGAAGTGGTTCCCACAGTGTCATAATGCGAAACGATCGCGTTCGCGAAACGTGGCAGCCGTGGCCGACTCGGCCAGGCCGGCATCGTCTTCGCAGATCCTCGAACCGAATCCGCAATGGTCTCTCAACGAGGACTTTGTCGTCCCAGGTTTAAGCAGCGCGGTGGCGGGAAAGCGTGGGTGGACACGCCCACCGCAGTAAAGCGACAACCAAGACTGAGCGTCTTCGACCAGAGGCGGCTGCCGATCGGACCTATGTATGTACACGATGACCAGCAAGTCGCCGCGGCCAGACCCGACTTTTTTTTTGTCCCGCAACAAGGTGGATGATTCGCGAAATGAGGCGGATTTCGTCGCAGCCCGGGAGCGGGGCCGTGTTTGAACTGGGACCGCTCAATAATGCAGCGCCGGCACAGCCCCCTTTTTTCTCCAGCCGCGAGCAGCACCTGCCCGCGAACAGCTTGTAATGGTTATGGCCATGAATATTTAGCGAGCTCGCCCTGCCCAATTTCCCCTCGTCGGAAGTCAGGCGACGAAAGGAGCGACGAGGACGGATTGCATGCTTCGTGTTCTCCCTTGTTCCCTACCCCCGTTTACATCCCTCCCTATTCCCACCCGACTTCGTGAACCGGCCCGGTGCACGCTCGAGCCCTGCTGTGTACGCATGCATCGAAGAACAGTGCGTGCGCGTTTGGCGGCAGGACACCGCCGCACACACGCTCACTCCGTTCGCAGGTCTATATACGTGGTTGCGTCGTTCGAAAGACAAGAACGCGTGTTCCTCGGAGAGTCAGCGGCGACTATGAGAGAGGGCGAGAGATCAGGCCTCATTTCTCGCGCTGAATGATTTCATGCAAACTCGAGTGAGCCCTCGCCCGCTTTGGTGACGCTTAACGGACAGGTTAGTTCAATATGAGGTTCAACCTCATTGTTATTATCCCACTCGCTTACAGAACGTTGAGTTTAGTCGTATTTGCTTTGACAGTATAATTAACTGCCGTGTGAACGCAGCACCGTCCGTACGAAACAAAAATGAAGTGTCACTCATGAACTTTGACACCAGTACTCTGTGCCGTAGCCATATTTTTATTTAATGGGATAGGGGAAGCAAAAATATCAAAAAAAAATCATTTTTCTTGCATTATTTGAAATCTGCAGCCTTTCCTGAACCGGAATCAAGGGGTTTTTTTTTTTTGTCTTAGTACGAATATTTTTTTTCTCTAGAAATGGCATATTTCAAAATATGTGCGGGAGCCTACCATGCCCCCATAAGTACGTGTACCAAGATATTATATGCAATTCAAGCACCATAGTCATATGTAGATGTCACAGTTAGCAAGCTGGAGTGCATTCGGCACATCCAGAAAAGATTGATAATTGATATGTGGGATTTAACGTCCCAAAACTAAAATATTATTATGAGACGCCGTAGTGGAAAGTTCCGGAAATTTTGACCACCCGGGGTTCTTTAACGTGAATCCAAATCTGAGCACACTGACCTACACAGCAGCATTTTCGCCTCCATCTAAAATACAGCCGTGCAGCCGGCATTCAATCCCGCGACCTGCGGGTCAGCAGCCGAGTACCTTAGCCACTAGACCACCGCGGTGGGGCCGTTCAGTAAATAATTCACACAGAACTGCGAAAAGAAAGCAGAAGCATCAAGCTTTCTGTTGACAAATATATATCTGGTTGTAGACGTCTTATTAGTGTCATCATTGGCCAACACCAAAACTGTTATTGTTGGGCCATTAAAATAAATGCAGGCAGCTTGGAGGACATGCGAAAAGCTGTCAGGTCCACATATTTTCACCATTACGTTTGGCCGAGACGAGCTCAAATTCGGGAGAGGAAGACGCCGTAATAAGGAAGAACGTAAGTTTTAATGCGGCATACTTGTCGTAAGAAGGTGTACAAAAGAATGACCCACGGCGTGGTGCATAGTCGATTATAAAGGCACGCCGTGAACGAAGGGGTCGGGAAGGCACATCAAGGCACATGTGCGATAACATATTATCGTCCGGAGCAGATGAGCCAGACTTTGGTGCTGGCTGATAAGCGGCGAGTGGTGCGTAACGCAACATCACGTGGCATTAAAGGCTAGCAATCAATCTCACGGCTTTTGCTAAAAGGACGCCAAAACTTGGTGTAAATTCAACGAAGCCCAGTTGAATGTGAACAATTGATTGATTAATTGATTGATTGATTGATTGATTGATTGATTGATATGTGGGGTTTAACGTGCCAAAACCACCATATGACGATGAGAGACGCCATAGTGGAGGGCTCCGGAAATTTCGACCACCTGTGGTTCTTTAACGTGCACCCAAATCTGAGCACACGGGCCTACAACATTTCCACCTCCATCGGAATGTGAACAATTTGTTCGTAAAGAACAACTCCCAGCATCTGTTATTGAGGCTGTTAAGCCAAATTATCTGGAACTGGCTAATCCAGAATTACTTTGCTAAATGCATCCATGGGAAAACTCAAAACCATAACGAGTTGTTGGATTGTTGTGTAAGGGCACACTCCGAAAAAAAAGTTTTCCTTGGTCACCAAACACTATGTATGCACTCTTGATGCTGTGTTCGCTTTCAATGATGGCAATATAGTTAGTGTGAATGTTCTGAACTATTTTGTAATTTCACCAGGGCCCTGCACAGTGCAGGGCCTACACACCCTTGAACTGTGTCAACAGTACTGTACTGACACGGCTGCATAGCAGGCGACAAATGAGGCTCCCCAGGAAGACTCAACACAAAAAAGAAAAAAGATTATATTGGTGACAAGTATCTGGCTGGTGCCTATAGAACAGGTCCGTCAATTTACTGTTATCTCGTTGTACTTTTTAAGTATTGCGGACTTCCAACTTTATATGCGGTTATCTCAAAACATGCTTCTTTTGTAGTTATGTTCCTCTTTCTCAGCAACCACAATATGTAGAACCATAGTTTTCGACCAGTATTTATATAACACAATGGGAAATACACTGAAGCAGAATTAGAATTATTGTTGTGTGAAAACGTGCTTTTCTGCAACACGATATCTAATAGCTATTATCGGGTGATAATTAGGTACCTGAAGTAAAAAATTACAAAAATTGAGCATTACAAGTTCCTGTCCTAAATCTGCTTCAGTAAGAGGAGGAATGGCTCATGAGCACAATTATAAATAAATATTTACTGCAGCTTTTAAGGTTATGGAGAAAAAGGTACATAACTTCGACCAAAATACATAGCGGGCATAGGACTTACCCTGATTCCTTAAAAATCCTGGCATGGCCCTTGTTTGTTTTTTTTTAACGATTAAATGCGGCAAAGTATAAAAAGGTAGTACCAAACAAACAATTAAGCTTTACTGGCGTCATGCAGTAGCTTCAATGGCGTCTTGCAGTCATTGCTTTTGGATAAACTTATTGAACAGTGGAGGTTACTCACATAAAAAGTTGGCCCCGTATCTGCACTTAATCTGAAAATCTCGTTGAAAGACGTCTTGCGTGTGGAGAGAGTGAAACAAACATTTATTTGATGTTCTGCTCAAAAAAATCGGTGAATGGTATTCTGGAGGCGTTGAGTTAGAGTGCCTCGAGCGTGCAGCGGAGGCAAACGAGCGCATCAAGTCTCGTCACACGTGAGACATTAGCGTCATCTGGCAGTTTTTTTTTTTATTTCAAAAACAAAGCGCGCGGCTCTGAGACGGGTGTGCGCGCCCGCTTCAGAGGTGATAAGGTGTAGAACGCAAGGCGACGGGTAGGTGCCACCACCGTCTCGTTTTAGCAAAGCGTTGGAAACACTCGCCTTTCCGCGCAAGCGTTGGATGGTCAGCGCAGCGGGATAAGCGCTACGGTTCTTAAAATACTTATGTATGCATTTTCCAGTAAAAGGCGCACATGCAGAATATATACTTGTTATGGTGCCCAAGACACGCACAATAATTGCTTTTTAATTGACAATTGCACAAGTATGAACGCTGAATCTTGAGCAATATAGGAGGGCGCTGTGGATGGGGTCGGCCGTTTCAAATACCCGATGCTGTTAACAGTGAACAAACAGGCACATGTACAGACAGACAGACCCAAATTTTTGCGTCGAAGGTACCCAAGAAAGACTATTGACTTTAAAAACAAAACCCTTTAAAGTTTAGACTCCTCAGTTCGAGGGTGAGCCTGCGTTGGAACAAAAATGCCTTTTTTTTTATTCGAGAGACTGCCCTTGGCATAACAAATGCACATAAGAACAGCAGAGGCTCATCACGCATAAATAAACGAGTTACGCTCGTGCATAAAGTTTAACCAGAGTCGGTGTAATGGTCCTTTTATCGACCCTTGTAAGTCCGGAAAGTGACCGAGACAGTGACCGGTTGTTTTTAGATGACGAAGGCGCGCTTGCTCAAGGCCCGGGCACGACCAGAGCAAGTGTATCACGTCCACTGCAGTTATAGGAGCGTCACTAAAGTGGCGCGTGGATTCCATGAATACGCTGCGCCGTATAGTGTTGCGTACAGTGGGCGGTCACTGCCGGCGTAAGAGCAACGACAACACGAAGCCACTGAAGTGCTACCTCCTCTAAGCGCATAAGCCCACCCGGCAGGCCAGAATCACACGGTGGTGTGAGCGCTCGTGGGGCGCGTCGGAGGCATTCCTTTTGGAGCAGCAGTTTTCCGCAGTTATCTTCGGGGAACAGCGGCAGTGGATAAATTATTCTAAAATGCACGCTGAACCAAGGCATCCCGTGGGGAAGTGAGAAGCGTTCGTCTGTGACCTAGTAGACTTATTTTTTCATTTCTTGCAGGTGCTTGGCCCTGGCCAGTGGTCTGGGCTCCCTGTGCGCAGCGGCACCTGCTAGCGTGGCCGGGGGACACGGGACAACCAACGGCAGGCACCCCAGCCGGCCCACAGTCCGGTTCGGCCACCGGCAATCTCCAGCCATTCTGCGGAGCATGCTACTTCAAGCCGCCCTCAGTGTTGCCGCCTCCTTCAACTGCCGCAGCGGCCGCCGTAGATTCCGCCGCAGCCAGATTCGGCCTCTGAGAGGTCGTCCGTATTCAAACTGTTACGCGTGTTCTTTTTGTGCAGCGTGGTTGACATTATCCCAAGTCGGTTCACCTCAGCGTGATACAGCGCAGAGATATTGCGATGATATCGCACCACAAAGAATAATATCTCGAAGAAACCATGGCTAGAACATCGGCTTAGGGTGCCATGGTCGGGGTAAGTTGGTGCGACCTGTTGTGAAGGTAAACAGCATGATAGACGTTGACGTCTTGTGTGTCGGTGTTTTTTTAGGTCTTTGTCTAATATGCTCTTTAACTTTGCAAAATCAATTTGCAACGGGATGCAGGATTGCGTGATTGTATTGTCAACGTATTGAAAAACCAGCAACACATAAGCCTTCACCGTTTTAAGTCGCCCATGAACGCCATCGGTGCAGTCATGTTACTGGTGGTCTCGAAATGACGCGCTAGACAGTCAACATGCCTCGGGAACTACTTTAAACGTCGAGCTCGGTGGCACGAAGGTGTTCAAAGGTTTCCGAGAGGTCATGTACGGTACAGAGAAGAAATCCGTGTAATGGAGACAGCACGGGAAGTGTGCACACCAGCGTCGCTATCACAAGCTTAAAAGGTTGTTGTGGCAGCCGTGCCATAACAACGAACAGGCAAGGAAATTAAAAAGAAGGGGGGATCAACTGTGCTGTTGAGATCTTAACTTTGGTCTATAATCATCCACATTTTTACATCATAGTTAAAAAAAAGAGTTCCTAGCTTTTTGTTCTTTCAGTGCATAAAACTTGTGCTTATAAAGTAATTTATGTAAGCGCAAATGTACTGATTGATGGCTCCTGAAACAGAATTCTCTTCCTTTTGTTTTCAGATAAGAACTAAGGAATATTAAGCACAAATTATATAGTGCTGTCAAGCATGCGTCCGAACGGTGACCTCATCGACAGTAGGACTTAACCAAAGTACATCTAAACATGCTTACAGCATTGACTCGAGCCATCGTTGCAAACTGTTAATCTGGGCCCTGAGCTGAGGAACAAAACATACATAGATGTAAGAGGGAGCCACATTACTGAAGATTGCGTTCAAGTTGCTCCGGACATGTGTAAAACCAGGAAAATTAAGCTCGATATTATAAATAAAGGTTACGCTATGTCTGCCAACGTAGTCGAACTCAATTGAGACACACCACGTGACGTGCTTGACGCCACTTTCTGTGGTAAATAAAAATGACAATCAACCAGTCACAAAGAGCCCGATGCTCTTGTGATAAGGCACGTAAGTGTGAACAAGGTAATTGCTTACAAATTAGTTTGTTTAGCCTCACGTGTCCAGCTTCTGGTGCAGTCACAGGCTTGATCGAATTAGAACGTCGTTAACGACCAAATAGCACGTATACATACACATTGCTCCCCACAGCCTGAAAGCTGAACCCCATTTGTTTTTATCACGCATTCCCCTACGACAACGACCCGGAGGTCGCGGGTTCGATACCGGTCTCGGTGGTCACATTTCGATTCATGCGAAATGCTAGAGGCCCGTGTACTGTGCGATGTGAGTGCCAGTTAAAAACACCACGTGGTAAATTGTTTTCGACCCCTCCACTACGGCATGTCTCATAATCATATCGTTGCTTTGGCGGGTAAAACCCCGTTATTATATCAGTGTGACATGGAACAGGAGCGACGCTGTCGCTATCGCAAATGTCTGTTTCCTTATCGTGCTTACTTCTTGATTCAAAATGCAGCGCTTTCTTCGTGATAGCACACAGGAATCCTCGCTCAATCTTGGTACCCCCCCTTTCTCCCCCAATCGCACCATGATCCACGAGGTGCAGCAATCAAGCTTTCTTCGACTCCTTATCGATCTAATAAGGCTCGTTCTTGTGTGTCGGTGCTTATCGGCCGGAAATTACGCCACCGGAAGAGAGGCGATCGTTCGTGTCAAGGTTTGAAGGAGCATTTATGTATCCACAATGCGTGCATATATATCCCAAGCAAGCCGCTCATCGACTGGCCTTCGTCGAATGAAACAGCCAGACCTGCGAACGTGCTGTATTCGCGTTGTGGGTACCACTACCTCACAAAAAAGATACTGACCGGTACCTACGTGGTTTTCCGTTGACTCGTTTCAATTAGCATATTCCGCATACCTTTTCAAAAGGGCTAGGTCAAGAAACATCAAACCAGACGATGTACTGCTAAGCTTAGCCCTACAAATAAATTTAGCAGATCGTTGTAAGGAAGGGCGCACTTCCAGAGCAGTTTCTTCAGCTTCACATGTCCATCTTCCGATGCAATCACAAGCTTGATTGAATTAGAACGTTGTTAACAACCAAGTAGCACGTATAAGTACACATTGCTCACCACAGCCTGAAAGCTGAACCCCATTTGTTTTTATCGTGCATTTCCCTACGACAGCTGTCTAAATACGTCGAGAAACAGCAAAACATGTTAAATAAAGGAAGGCATTTCAAAGGGGGCAGTGGCTCTGTCAGCATCCTTATCCTGGTTTCATTTTGTTTCGCGTCTTTTAGTGGCCCTCCGTTAAGTGTACGCGTTTCGTAACCGTTTGGTAATCGATTTCAGTTCATCTAACCCTTTACAGGGGAACTAAACAAACGTAAAACCCACTGGGAAATCTTGGGCTAGACTTGTGACATTGATTTTGGTAACATTGTAGGAAGGCTTGACTTGATCGAAAGACATTCTCGTCGACGTGTTTGCGGTAGGTCAGTTGCGGAGATGCAATAGCTTTCGAGTGGCTAAAAATACAATCCGATGCCACGCTGGAGCTATAGTACCGACACTAGAGTCAATAATCGCCAGCCTATACTTTGTAAAGCTATGAATAAAAAATACGAAACATTGTTTTTTTAATGAAATACCTGTGACATGTAGGCTCACGGCAATGTATGCTATACATTGACAAGTATATAGCAATGAAACTGAGGAAAAGAGGCTGTTACCTTTTTCGTGCATTTCATCCTAATGCAAGTGATCTCAGTCGCTGTCGAGGTCCTCAGTCTGTCACATTCTTCAAGCGATCAAACAATCAACCGCAACGTGTGCTGATACGACCCTTCCTGCAGTGTCCTGTTCGCTCATTCCCCGTCCGAAAGTAGGATGTCCCATTAAGTGCAAACATACCATGTACATATTGTGGATAAGAACAACCTTGTTTTGTATCATAGATGCTCACCCAAACGGATACGCTAAGAAACTATTATGCCATGTGTTTGCATCGTCTTACCATATGCTGTACTTTGTGACTACGCCGGCTACCAAAGTCGGCGCGTGAACTCGGTACATTTGTGTTCCTGAACGCTGTACTTCTCGCGACATGTATTGCTGGAACGTGTTGAAATAAAGGTGTTCTCCTCTAAGCACGAGTTCGTGGCCATATTTTTCTTACAAAAACGTACCTTTTGACACGACGACAATGTGGCCACCTTGACAGGCTTCTGCGAAGACGACTAGAATCCTACGTTTCACATGTGTTGCACTCGAGCACGCTATGTTCCACAACATAGGCATGCACAGTCACACTTTGGCAGTTTTTGTTCCTAGTAGTGCAGCGACAACTTATGCGTCATAGACGTAATTCGGTTACTCCCCGACCACGTTTATAATATTGAACCCAGTTGTCACATCTCTCAATGACCAGCAAAGGGATCGCGGGTTTGATGACGTCACATCTGATGGCGAGTATGCACTGGCGCCAAGCATACGATAAGGACAAGCTGGAAGCTTTCACGGTTCTTCAGTGTAGCGAATTTGCAGCCTTTGGCCGGAAATTGCGACCTCCTACAAACGAGGAACACAACGGAGTGCATCGCTTTCAGTTCGACCTGCACCCTGAAAACAGCGACTACTGACAAGTAACTGCGCATGCGCAGTCGAATGATGTGATCGACAGCTTCGTCGTTTCGTGTCTCTCGTTTGTGCGCACGCTGTAGTGACTACAGATTATTCCAACGCTGTGGGGTTACGTTACACATACCTAGGCGAACGAGTGCTTTCGCAATATGACCTCGCCCATGTGCGAGCACGGCCAGTGGCTAAGCTTCGACCATAACTGCGCCTGAACACCGCTGCGGGTGGCCTCGACGGTCATGCAAGGATAACAAACCCGTATACCCTTCGTCATCGCCGTCATCTCCACCTCACGGGTATCACCGGACGCAAGAGGTTTCTCTTTTCTTTTTTTTACGTGACGGAACTGCTAACCTCAGCTGTTCATGTGTGTGCTTCAAGTGCATCCTCAAGTAGACGCAACGATATTTTTCCGTTACAGCTGGTACAAAAACGAAAGTCATCACCAAGTGAGTGTATTACTTAAGACATTTGATTCACTTTACGGTATTGTAGCGTGCCAACTCATTTGAAAGCTGCCGAAAGATTCAGCCCTGTTCAAAGCGCAACTCACTTGTGGGAACTGATCATTGTTGCACAGCATTGTTCCGTCCACGAAATGATACAATCTTTAACAAAGTGATACAATTTTTATCCAGCAATAACCACGCCTCGTGCGCGTAAATTTTATCATATCTACGAACGAACGACATAGTTCCGCTACGTTAAGCCTATTATGACTCGGCGGGGGCGTGGTGTTGAATTGTAGAATGGTGCATCGGACAAAACTAATGGCATCCCGCCGCAGTGGTTAGGGGCTGAGGTACTCAGCTACTGACCCGCAGATCGCCGGATTAAATCCCGGCAGCGGCAACTGCATTTTAGATGGAGGCGAAAATTCTGTAGGCCCACGGGCTCAGATTTCGGTGCACGGTAAAAAACCACAGATGGTCGAAATTTCCGTAGCCCTCCACTACAGCGCCTCTCATAATCATGTGGTGGTTTCGGGACGTTAAACCCCACGCATCAATCAGTCAACAAAACTAATGGCTGCTGGGAAACAACAACCATGTGAGTGAGTTTTATTGCACCATTCCAAAATGGTGTTTTCGGTTCGGTATAACCATGGAAACCCATGATTGACGAGTATACAGCAAGTCTAATCACAAACTTTCTCTCGTTGAAACTCGGCTCAGTCTCCTGATTAAACATTATCACAGAATCAGAACTGCCCCAGTTTCAGTCACTGATAACTTTTTGTGATTATTCTTGTTAATATTTGCTTCACGGGCTGCAGCAAGGGACGTGCATTTTGCCCCCCAGTTGGACTAATGAACGAATAGAGAATCCACGAGACTGCAGCAACTGCCTGCAGAAAGCAGAGTGTATGTTAGTGAAACGCCCTCTTAAACGGTGCATTTTAAAACTTCAGATGAATACATAAACGCGTCTCATCTTGTTTTCATCGACGATCCTTATGAAAAAGATCATGCCGACGTCGAACCACCCGTTTTGCGTTCTGCGAAACGAACTGCCGTATAGCGGCTCGCCCCTCAAATAATTAACGGGTGAAGAGCGGGCTAGTTCAGAACTTTGGGATCATCAGCAGCGGTGGGTGATTAATTACTCGCGTGAGCCCCGTCCGGAGGCGTGCTCAACCGCCAATACATGGGCTCACTCCCGGCGATGAAAATGAACCGATCTTCATCTTGCATGCTCGTACGAGATAGTTTTTTGTAAATGTTGCGTTTATGGTGGCTCTCGCTCAGCCTCAAATCGAACGTGTACACATAATATACATGCACCTTCAAAAGTTTACACCCTTAAAGGTGGTTTGTTGCCTCATTCGTGTAGCGTGTTATCTTTGCTGCACTGGGAAAGAGCGCCTTTTGCAGATATTCCAGCGTCGGCAGTGCCATGTTGTGAGCGAAAAAAATCATCATTTTGTTCACGACTGAAAAGTCGAGAAAAATAGAAATATTTCTGGGTTCGGGTGAGCATCGAACCCAGGCCATCTGCGTGGCAAGCTTATGTTATATCACAAAGGTACGCTATTGCGCAAAATATCTTCGGTAGAAAAATAAAACAGTATAGGAATGTCATGTAGTGAAAGGGGTCTCCTCAATCGGTGTAATATTGCGCGGCAGAAGCTTAGCATTGTGCCAGGCGTCCAAATGTGTATCAACAAGTAGCTATTTTAAATGTCCACTGATTACAAAGTGCTGAGACATATGTACATTTGGCAGCAGTGGCGAACTACGTTCACAGCGTCTAAGGCATTTTTCTGCTTTCTTGCCGCAGATCACTTCTGCGCAGCCTGCACAGCGCACCCGATCTTCCTGGACAGTTGGACACGTGTCGGCCGATTTTCACCGACTCCGTGCAGCACAAGGGGGCGTTGACAGCGGCCGCGTCAGTGTTTCTGCGCGAGTGCGACTGCCATAAAAGCACCGTCTCAAGCATCGAGGCCTTCATTTGGCAGCAGTGGCGAACTACGTTCACAGCGTCTAAGGCATTTTTCTGCTTTCTTGCCGCAGATCACTTCTGCGCAGCCTGCACAGCGCACCCGATCTTCCTGGACAGTTGGACACGTGTCGGCCGATTTTCACCGACTCCGTGCAGCACAAGGGGGCGTTGACAGCGGCCGCGTCAGTGTTTCTGCGCGAGTGCGACTGCCATAAAAGCACCGTCTCAAGCATCGAGGCCTTCATTTGGCAGCAGTGGCGAACTACGTTCACAGCGTCTAAGGCATTTTTCTGCTTTCTTGCCGCAGGTTGGTGCAAAGACTTTTACTGTTCCGTTTATATTTTCAAAGATACATTGTCACTGCTGCCAAGCTGCGTCATTTCTGTTATATTTTGCCGTGTGTTGTGTGTTATTTTTGTTACCCGTAGTTTCTTTTTGTCATGTCGAAAGAAATTGCAAAGATTAAGGAAGATGTCAAGAACGATCTCTTGAAACTAAGAGATGAGTTTAAACAGGAAATGAAGATGTCGCGGGAATCGTTCGAGAGGGAACTCAGAAATGAAATGCGTGAATTTCGAACTGAACAACGCAACGTTGCTCAGAGCCTTGAGTTTGCTTATAAAACTATAGAGGATTTGAAAATCCAGCTGGCTGCTGCAGCAGCAAAAAATGCTGAATTAACCACGAGAAACAAGGAACTGCAGGTGAAATGCCAGACTCTTGAGACCCATACAGGGGACCTAGAGAGACGGCTGGTTCACCTAGAGCAGTATTCCAGAAACTCAAACATCGAAATTCAGGGTGTTCGAAAAGAAGAAAATGAGGATGTTCTGAGTGTCCTCTCAAAAATCGGGGAGGCTATTGGTGAGCCTGTTCAGGGGTCTGACATAGAAACATGTCATCGGGTGCCTACCCGAAATCCGGACCGCAGTAACATTATAGTTCAGTTTAAGTCTCGGGCGAAACGAGACCTTGTACTAAAAAAAGGAAAGAAGATGCGCATCCGCAACAATGACATCGGAGTGTCAGACTCTGCGCAGATCTACATAAATGAGCATCTCTGTCCTGCTCTGAAGCGTCTTCTAGGCATGGCAGTAAAGCGCAGGCATGAAAAGCACTGGAAGTCTGTTTGGTGTTTCAGTGGTAAAATTTTTGCGCGGAAGTCTGATGATTCAGATGCCATACAGATATCTCGCGAAGCTGATCTTGAAAAAATAAACTAGTAGAAGTATCACGTCCTGTACAGAAAAAAAAAAAAGGATCGAAATGAACTACCATAACCTTGCTCTACCACAAAATATCTCGCTACATTGTCGATTGCAGAAAACCACTTTACATCTGAATGCACGTTCCGCAGTTGGGAAAAAAGATGACATTACTTGCTTTATCAACCAGTTCTCGTTTAAGTTTGACATAATCATGATGACAGAGACTTGGTACTACGATGGCTGTGATATGCTTCGTCTGGACGGTTACTCGCGATTTTTTATTAATCGTCCGAATCGCCGAGGAGGGGGCGTTTGCATCTTTGTTGACGCTTATCGGACCCATGAACTTGTTTCCGATTTTTCTGTGATTACGGATGACTTTGAATTTTTAACCCTTAAAACTGACTCAGAAATTGTTGCTGCTATTTACCGTCCCCCAAATGGGAACATCGTGAATTTTCTTAATTTTTTTGAGTCTTTCTTAGAATATATCAACTCAAACAAATATCGGTTTGTGTGCGGTGGTGATTTTAATATAAACCTTTTGGAAGACACTCAAAGCACGTGCGAGTTCATATCGTGCCTTCACTCATCTGGATTTACAAATCTAATATCAACGCCAACTCGTATCACAATAACCAGTTCATCACTGTTAGACATGATGATTACGAATGCTGACACACTTGTTTCTAACGCCGGTACTATTTCATCAGACATAAGTGACCACTGTCCAGTGTTCATGCAATACAGTTCCTCAAAAACAGAAAAGAGGCGTCAACATCAGACTGTACAAGTACAAAATATCACTGATGGGTCACTGCAGGCTTTCAAGCGTGCCGTTAGCATGCATGACTGGTCTTTCGTTTATATGATTAGAGATGTTCATGAAGCGTACTTAAAATTTATAGAATCTTTTACAAATATCTACCTCACTCATTTTCCTTTTAAAACGTTTAAACCGTCAAAGAAAATAAGAAAACCTTGGGTCACATTTGCTATTAGGCGTTTGATAAACCGAAAAAATAAGCTTTTCCATGCATTCTTGAAATCGCGAGAGGAAGAATTACTACAGCAGTATAAAGCTTTCAGAAATAAACTAAACAGCGCTCTTCGAAAGGCGAAGATAGCGTATTATGAAAAATTGTTTTCTGGTATCTGTACAAGGTACCCCGATGCAGCTTGGAAAGCAATAAACAGTGTTTTAGGACGCCACAAGGCAGACTTCATGCCACGTGAAATTATGTTAAATAATCGTGTACTAACTGGTGCACTACTTGCCGATTCTTTCAATAAATATTTCACTTCTGGTATACCGCCAGTTAAGAATACCCTGCAAATGACTAGCTCAATTATTAGAAATGCTGAAAGCATATTTCTCAACCCGGCAGACGAACCAGAAGTATTCAGAACATTTATGAGTCTTAAGAATAGCAGTGCATTAGATATTGACAATCTTCAGATCGGTCCCATAAAATTTGTTTTAGAGCATTTAGCCCCTGTACTTGTGTACATATTTAATTTAGCAGTAGAGTCCGGGGAATTTCCCCGTGAAATGAAGCGCTCTCGTGTGTCTGTTCTGTTTAAAGGTGGCGACAAAAACATGCTGGGAAATTATCGCCCAATATCGATTATTCCGGTGTTTGCTAAGGGTTTCGAAAAAATGCTACATTCCAGATTATCCAACTTTTTCACTAGAAGTGACATTATAAGCGACGCTCAGTTTGGTTTCCGTAAAGGAAGGTCTACGGAGTTAGCTTTGTTAAGGCTAAAAGAAATTATTTTAGAGAACATCGAAAACAGGCTATTTACATTAGGTTTGTTCATTGATTTCACCAAGGCTTTCGATTCCATTGACCATAGCACGTTACTTCTTAAGTTAGAAATCTATGGTGTTCGAGGCACTCCCCTGGCTTTAATAAAATCATATTTAGCAGAACGATCACAATGTGTGTGTTTAGGTAACCATCACTCATCTTCATTGCCTGTCAGTAGAGGTGTCCCGCAGGGAAGTGTATTAGGGCCCCTTCTTTTCAATGTTTTTATAAATGATATTGTTAATATCAACAAGTCGGTAAAATTTATAATATATGCTGATGATGCCACGGTCTTGTTCTCCGGCGCAGATACAGATAGGTTGATAGAAAGTTGTAATCGTTTCTTTTGCAATATTACATCATGGTCACTATCAAATAAACTTAAAATTAACCCTAAGAAAACGAAGGTTATAATATTTAGAGCTAGAAATAAATTTCTGAACGTTAAACAAGATATTATTTGTGCAGATCAAAAAATAGATATTGTAGAAGAACATAAAATTCTCGGTGTAACATTTTCATCTCATCTAAGTTGGGACTCTCACGTAAGTCATTTATGCAAGAAACTTTCTTTTACAGCGGGAGCTCTGTCGCGTTGTCGAGAAATTCTCCCTACACAAATAAAGTCAGCATATATCAAGCACTGTTTCAATCACATATAAGTTACTGCAGTCTGGTTTGGCTTACTACAACTCAACGCAACATCAACAGAATATTGGTTTTGCAGAAGAAAGCTGTCCGTCACATTGCCAACACTGGTTATTTATCACCGACATCGGCATATTTTCGCAAGTACAGTATAATTAAAATCCAATATATGTACGAGTTCCGTATCCTACGATCATTTTACATATGTTCTTCTTCATTTAAACAATTTATCGAGTTAACTGCTGCACTGCAACGCAACAGTCATGCTATCAATACTCGTAATGTAGGAGGATGGCTCATACCGCGCTTTCGCACTGACTATAAACTGCAGTCATTGAAATATAACCTCCCATGCATTCTTAAAAAGCATAATCATTTACATAAACCTGCGCTAAATACATTACGTGAAATATTTCTGAATTACTAATGTATTTCAATTATTTGTTAATGTTGTACTACATTTCACTGTATATTGTTGTATATGATTAGCTATCATGCTTTCTATTATTATATTGTGTTGATATTAGTGTTTCGTGTAGTTTACTGCTAGAATTACAGGTGTACTATTGCTTGTACTATTACAGGTGTACTATTGACTGTGTTCCTTGTACTTGTAGTATTAAAAATTTCTTTTCTGTAAATAAATTTTGGTATTTCTGTTGGTCTTGTTCGTTGTTAGAGATGTGTTTTAGTCAAAAAATCATTCCCTGTTACGCTTACACAGATATTGTTATATGCTTTGTTTTTGTAAATATTTTTGTACAATGTGTGATATATCTTGCAATTTGGTGCAAATATTTTTACCGGTCACTTGTTGCCATGTCATTGGTCTTCTGGGCCCTAGTCAAGCTGTTTCATTACAGCTTTTAGCCCAGGAGACCATCCAGAATGTAATGTTTTCGTTTATTCTGGAAATAAAAGAAATAATAATAATAAAAAATAATAATACTCCCAATGAGCTCCCAAAGCGTCACCAAGGTAAGTAGCTGCGTAGATTCGAGCGTTGCTTTATGTACGCGTGGTGGGCCCTTTGTCGAGTCGAAAAATGAATGATTATGGCGTAAATGGCACTTAGCAACTGTACTCGCAGTACAAATTTTAAAACGGCTTGGCCAATTTCGCGCGCACGGTCTTCTGTTTCCTAGGGGCACGGTTAAGGCATGTACCAAAAACCGAAGCCAGGCTGAAAATTGAGAAGGCTATGCGCATGGTGCCCTGCTATATACGCTATCACGTCCTCCAATTTTTTTATTCATTGCATGCAACATGGAGCTCTCACTATACATACAGGTAGAAATAAAGGTTGTTGCTAAAGACGTTGCAATTATGATGACTACCTGGTGCGCAAGCAAACGTCCGGCAAGAAAATTGAAAAGTTATGGGTGAGACAACTAATGCTATCTGCTATTCAATTAGTGTATTGCAGGGAACGTAATTTCCTTTCGCATTGAACTGCCCGAAAAGAAGGAAATTATATTTGTTGGCCCTCCCTGCTTGGCCTTAGACATGAACCGGGACATCCTTGGTTCATGTCACCTAAACACCCTTGGTACACGCATAAAGGCGTTTAAATATTCAGTGCGGCCATACTCGTGTAATTTATGAAGTTCCCCTCAGCGGCATGTGGGTAGCTTCGATACGTAGGGCAGAAGGGGCGTCGTACGATAATCACGCGTTAATCGAGTATAAAAGTTCGATAAAAGGAGGAAAACAATCTGACTTTTCGTTGCACTGCCACAGTTACAAATATGAATAGAAAATTCATGTATGAGTAGTTTCATACATGCACGAAAACAAGGCTTACGACTGAGGCTTGGAGTATAAATATTAGCCATCGAAGTGCGTACGCGGAGTCTACAAGTGGGAAGAGGGGGGCTCGTTGGTAGTTTCTGCGCTGACGACAAAGAAAAGAAAACGCATTGGGATGCTATTCGGCGCACTGTCGTACTCTGCGATAATTTCAATTTCCATAACGGAGGCATTTTAGGGGCGAAGCTTCTTATAGCGGCACCCGCTCGTCCCCCGTAGTATGTAACAAGTATAACATTTTGACTTCCAAGGTGGTGCCGGTGAGAGACTTCTTCTGCGCGTTGTTGAACAATAAAAAATAGTGCTCAATGTACATGCCAATGGCTGCTAATGGGGAATGAGGGACAGGAGCATTTGGCTTTTAGTTAACGCGCAGGCTGCGATCACCATTAGCAGCCATTGGCATGTACATTGAGCACTATCTGACAAGAAAGGGTGGCTACGTTATACTCGCTGGGTGTAACCTCCTTAGCTTTAGAAAGTTTTTGCGAGCGTTGAGCCGCAGTGCCATGAATACAATGAACTTGTATATACCATGAATGAACTCGAGGTGGTTAAAGGTGACAAGTGGACCCGAAGTGCAAGCCGTAAGAAAGTGTGCGTGTGCCACCTCTCGTTTAGTCCTTGGAATGTCCGTTGGATGGCGGTGCTCCTATATGGGGAATATATGATGAAAAGATGCGAGATGTGGTACTTGGAGTGTTGAATAGATGGACGAACGGACATATAGACAGATGCATGGATGGACGCATGAACGGACGCAGGGGCGGCTGCATGGACGAACGCAGGGACGGACGCACGAACAGACGCACGCACGGACGGGCTGATGGACGGTCACACTGACGAACGCATGGACGGACGAAAGCAAGAGCGAATGGACGGACGAATTCTTCGCCCCACTCTCCATCATTCACTCCGTGGATATGCTGCCATTTTTTTAATCCAATCAGATAGGTCATAGCAGCGCACTTGGCCAATCAGAGTTTGCCACGGGCAGAATCTGACAACATGGTGGCGTCTGGCAATGTCTAGAATAACACCTCTTGGTCTCTTCCTTTCGTTGTCCCCGTCTTCACGAGCACTAAAATACCGCATCCATGCGTGAACCAACGTCTAATTACCTGGCAAAAAAATGGCATGTTTGAACTTATCCATCGCTTAGACCCACATGCCATCATCAGCGGTAGGTGGTTATGCCATTCCTGGGGGCAAATTAGTTTTGTGTCCGCCTTCTTTTCCGCTACAGTGCAAACTTTCAGTTGACAGTCGGCGTTCCTTCTCTCTACGTTTGTGTCTCTTAAGTACTCTGTTAGAATGCTGCACTTTCTTCTACATGGTATATACTATCACAAAGATATAAGCAGTAATAACCAGCAGCAGTGCCCAGATTGCTGTGTCCCGGCTATGATCGGTCGAAGGCCATCCTTGATTGGGAAGAGAGGGTTGTGGAGGACTATCTGTGTAGCAACCTCGGAACCTTCATCCATCATCATTTAAAAATAAAAAATGCAGCTTTTTGTTACCTACCTACCTTTGGGCGGGTCAGTTTTTGAGCGCCAATCTGCCAATTCCACGCCCAACCACACGACAGTAGGAAGCCTGGCTTTCTAGCGTATAAGTTGCCGGACCAGCTCGATCTGGTTGTGAGAGCGCTCATGGATTCCTGGATTGAGGACCTCACCCTCAATCGTGGTCGAACCTGCTACCTTCGAATAACGTGTTCGATGAGCATCGAACGCGTTATTCGAAGGTCACATGTTTGGTTCCTGCGCATGGCAAGTTATCTTTTCATCCACTTTTCTTTCTTCACATTTACATTAGAATTAGGTATAATAAATAAATAAATAAATAAATACCTTCCCCTATACTTTCCTTACATTATTGCATTATTGTGTATATATATATAATATGGCGGGGTGAAATTCTGGCGGTGGATGAAAGATGATTTTCAAAAATAAAGAGGGAAACGTCTTAGATGTTTTCAGGTTGGAACTTTGTTCAGAATTGTATGCCAATTAATATCATGATCGCCATCACCAAATGGAACTGTTTATTACATGTAAATCATCTCTCTTCAACAATTCCTCGCTGGTGAGCAAATGATTCCAGTCTAGAACCTTAGACTTAATCAACGGAACTTCATGTAAGTCATGTAATGAGTTTCTTTTGTAAGACATATAGAGCGACCGGCAGCCGCAGTGCGGAGTAACACCTATAGATCGAGCATGTTTAGATAAACATTTGCCCCGCGGACAAATGGAGTGCGCGAAGTCGTTATCTACGTGGAGGGCGGCTGCACGTCCTCGTTACGCAGAGGCTTGAACAGTTGCCTCGTGAACTGGAAGGCGTCGTTGGCAGACTTGCCCACGTTGTCGCCAGACCCTTCGGCAAACGTCTGCAAGCGTGAGGCCGCGTTGTTGAAGCTCAGCGGGAAACCATCAGCAACGCGCTGGAACTCGCTTCCTGCAAAAAACAATCTCCTTGAACGACCCTTTCAGTCACTGTCTCCTTTACGTAGGTGCCGCATGTTTTCGAACTTTCGATTGATTGATTGATTGATTGATTGATTGATTGATTGATTGATTGATTGATTGATTGATTGATTGATTGATTGATTGATTGATTGATTGCAGTTAGTGAGGCAATGTTCTGGGTGCGATACAGGAACAATGGTCATACAAGCTTTGCAACTAGGGCTGAAAGCTGAAAATGTAGTGGTTGAAAATGGTAGCGGTAGCCCTCAGCTGAACAAAAAAAAAACACATAAGCTGTTTTCGTACAGCGAGTAATGCAATACGAAAGTTATTAGGACGTTCACTATACTCCATTTGAAGAAAGGCTTCATCTTGTCGTTTTGTATGTTTTGCAACTTAACGAACAGTGATGTGGTAGACGCATGTGTGGGAAAACAGTTGGGTTGGTGAATGCGACGTTCCACGACCGCGTTCATTCACGCGGTCATATATACAAAAACTGAAAAAAACATTCGTTTAACAGCCCAAGATGGCGGCACGCGCCTGTCTTACCTGAAATTGTCTATGGGGACGTAAAGTGTAGTATATTGGATAATGGAAGGAAACGCGGGCGGTTTAGTGCCATTACTTGTCTGCTTTCCGCATTTAGTTTCATCTCGCGCTTACCTCGATGGTCATAAAAGGACGCTAAGGTCGTGCTTGAATACATCAGAGATAAATGTGTATTATCAGACAGCTTAGAACATCGAAACACGTATAGATGCCACACTGTTCGCCTTTTTTTTTTCATCGCGGTATAGTACGTGTCAAAGTTCAGAGGCGAGGTATATAGCATGCAAGCGCCGACGGCTTACCGACTGATCTGAAGGCATCCAGGAGTCCACCGGCGGAAACCGGTGGCCTGTCTCCCTCTGGCGCCGCTTCCTTGGCAGGTGCAGCCGAGGCTGCTGTTACCAGCAGAGCCGCGCCAACCAGTGCAATCACGTAGCGATTCATTGTAGAAACTTGACGTAGGTGTTCACCACAACACAAGAAGGTTCTGAAAAGCACCCAGAAAGAACCGTTCCTTCGCGAGAGCACACTTGCTTTTTCATTAACTGTGATATGTTAGCAGCATATCTATTTGATCATATACGCATACGTTTCTACAAAGACGACGCTCCTATAATCAAAACCGATTGTCATGTCCGTCTTAGTTTTTGATCTGTTTGCTTATGTAATCCAACCTTAATGTCCCGAAGACTGTTCTCTTTAGCTCTCATGACTGTTTGGTATTTACAACTGGAAATGTCGACTGCTCTAAGAGAGAGAGAGAAACGAGAAATAAGGAAGGCAGGGAGGTTAACCAGATGCTAGTATCCGGTATGCTACCCTACACTGGGGTTGGGGAATAGGGGGTTGAAAGAGAAAGGGAGAGTAAAAAATAAATAAGAGAAAAGATTCTTCTAAACACATCAATCCCGAAACGCTGACGTTATGTGATCTTGTAACTATAAGTTTATTTGGCTTCTATAAATATAAAATTTGCATAAACATAAGCCAGGTGACCTCATACCAGCGTGCATAAAGCACGTTATTCCTAATGATACATTTTTTTTTATTTCACAATGTGTTTTCCATCGGCTTTCATGCATCTTCTTTATGTAGCTTGGAGTTGGACCGATCAGTAGACGTGCGCCCTGAATCTGTGAGCTGTATTTCCCGACAACTGAATTCTAGGAGGGGCGCGTGGTCATTCTATAGACGAAACATCAATCTGTATGTAATATACTTCACGCACCTGCGCGATGCCGTTACCACTTCATACAAAATGGCTGAAATATAAAAGTGCGCCCCAGCCTCAGCTTTTCCGTTTTCGCATAGTATCGGCGATCAAGAAGGACTTTCTGTTCGGATGAACCTCCCTTTCTATCTCCTTTCTTTCGCAATATCTATTCAAGAAATAAATTTTCACGCATGGCCTGTTTACATAAAAAAAATGGCGCGTGTGATTACGTTGCAGAAAAAAAAATCTGCTCAAGAAACCTAAGCTCACTCAAATATCGTTGCTTTATTTAGGCTTGCTCTCGAGCTCGCACAGAAAAAAAAACATATAAAAGATAGAAAGCAATGGAAGACCTCGTTTTCCACCTCGGACTACGGCGATCAACTTTTCAGCATGTTCTTCTTTCTTTTTCGTTTTACTGAATAGAGATGTTATTTTGCTTTAGTCTTGTTCACGTATAAAATATAGCACGTTTTGTATTGCTGTTTTGTATTTTTCATGTTGCAACCCGTTCCCCTCTGTAATGCTTCGGTGATTGAAGGTGACAAAAATAAATAAATAAATAAATAAATAAATAAACTTCAAGCAATTTGGCAAGGGCGAATGCCGCCAGGGCACAAGAACTCCTGTCCGTCAGCTAAGAAGGTCTTTTTTGTTTAACTTATTTGCTACACTGAACGTCTGTCCAGAAGGTAAAGATAACCACAATGTAGGTCCTGTCGCAACTACTGCCAAAAATGACGTCAAAGCCAGCACCGGTGCGACCTTGGCCTATATATTGTCGCGAGCTCACGGTATCTTGCTATGGTCATATATGCACGGAAATACCAGATGCGTATCAATCGCATGTGAGAGCCAACGTTAGTGGTCGCCGCCTCCATCGGCATGACAATTAGGTGTTGATATTGGTAATTCGGTATCAGTAATCGCCTTTTAACAATCTACTTTTTGCCAGCCATTATAACTTTTTTCATTGACGTTGTCGGTATTCGAATTTCATTACTTTGTCGCAAAAGCAACGTATATTGAGCAGCAACCAGTGCCTGCGTCGAATTATTGTTAAGATTAAAGGAATCTCTAATTGTATGAATCCATATAAGTCCATATAAGTATGAATCCATATAAGTATAGAAAGTCCATATAAGTGCGGATACATGAAGTATCTTCGTTCGGGCACCTCAGGAGTCACTTTATTATTCACTTCAAGATGAACGAGTCGAGTTTTACTTGAGACCTACCCTAACTTCTCTCGCGGAAAAAAATGCGATTCTTTTAAAGAACACTTAAACTCTCACACGTCCGAAGAATCAAAGTCGTACACCGACACAAAAGTTTCCAGTTGTCGCTTTTCTGCGTCGAATGAAAGGTCGGGACCTCAAGAGCCTAGAAAATGTTCTTGCTAAGCGTGAGTAAGCCCTGAAAATTATTTACAACGTGTTTTTAAAAGCTGATTTTTTTTACTACTGTACCCTGACGTCACGACGCAAACATGATTGTCTCGTTCCGTGCTCCAGCAAGATCTTGTGACGTTTAGTTTACATGGTCGCTCTCCTCCATGGCTCCATTAGGGACGCGCCAGGAGCCATTTTGCATGTTTTGACAGCTGACGTCATCACAACTAACCATCGTGGTGCATGAAGTCACCCAAATTGATACAGTAGCAGGCCGCCACGCTAGCGTCAATGCCGGTAGGCGCATCGTGCGAAAATTGACTTTAAGTGCTCGAGGTCATCTCTATACACAGGAGGTTTGTATGGCAAGCTAATCTAACCTTCGGAAATTGCTGTCAGTATACCCCTTGCAGACGGAGCGGCAATAAAGCAATAACATCACTCAGTACATTGCACAGTGTTGCACAACCATGCCCCGCCGAGGTGGTCTAGTAACTAAGGTACTCGGCTGCTGACCCGCAGGTCGCATCGAATCCCGGCTGCGGTGGCTGGATTTCTAATGGAGGCGGCAATGCTGTAGGCCCGTGTGCTCAGATTTGGGTGCACGTTAAAGAACCCCAGGTGGTCTAAATTTCCGGAGCCCTCCACTACCGGCGTCTCTCATGATCGTATGGTGGTTTTGGGACGTTAAACCCCATATATCAATCAGTGTTGCACAACCGCTACTCGATCACGTAAAACTGCCAATCCTTGTGCGAAAAACAAGGGCTATAATTGTCACCTTGCATACAAAGTCTCGAATCTTACGATGCACGATGACCTTGGTCTTCTGGACGCCACTCCCTTCCAGCGCGTGTCCCTCATCAAACGTACGAGTGTGTACGTTTAAAAGCAATCACGCGCGCTTTATGAAGGTGCATGCGTAGGGAACTCGCTTTTGGTAGTGTTCCAAAAAGGAAAGAAAAGTTCTATGCAACGCGTAAACCGGTGGTGTCTGTTTCCTTCTTCTCTAGACTGCTCCCGCAGTCGAGTAAGAAATATTCTACGTAGTTACGTTCGAGGAAGCAGCACGTTGGGCGGGCATCAATAAGCCTCAGGAAACTTACTTAAACGTACCTTACAACGCTAATGTTTGTTATATCCACATCGGCATCGCTGAGAGTCTTATTCACTATTACGGTCCTTCGGGCACGACATATATGGTTATTACATTTCTAACTTGCAGAAATTGCCTGATTTGTTCGGCGTAGTTATCTTTCGACTGATACCAAGCAATATAACAGGCGCTGGACATCCGCTAAACCACACACGATGCATTCAACTGGGTACGAGCGACCCTCTCAGCCGTAGAAGGACAACTTGACTACCGCTCCCTCGCAGAGAGCAAAATCCTGGGGCCCTGGTATGCCCGGTCGGCAGCACAAGCCTACCTGAGGGCTCTGTTGCGGTTTCTGCAAGCAACCAGACTGAACGACAAACTGTGACTGTTCGCGACATTGTTGCAGTGAAGTACTTGGACGGTGCTGCAGTCAATACTTTTTTCTTTCTTTCTTTCTTTCTTTCTTTCTTTCTTTCTTTCTTTTTTTCTTTCTTTCTTTCTTTCTTTCTTTCTTTCTTTCATTTTGTCTACTGTCACCAACTCCTCCTTCCTCTTTCATTCTTTTACCCCCATTTTTCTCCTTCGCAAGCACCAGGTAGCAAACCAGAGTCTTCCTCTGGTTAACTTCCCTGTCTGTCCATTGTCCTTCTATTTCTCTCTTTCGGCGAAAAAAATATCGTAGTGTGGTGTCTTCATTTTCAAAAAAAAAAAACTTCATCTTGTGACAGGTAATCTGCGGCAACTTGTGAAATCATGTTCTTTTTCTTTCTCCGGGTGTTCATCGCTGGTAATAATCTAGAAACTGGGCATAGAAGAATAAAAAAAAAGCATTTCCATGTTTCGCATCACATCTTGCGAGTCTGCCGATGTCATTACCTAATAAGAAATAAGCTTTAAGCGCATCCTTACTAACGAAGCCGGTCGTGCGAAATCTGCGAATAAGTAACCTTAAATGGCTAATGTGTAAACTTTGATTCACGTCTGGATTCATTATCTGCAAAAACATGACGTTTACGAAAGCACGACACGAAATAAAGCAATGATGTTCCACATATTGCGCATTCGCAGTGCTTTATGCTTTATCAATAAAAAAGTATACAACAATTGTAGTTAGAACCCTATAGTTGCATGCACTGCGTTCCGCACCAGGCTCTTTTATATACAAAGATATCCTTTGACATCAGCTATAGCTAGTAATCAGACAGCAACAAAGAAATAGCAACAACAAAGTGTACTTCATGAGATTTACTGGAAGCTAGACACTGAAACCTTTGATGTGTTTTCTTCCGCATTTAAAAACACACACACTAGACCATTTCTTTGTCGTGGCTGTGTTGTCAACTTCAATTATTGTAATGATGTCAGAAGATGTCAGCTGAATGGTGCAAGTTGGTTTTCATACGATGTAAGAATAATTGTTGTATGTTAATGTGAGATCAGAAGTATATATGTTGCAAATAGAAGTAATATATTCTGAGTACGAGTTTATGTAGAATGTTCTATTTACGCTTGAGTTTACCTACGCTGCTTTCGTGTAAGGATACGAATTATTATACACCCCTATGGGATGCCCAAAGTAGTAAATAATTGTGAAAGAACAAGTCACTGACAAAATCATCAAGACTTGTCTACACTGGAGCCGCGAATACTCACTTGGAGTCGCGAGCGAATGGGTGTCACCGATGCCTGCCTGCCTGCAAAATGTGCGCCTCGTCTACACGCGCGGTGCTGCCCTCTCAACTTTCTCACTCTTGTTTTATTCTATGGCGTTTTTTCTCTTCCAAGGCTTCTCTACGGGGAAGAAGCCGTGCGGCTATCTTGCTCCAAGCTCTCTCTCTCTCTCTCTCTCATTCCCAGTTACCTATCTCCTCCACTTGGTGACGTAAGCCGAAGCACCGGAGAAGCCGTACACGAGGAGTGACGTATTACGCGACACCTACTCCCGGAAAGGGTGCCTAGTCTATCAGCTTCCTGACCAGTCCAGTTTCGATTGGTAACACGCCGCTGTTGTCCGTTTTGTTTTCACGCTTTTAATGCGAGAAGGCCAGGCGCAAATAAAAAGAAAGTATCAAGGGCAGAGTACGTAAGCGTGGGCTCCGATGCTTCGAGGAAAAATCGCACCAAGCGAGTGTTATGTATACAGGCTGCGCACTCGGCTAAGATTAGCCGAGTGAACCCGTCAAGCTTCGCGCAAAGTTCCCTTGAACATTTATCGGAGCTGGCCTCGAGTAAGCGCACTTGTTATGCGCATTTTGCTCGCTCCGGTAGCTAGTTTGCCAGGCAGAGTAAAATTTGCCCTAGTGCTTTCGCGAAGTGTCGTACGTTTACTATCACTACAGCTGCGCCCCCACGGCTTTGTGCTGGTGCGCGCTTGTGAACATCATGATGACGATGATGATGACGATGGTGATGATGATGATGTCTAGGGTTTTAAGTCCTAAAACCACGGTATGACTATAGGGGATGCCATAGTGGAGGGCTGCGGAAATCTTGACTACCTGGTGTTTTTTAACGTGCACTCACATCGCACAGTACACGAGCCTCAACGATTTCGCCTCCATTGAAACGCGACCGCCACGGCCGGGATTGAACCCGTGACCTTCGGGTCAGCAGCCACTGCGCCACCGCGGTGGACCATCATGATGTCACTGTTGTGGCACTTTTGGATCTTGTTCATTTCATTTAATTTGCTTGTTTTCAACGCGTTTCATATCAAGGAAAAGAACGTGTAAGGTCCCCTGAGGCTGTCTGACAATGGCCCTACCACCCATTCACTGTACAGCAGCTGTGTCAACACTCATACAGTTACGCCCAACGTTCTAGTATCGTTGGTTGCGCTAGTGTAGCATTGACGTCCACCGAACGCAAATGCAAATTAACTAGTTAATTTGTTAATTTGTTAATTTGTTAGTTAGTTAGTTAGTTAGTTAGTTAGTTAGTTAGTTAGTTAGTTAGTTAGTTAGTTAGTTAGTTAGTTAGTTAGTTAGTTAGTTAGTTAGTTAGTTAGTTAGTTAGTTAGTTTTAATGTAAGAACAAACAACAAGTACCGTAAGACCGGCGGCACCTGCCTCATCCTACTCTCCACTTCCATAAAAATGAGTTCGCTGTGTGTAGTGCAGTTCGGGACGGGATGAGTCGATTATACGAACTGGGCCAACAAGGGCACTCATAATTTCTTGTTCGCATTCGATCGGCTCTACATAGTCGGGGTAGAGAGATGGGCGTAGTGGAATGTTTTCAAGGACGAAGTAGTAGGCAGTTAGCAAATGTGGACCTAGGCGGTCACGTACAGGTGCGATGAAAAGTGTGCAGACCACGGGATCGCGTGGCAGAATGCAACGACGCGCCAGCTGGCGACGAGACATGACGAGACACCTGCTGCAGGGCGCATGCGCGTCCCGTCATATCACTTGGCTTCTCATGTTGCTCTGTTGGACGCGGTTATACGGCGCTCGTTGACAAAACGACAACTGGGTGACACTTTCTTTGCTCCATCGAGTCTGTGCCTTTCTTTTACGTAGCGGCTGCGACAAGGCTGGTTCAAGCGCCGGCTCGTGTTGTTATTGATACCGGTTGATTAGGATAAGTAAGCATAGCGAGCATCGCACAACCTGACGAAGCCAAACGCACAAATTTAAATTTTCTCAGGTCAGATTGTCTTTGCCGAACTAATCCAAGTTGCTTAATTAAGTCAAAGTTAATGTAACCAATATTAATCAAATGTAGTCGAGCACATTATGACTTACATAAGTCAGGCATAAGTAGGTTTAGTTAAGTTCAGTGCAGCTTGGCGTTTTCGTGTTAAGCGAAGTTAGGCTTAGATGAGCCCAGATGAGTCAAAATGCGTATAGCCAAATCTAATTAGGCAAACTTGATCATGCTCATGCTTAACCTAATATGTGGGCTTTAACGTCCCAAAACCACTATATGATTATGAGAGACGCCGTAGTGGAGGGCTGCGGAAATTTTGACCACCTGGGGTTCTTTAACGTGCACCCAAATATGAGCACACGGGCCTACAACAGTACCGCCTCCATCGGAAAGGCAGCCGCCGCAGCCGGGATTTAATCCCGCGACCTGCGGGTCAGCAGCCGAGTACCTTAGCCACTATAGACCACCGCTGCGGGTCATGCTCATCCTTAACCTAGCCGTGCAAAATTAGCCTATACAAGGCAAACCTTATCGCGGCCAATTAAACTATGTCGACTTCCCCATGAGCTCACAGAAGTCAGATGTCGGGAAAATACTAATTACTCTTTACCGACTCCATGCTAATTTATATAAGTTATGACTAATTAGTGATAATTATCACGACTAATTATTATAACAAAGGATATTGGTCCGAAATACAATTAAAGTACCCTATATACTGGAATTCCACATGACACAATTAGGCTAAGTTTGCATAACTAACCTAATTAGGCAAACACCAAGGTAACTATAAAAATCTGATTAAGCTTGGTTCGTCATAGCATCAGTCAAACCAATTGGATTATAATAAGTTTCAATGAAGCAACATCTGAATTAAAGACAAATAATTAATGTAATTGAAGTCGAATCTTCATGAGCTCAGAGAATCGAAGCTCAGCAAGATGCTGAATTACTCCTGACCAAGTGGAGTCTCATTTACCTAAATATAAATTGAATTAGACTTAACATTATTTATAAATATTACTGAAGAACGTGCGTCACATTGAAACCCCCCCGAAGTACTCGAGTTCGATGTCTTAGAATTATACAAATAACGCCTCGATCCGCCTAATGCAGACATCTGTAGCTGCATAGGACGCTTTTGAGAGTAAAGGTGTTAAACTCAGTGTAATTATTAATGTTTGATTAATTTCGGTCTCTTTGACTTTGCTCTGCTCATTTAGGTGTAACTTGGATAAGCCCGACAAAGGCAAGCTGGTCTGGAAAAATTTATTTTGTGCGTTTGGCTTCGTCAGGTTGTGCGATGCTCGCTATACTTACCTATAGTAATTAACTCCTGTCAATAACAACGCGAGCCGGCGCTTGAAGCGGCTCCGTTGTGGCCGCTATGTAAAAGAATGGCACAGATTCGATGGAGCAAAGAAAGCGACACCCAGTTGTCGTTTCGGCTACGAGCACCTTAACCGCGTCCAACAGAGCTACGTCAGAAGTCAAGTGATGAGGTAGGACGCGCCCTGCAGCAGGTGTCTCGTCGTGTCGCTAGCTGGCGCGTCGATGCATTCTGCCACGCGATCCCGTGGTCTGCATACTTTTGATCGCACCTGTACGTACAAGGGATGGACACACTCTAAAAAATATCGAGTAAAAAGGGTGTCTATTTGTCCCACAACAATTACCGTCATCAGGCTTGCGTGCGCTTCCTTTCTTGAAAACTCGGCGCTGGCCACTTTCCTATCGAGAATGCAATGTAACCCTGATAATGGGCATGTCGATCGTGACTGGAATGTACCGGGCGCGGGGCGATAGCGCAAGGATGGAACGCAATATAGATGACGATTATTGTTGTAGGACGAAAAGACACTTTTTACTCGCTCTTTTTTTAGAGAGCATACCCGCGGCATTAACAGCTTCGCCCCTAAAGAAAACATGGATCGCGCTATATGTGCCACTTCCCGTCTAAAGAAACGCGCAGCCTTGGTCCTGCACAGTCAAGCTGTAATCGCTCTAATCGGAACAGTTATCCGGCCGTGAACAGTTGACCGTGAGATATGAATCGTGATAGCGACGTCCAATCAGGAAATCCTTGCAAAACTGCGACACATGTTGTTGGCACCCGACGTCCAATCAGGAAATCCTTGCAAAACTGCGACACATGTTGTTGGCACCCGACCTGTTGCAAAACGCTGTTTCTGGCAACGGAAAAGAGGCAAAGCGGTTGCTTCCAGTGAGATTATTTGAGGGCGCTGCTTTGTATTGCAGGTGTGAGCGTAGTCACGCGTTATTTTTCATATTTCGAGGGCTTTCTTTATACAGAAAAAGAAATGAGCATGCTATTAATACGGTGTCCGAAGCAGCACCGACAGATGTCATTTCAACATGTGCACATGTACTTTATCGACATTTTGATAATTGGGCAAGTATTTTTAGTTTATAATATAATTAGAATAATTAGCAAGAGACATCAGTGAAAAAGTTAGTAGCCGCTACTTCAGTATAAAGGGAACGATACGCACTACATTTTCTTTGCATAAGGTTGTTACTTTTTTTATTCTGCTGTGTGATAAGTGGGACGCCCTGTATAAAAAAATGAGTGGCCTTTAACCTTGCACGTAAAGGAGGCGGGTTATTAGAGTACGGGAATACACAGGTGAAAGTACCACAAAAGGAAGGCGTGACCGGAAAGGGCACCATCTACATATCTGTTGTTTTAGCATATTAAGTATTGCAGTAAGCATCTACCAGTCAGCCAAGCAGCATATAAGTATTTCTATTGGGATAAACTCAATAGGGATAAACCCTATTGGGATAAACCCTATTGGGATAAACCCAACCAGGCTACGAAAAGCATCCACGTGACATTTTCCAGTGACACGATTACAATGCCAGGGATGACATAATGCCACGGTCAGCTGTGTGGTTGTGAACAAGACACAGGCACTAGTCGCAAGTAACTTCCCATCGTCCGCCCACGTCTTATGCCGCGTAACTGAACTCTCAATATTTTATACAATATATTTAATCATCCCCTATTGCTTGATGAGCCTGTTTCAGTCAATGCCAGATGAGGTTAACTACATTAAATGGCTGTTAACCTTGAAAGTGAAGAACAACCCTGAAAGAAGAGCAACTGGTTGCCTCGAACTCCGTCGCCATGTCGTTAAGCCGATATTTTGTATTCAAACACTGTCGCACTCCCGACAAAGGCCACAGGCTTTACAATCCCCAGGTTAGAATGAGTCTCACAGCTGCCTTGAGTAAGCCAACGCCATCTTTATTGTTTTCCTTTCTTGTTTTGTTTTATTTATATCTTGGTTGCCATGAATACGTACTCGCGGAACGGCCGTTGCCAAGTTGTACGGTATAGAGACAATTCTTGCCAAAGAGAGAGATAGAAAGAAATCGCTCTTCATACAGGCCGCTATGTCCAAGATGGCAATAGCGTTGTTCTGTGTGTATATTGTTCGTCACTTTCATAAAAACTTCGCCTCTCACTGCAAGTGAATTCTATATAAAGTCACTGCTTGCGCTATGCTTTTGAAACTTCATTGTAAATTTTGTTGGTGAGTGTCATCTGATTTTATTCGTTGAAATAGAAAAAACAATAAAAACTGAAAAAAATCACATGACCGGAAGAATATCAACACACCGTGACCGTTAAAAAACATTGTTTCGAAGAGCTCTGCCACTAAATTCCATATGCAAGGTCGTATTAATGAAGGTCAAGAAGCTTTACCTAACGTGGGATATCGAAGCACAGAAACAACGTGCTCGGTTTTATAAAACGCGACATGACGACGACTTTTTGTTGCATAGATTTATATCAATCGCGCAGCTGCATAAATAAGGGCGCAGTCACGACGTTCGTGTACTTTGAGTAGCCATCGGAAGTTGCCTCGAAGGCAAGCAGATATTGCAACAGCCGATCAAGCAGATAAATTTCAAAGACGAAGAACTTAACCACGATGATTACAAAGAGATATGAGTTGTGCAACGAGGCAGTTATTGCAGTTCGTGGCCACGTGAGCTTCTCCTCTCTGCCTCTGTAGCTCTGAGAAGGTCAAAAGAGGGAGAGAGCGAGAGGTGCTTAGTTTTGTGTCCTCTAAATCCTTGAATGCTTCGTTTCTGCCTGCCTACTTGGGTTTTCACAAAGCCAAGGCACAGTAATACAACCTATCTTACATCTTATATTAGACAGAAGACAAGCTAGCTGGGCAAGTTGGCACGCATTACAAGAAAAGTTGAGAGTAATCTTTTGTCCGTTTTTCTTGTTTTTTTTTTTTTTCGCGTTACCTTCAACAATCCCCCTGCCTACGCTGCCAGACTTAGCTCTTTGAGCTTTCCTGATCATCGTGATCACTCGAACACAAACTATAGGTTAGAATCTACGTATACTGAACATATTTGTAAGGATACTTGGGCCTTTTTCAGCTACGCCAAGGAGAAGTATCATGCACTGTATCACCTGGGACGTATTTCTGCTATATAAATGTCTTATCATTTATCCCTCATTAATTCTACATAACACGGTACCGAAAGATTCATCGCAGCAACTTGCTAGCGCGCCCAGAGATGGCGATGGTGAAGCTCTATATCCAAGCTATCTCAACTGCATTGGTCGAGCCGTTTTACGTTTTAAAGATCGAGTGGTGCACCAAGATTTCATAAGATTCGTGAGTCGTTAGTCGAAGGAATGAAACCAGCTATCATACGATTCACCACGTTAATCTCAGTAACTGGGCAGACTCTGTACACTTGTTTCACACACACAAACCCTCTTTTCTTAGGCGCGCAATCCAATTTAAGGAATTGTGCTTCTTGCCCCAATTCTCCTGCATCCGTATAGCTAAAACGCAGACCGAAACCACAAGACGATGAACTGTGCTACCAGTTCGAAAAATTGGCCATCGTGAAATCTTGAATTTGATAGGCAGGGTCATTTTTTATTGAGTCAGTAGGAGCGTAGTATTCGAGAACACTAAGATTGTGAAATTACATACAAGCTAGGTTGGTAAGCAGTGTACCTCTCCTTAAAAAAAAAAAGAAGAAAGAAACCATTGGTGTGTAGCCCTTCTGAACTACTTAATGTTTGTGTGTAGACGTGTAGAAAGTCAAAGTATATCGGTATATCGTACTATAACGAGCCACATCTTGAATGTGGTCATCTGTATGTGTCACTGCAGGCGGCACAAGATGCTTTCAGCAGACGTCAGCGCCAGTCAATGAAAAACGCTTCAATATGCTATAATGCAAGAACTGCTGTACTGTACTACATTGTTTTCATGTTCACCTCTGCTTATTTGTACATCAACATTAAGTGAGGATTCCCACTGACCTCCTGCCTTCTAGTTATGAGTTACAACGCGCAATGATCAAATCAGACATAATGGTCAGAATTCATGGGGTGCGCGCACGGAAGGCGAAGACTCAGCGAATAACAGCATGCCACAAGCGTTCTGATTGGTGTGTTCGTCTTACGTGTGTGCTCCCAGTAAATTATGGATCCATACCAGCCAGTCCAGTTTTTCCGCTTTGCTTTAAGACATAAGGTGCTTTCCAGTGCGTGCCATAACGACATTCGTCCTGCAGCCCAACTTCAAAAGCACAGCAGGTATTTAGGCTTAACGTCGATACGCGCTGTGTGGCACACGAGTCCCACGACAGAAAAACAAAGTGGAATATTTGTCAGTGGTACTGTATTGTCTTCATGCTTACCTTGACTTGTTTAAAGACAGGTATAAAGTTACGACACCCAATGAATAAACACGATAGCTGCTCAGCTCTAAAACATTTTTATTATGTTCGAACATACATATCACAAATACTGAAAGACTGATATATTTAAACACACGAGATAATTAAAAACAGCCTCTCGTGTGCAAAATCGTAGACGTTCTTCAAATCGTACATTAAACAAAATGCCCAGACTCTGTTAACACTGCTTGAAACACCAGAATTGTGTTTTTTTTTACCATTACTGTGAGTACAAAGAATTCTCTACGTTGTTGAAATTCTTGAATAAAAAGCCAAATTCTTGCTCATAAGGTGCCGACAACTAGTTTCGTGACCCATAGACAGCCTGCACGGGAGCCGAGCTTTACACAAAGCTCAGTACATAAGCAACGCTCTATTTACAGCACAAAGTATTTCATCCCTGACCCCCGACTCAGTACGCATGTCGCACGTCTCCGTGATGTTAGTCAAGCCAATCAAAGAACGCTGCAAGTCGACCCACGTACTACAGTTACCAGCAACCCTTCGGTGCCATAGCGACTTATTGCAGCGCGCATGACAACGTGTATACGCGAGCACTTCCGGGACTCCCATTGCCGTGAACGATATTCACATTCAGTCTGCTTCCGCTACCCAAGCTCTTTCTCGACCGAAAGGCGAGCGATGGTGACTGGGTAAGCACCGCACGCGTGGCTTCAAGCCTTGGAAGCTCCACCTTTCGGAGCGGAAGCCTTTGGAGCGTTTCTCGCTATCTCGGCCTCGAGAGGCTTGAAGACGGTGCGCGCGAAGTTGAAGGCGTCCACGGCCGACTTGGCGATGCTGTCCTTGTTCTCCTGGGCCCAGCTCTGGAACCGCGTGGCGGCCGTGTTGTAGCTGACGGGAAACCTGTCCGACGCGTATTGAACCTGTCCGCCTGCGATTCGAAAAGAGCACTTTTAGTCCACATAAATCAACTTGGATTACTCACTAAAGGCTTCTTCATAGGCGTGTGCAAAGGGGGCAACCCGCCTTTTCCCTAACCATCTGAAGGAGGCGCGAAGTCTGCCCAATAGGTTTGCTCTGACAGACCTGTCCCTTCGTTGTTTAATCAGTGTATGGTATATGGCCATGCGGGATGCTGATCATAACGCCGGGTGAGGACCACTGATGTAGCATTCCAAGAGTTGTTTGCTTCCAATCTTAGGCCCGGAAAGGCGGGAATCAAAGACAGGGCGTTGGATGCTCGTCATCACTTCATTTGAATTTTCACTGCAGAGCTTCTTTTGAACTCGATCAAAGGGAAAAGGGAGGGCGGGGGGGGGGGGGGTCGTTCTTAATGGGGAACCCTGCGCGCGCCTATGGCCCGATGTAAACATTAATATGTCCGTTCTCTTTTGGTTGTTTGAGTACAATTCGTGTCGTAGCCATGTTTTTGAAGCTGAACATTCCGAGACAATTGCCTGTTATGTTGTGTTAATTAGGGTCTTTCAAAGAATTCCCCCCCCCCCCTACCAAAAAAAAAAGTGCGCTTACTTCGTATTCACCCCTGTCCTCTTTCCTCTCCTCGCCACCTCGATTGTTAAATACGATTAAATGTCACGCCTCGCTATTTCCGCCAAAGCTTCTCCTGAAATTGTAAACGGGCTTGTTGCAAAAGGACGGTAGAATAAACCCATTTCTTAGTTAAAGACGTTCGAACGTCCTAATCTGCCACGCGTCGCGTGAGATTGTACATTCATTTTATAAATCATTAGCCTTCTCGCAATGTGAGCTGTCAGCACATTGGTTGTCACCAAGCTTATTGATGATTCCTAAGAAGGGAGAAGTCATTGCTTTAAAAGATGGAAGAGCACTTTTAGCACCTGTGAACAAACAAGCACGCGATAATTGTGCGTCAGTGTGTCTTTACTTGTTTTTTGCTTCACTCACTGGCAGTCTTGATGGCGTCAAATAAGCCACCGGTCTCTTGTACCGTCGGAGCCGGCTTGGACGAGCCTCCCGAAGGCCTGGACGAGCCCCCCTTAGGCGGTGGTGCTGCCCTCACAACCGAGCACACGACCAGCAGCACCACGAGTAGGATAGCCAGGCTCCACGAACGAAGCATCGCTTCTGCACAGCGTATACAAGATTATGTCGAAGCTGTGCTGATTCAGTGCAAGCAAGCTTTCTTCTATATATAGAAATTGAGAAGAAGGTGGAGGCTCGCAGTGCTGAGAAATTATTGAAAATAAAAGTGCCGCAGGAGCCGAAGTTTCGACAAGCGGACACGTAAGGGCTCTGACCACATAAACGCAGGAACAGAGCATCAATCGTGTAGAGTAGCAAGCTTGGCTGACATTGGCACGTGGCATTACATTACTTCTCATGTCATTACAATAAAGAACGCTGCATCTCCGCAACTCATTCAATGACAATACGTCTCATGACCAACATGTTAGCCAGGCCAAGATATTCGGCATATAAGTAAAATCTGTATGTCCCTCTGTTTCGTTATGTTGGGATCTCCCCTAAACATCAGTTGCTGTAGACATATCTGGGTGGATACTACCTGGGTCATTGAGTTTATCTCGGCTACACAGCCTATCTGTAGCATATCTGTAGCAATGTAATATATTGAGACATGAAATAAAGGCAGTGAGGGAAATAGAGATAACTCCTCAACGCAGAATCCTTCTTTCCGTATGTAAAAATTAATGACGTTACACTTCGTAGATTTTATCTCAGACTAAAACTACAAATTTAAACCTCAGTTGGTCGCACCAATTACCGGCGAAATAGTCCTTCACGTACTCAGTGGATGGTGGATCCGGGTGTAGTACAGTTTGATTTGCTTCCACAGAACATATAGTTAGTACGCCATTTTCTACGTAACTGAGACAGGGTCACTCTTTAGTGCCTTTCCACTTCAGGAACAAGGCTAACGTGTATTTAAAACATAATATCGCCATGGCAGTTGTCCACAGCTGAAGCAGCAAATGCTGTCTATGATGGCTGTGGTAGTTTATTGATAAATTTACGTGGTTGCCACTTTGATTTATGACTGCGCCCATCAGAGCAAGGAAGAGCTGAGGTTTCACGTGTAAATGGACAAAGATGAAGGCAATCAATAATAAGCTGAAGCCCTAGCGACCTGACCGGCACACTCTGCCACGCGTACATGATTCACATTGAATATATGCATGACTTCTCTCTTTTGGGCGTCACGACTTACTGACGAGAATCTGACTGTCACATCCAAGTTCTGCTTACTGCCTGCTTCAACCTACCTTCAACCTGCCTCAACCTTACTTCAACCTTTCTTACTTCAACCTGCCTCGTTTTAGTCGCCTTAATATTTTGCTGATTGGGAGAATGCTGATAAGAAGAGTGCTATGCTTATTCATAGAAGCACGCGCAATGTCATGTTTTAACTAGAGCTGAATATGTAAACTGACATGTTAAAAGTGTGATAATGTGGGCCTTCAGTGTGACAGACAAGTCCTAGGTACATCTGTATAATCAACTATACGTCGCTCCGGTTTTATTAAGGGGCAGCTTTTATGGGAGTTGCTATCACTTGGTGTTTCGTGCGTGTGGCCTCTTGCCGGTGGTGACATGTGACACTAAAAAAACACTTTCATCAAATAAAGCTCAGTTATTTGTTCCGCGCTGGTCCTGTTGTACTGCGTCTTTCATCCCGTCCTTCTTGATGATTTATTTCGCAAAGTTTGCATCAACTTTCTCTGACAGAAGCACTGGTAATTCAAGAAATGTTCACTTGTCTCTTTAAAGAGAGTCATGCACGTGGTAAGTCAGGGCTCACAAAAAAAATTGTTTTTTTGTTTATAATATCCAGGATAGTGAACGTATGACTTTCCAGGGCTCACTCCTGGCTTGTCAGCGTCCTCAGTCTTATAAACTGCAAAAGTAGTTCCTCTATTTCAATTTGATATTGTGTAGCTGTGGGAGCCAATTAGGCTTTCTTAATTAAATCCTCGATGCCATGGTTGAGGCGAGCTTCTTTCAATATAGTTGTCTCTAACGGGAACTGTGTCTCAGAGCACTGAGGTACAGAAGGGGCGTGCAGGAAACTGAGATCTTGGACATTTAGCGAGTGCGGATCGCGTATTAGTTCAATGTATTTTGAGCCACGCGTACTGCACCAATGATCATTCACCGTGTTGCGCGGTATCATCTGCAAACCCAGCTGTAGAACCGTTGACTAGATTCCTGTCGGTTTTTTTTTTTATTCGCTAGCAGGAACAATTCAGAAATTCTGCCAGTTTAAATTGACAACAAAAAAATTAACTCGAACTCACCATAGATTGGCAAGAGCTTTTTTTTTAAATCTTCCGTCTTTCAAAATGAAGTAACGCATTTGTTAGTCGAATGAGAAAACACGAGCTGGATGTTTTTTTTTTTTAATTTTGTATCGGTATTCTTGCTATTGCACATCAATCTAACGAAGCGGATACTATTACTCGTACTTGGGTAGCTCTGACTCAGTAATAAATCCTGAAACTTGTAAAGTTCATTTCTTGACTTCCTGAGGTCAACATGTTCTTGATAAACACTCAATTGGTAAACTACGAAAGGTGCTGTCTACACCTCTGATGACGGTGCCCATTGTCAACACACGGTCCGATACCATTTATAGGTGCCGATTAGGACGTTAAATGCCGGTCACTTCATTGATCAATTACGCATGCGGCAAAAGGACAGTGGCGTAGCCATGGGGTGGCACTCCTGGAATGGCATTGGACACAGCACAAAATGTCAGCCAACCATGCTTGCTTGCCTTGCTTCCACTTCATTCAAATTGAGAACGTGGCTACACTTAAACAAATTTTGGCACAAAAATTGTATCAGAAACCTTTCCTCACACTGGCATCTCAAATTTATCCTATTGATCTTTTCTTTTTTGCATGCCATACATGCCATAGACACACCTTTTCCATAACCTAAATACCTTAACTAGGTCTTTCAGCCAAGCAGAGCTTGCCAAAAAACAATTTGGCTACATGCTGAAAAGATTGATGTAACACTAGTAAGACAGAACCTTAACAAACTGGGCATCTTTCAGCTAAACAGGTCGTATATTACCTAGGCAGTTACCAACCTTCATGGTGGGGAGGCCAAATTGAAGCAGTACCGTAAGTTCTAATAACCAACCTGGCAAAGATTTACACATTAGATTCAGCCTCTACACGGAGAGTACGTTTATATTTTCAAAAACTTGGTAATTCGAAATGGCAACTATAGCCGAGCTTCAAACAAAATGTTTCGAAGATCAAATTGCTACCCGCGAACGTACGTACCTTAAAGGCGCGAGTGTCTCTAAATGAAACACGCTTCGTTCAGCGCTGAATGTGCGAGGTGTTGAAAGGGTCTCCCGCTTAGCTGCCTCTCGGTTACATACTGCGAGGCGTGGGTTTTGTGCCGTCGACCCTCTCACCGACGTCCCTGTGACGTAACAGTCTCTGGAGCGTGGTGTGCCCTCTCCAAGCTTCTATATGTGCGGCCTAGTTTACCCTGAAGCCCGTGAATCAGTGTATGTGCTCTCGCAAATATCGCATGGTCAGACGAGAAAAAGAAAAAATAACTGTGGGAGGCATCTTTAGTGGGAAATTTGATAAGGCTCTCCCCAGCTTATGCTTTAGAGCACAATTGTGGCGTGACAAAAGTGCATGGAAAGAGTGTCGAATTGGCACGGGAAGGTTGTGTCACCTTGTATTGGTAGGTTACTTATCAAAGCTTCATCTTCATTGAAATTAACCCTGTACAAAACATTAATACGACCTAAACTAAATATGCTTCTTTGATTTGGGATCCCAGTCACATTAATTTAATTACATCGCTTGAGCTAGTTCAGAATAATTCCACACGCTTCATATTATCAAACTACAATCGCACCGCCAGTATATCTGCGATGAAAAATAATCTGTCCCTGCCTACCCTGTCACTTCGAAGAAAAGTTTCCCGCCTATCAACTTTTCATAAACTGTATCCCCACCCCATCTTGCGCGACGAACTTATTTTGCAACCCCAGTATTTTTCCAACCGTGTCGATCACCGTCACAAGGTTGGACTTATCACCTATCGTACTAACACAGCTGCGCAGTCGTTCCTGCCTCGTTCTTCTCGCGAGTGGAACCACCTTCCCCTGAAATTGTTGCTATTAATGACAACCATCTTTTCCGTGATACCGTAGCTAACATTGTATACGCAGGACCTATTTAATGCATTTTTTGTTTGTACGCTGACTTTTGCTTATAGTCGTACTAACGCTGTATTTTTCCCTCCCCACCATGTACCATTTGTTATTCAATGTGATGCACTCCCCTCTGTAATGCCATTTTGGCCCTGAGGGTATTATAAATAAATAAATAAATTGTATGTATACTGAAGCAAAGTTCATCTTTTAAGTTTTTTGTCGTTTTTATTTCTGTCACTTTTTTCAAATAACAAAAATAAAAAAAACGTGTGAAAAAGATGTCATTCTGCCAGGGTAGGGAGGATAATGTTTACTATTCGCTGAGCAAGTCGAGTTTGATCACCCTTTCGTGCTTTATCTCTTTATATGTACATCATAAAGCAACAAACCTTTTGATACGGCAAGGAAAACTGCGTGATTGTACTGAAAGTTTGCATGTGGGTACTGAGTTCATGGCTACGATTGACTATAATAACGAAGAAAAAATAACACCAAGCTTTAATTATGGTAGAGTGTAATGCTATCTTTAAATAGTTCGTTGAGGCATCAGCCGATATATTCCTTAGCTTTTGTTTTTCTTTTTATTACGAGAGCGCTAGTAAATTTTTCCATAGTCATTGCTCATTTAGCCTACACAGACGCCGGCATGCCTGATAGGTTTGCATTTGTAACGACACCTAATATTTCACCGCATCGGTGTGTGTGTGTGTGTGTGTGTGTGTGTGTGTGTGTGTGTGTGTGTGTGTGTGTGTGTGTGTGTGTGTGTGTGTGTGTGTGTGTGTGTGTGTGTGTGTGTGTGTGTGTGTGTGTGTGTGTGTTCCTATTTTTCTTTTGCTTCTATCTATCTCTCCAGACTAAAAAGTAACAAGATAATATATTAATATGCAAAGCAAAATTGCTGAGTAACTGTTGAAGCAAAGTGGTGGACTTTCTAAAAACTTCTTGGCTTTCCTGCTGTTTTTTTTTTCTCGTTCTTCTTGCTTACAAGAAACAATCACCACATATACATTTTAATGCCGTGAAATGCGTCATCAGTCATTTGACAGAATCAACTTTGCGGCGTCTCTCATGATCATATCATAATTATCATAACTTTAAACAAGCACCAGCCAGCCTGAAAGAACCCCTCTGTATCTCGAATGTACGCCTGCTTTTGGAGTACGCGTGTAGCACTTGGGACACTTTTACTAAAGGGAACATCGACGCTCTAGAGCATGTGCAGCTGAGAGCGGCCCGTTTCATCACATGTGATTACGACTTTTGTAAAATATGTTTAGAAATAAGGAATACTTTAGGATGGCCCCTTCTTGAAGACAGACGCAAGTTCTTGAGTTTATCTCTGTTTCACAAAATATTCCATAGTTTAACTGGTATTCACAAAGAAAAATACATATTGAAGCCTACGTATATATCTGCTCGCACTGATACCCCACTTAAAGTGCGTGAGTTCCCTGCCAAAATTGACATTTTAAATATTCATTTTTTTCCGCGATCCATACAGCCGTGGAACAAACTACCACAAGAAATTGTAACCGCGTCCACGAAAATATTCAGCGTCGCGCTTCAAGATCACATTTTTTTCGTAGCCTGAATATATCTTCGTTTGTTCCTTTTAGCAGTGTACGCTTGAATTTCTTTTTGTTTTTTACCTCTTGGTGATCTTTTTGCAAGCTCTCCCTGTATTTAAGTGTGTGTATATAAGTGTTTATTATATTTAAACATATCTTGCTCTGTATATTATATTTACGTGTCACCATTGCAGGATTTACTATGTAGCTTTATTTCTTTTATGTACACCACAGTGTTAATGGCTTCGACATTCTGCTTTATTTTTTTTTCTCTTTATTGTTCTGAAATATATTACATTTATGAACATGTTTTTTTTCTGAAATTATGTATATAAATGTCATCTCCCCCCTACATTAATGCCCCACGCGGGTGCTATAGGTATTGTAAATAAATAAATAAATAAATAAATATTGGGGTTTTGGGACGTTAAACCCGAACCGGTATTAGAATCAGCTCTGCAGCCCCGCAGCGGAGGTCTAGTGGCTAAAGTACTCGGCTACTGGCCCGCAGGTCGCGGGTTCGAATCCCGGCTGCGGCGGCTGCATTTCCGATGGAGGCGGAAATGGTGTAGGCCCGTGTGCTCAGATTTGGGTGCACGTTAAAGAACCCCAGGTGGTCGAAATTTCCGGAGCCCTCCACTACGGTGTCTCTCATAATCATATTGTGGTTTTGGGACGTTAAACCCCACATATCAATCAGAATCAGCTCTGCAATTAAATAGGGGATGCAATGCCACAGTTGCTTTCTTAGTGTGCGAGTAGTGGCATTAGTCGAGTGCAATTACATGATATTCCTAATTATATCTGCCACTTTGGTTTTATGTGTAGATTATCCACATACATCTGTATTTCCATGAACCTGTGGCAGCATTTATTGCTTGGGAGGACACTTACATTAAGCTGGATTCCCATTTCCAACTTCCACAGAGAACCTAAGGCTAGGGAGTTTATAAGTCGATAAGCTAAAGGAGGAGCCCTTTATTGTGCTGGCTCTTCATTATGATGCCGTAGTAAACTCTAACTACCTCACTTCGATACACCCATATCATATCTGGTAGGCGAGAAGTAGGCGTGGTGAGCTTTTGTGCTTTCGAACTTGCTTGCTCCTCCCGGGCGCAATATTGCAAGATATGTGCCATCACTTTCATCATCATCATCATCATTTGACTGACTACGCCCATTACAGCGCAAAGGCCTCTTCCATGTTCCGCCAATTAATCAGGTCTTGATACTGCCACGTTATACCCTCGAACTTATTTATCTCATCTGCCACCTTTCTGTCTTCCTCCCGCCCGATGGCCTTCTTTTGGAACCCAGTTAATTACTCTTAATGACCATCGGTTATCTTGCCTACGTGCTACATGTGTCTATTCCTTTTTCTTGATTTCGACCAAGATGTCCTAACACCCGTTTGTTCCCTGACCCACTCTGCTCTCTTCCTGTCCCTTGAGGTCACGCATATCATTTTCTTTTCCGTTGACTCGGCCCACACACAGCCAGTCACAGTCCGTCACTGTAGCGTGGTACGCGGCACTAATGTCACATACGCTTGTCCAAGTCCATTTTTCTTCAATGTCTTCGTCGTTTTCAGCGGCAATGTGAGGCGTAAGCCTAGATTCAGCAGGCATTTGTCGCACACCTCCCTCTCATTTTCATCCATTGATCTACCTCACCCTGTTTTCACGTAGAGGATAGTATATCGGTTGTCCTAAACTACTTAACCTCCTTGCCTTTCCTTCTCTACTATTTTCTTCTCTTCTTATTTTTCATTGTTCCCTGTGTCGTTCTCAATTAAAGTTGAACCCTCTTTGTAAGCCTGCAGGTTTATGTCAGGTTCTGCCACTTTGGTACTGGATAATTCATTCAACCAGTATCACAATTACGTACGGGACGTTGCTACACCACCAATTATTTTAATCTGCGCTTTACGTTTCCTATCAATCTTTTGAAACGAGTCACGGGGGCTTAAGCAATCTACTTACAGTTCCTTAATTGTCGCCAGACCGAAATAATACAATAGCAGTCAGTTTATAACCTACAACTATTACTGTTATCAACTGACCACGTCATGTAAGTGAGCACTGAAAAGTTTTATGCGTATGTGCGTTATTGTCGCTTACAAAAAGTTTCTATATCCGTTCTTGTGTCTCTTTCAGTGATGTCTTATATTGTAGTTTCTTCACTCAGCTTGAAGACGGGCTCCAAACTATTCATTTGTGTCAGCCACCTGAGGTGAATAATTGAAAATATTGTTAAGAAAGTATCGTTAATCGAGCTCTAGATTGTGAAAATCTCTGTGTATTTATAGAGACCACCAAGCTGCAGACACCAATGGCAACAATATTATCAGTATTATTAACAAAAGACCCATTTTAATGATTTGGCCAAAAAAGAACAGTTTACAAAGACATCTCGAGGTATTTTGAGAAAACGTTCTTATTGGCGGCCTAGTCTCCTAAAAGTAGCATAGAAGATTTCACTTAAGACATATGGGCTCTGCAACTGTGGGCTCGTAAACAAATGTTTCCTCATTGCTTTACAGTGTGACGTATGAATCATTAATGTCATAAAACATTGAATGCGCCAAGCAAAGCATATTCATACGTATGCGCCTATCGTAGCACTGTTCGTCAAGTCGTTAAAGAACAACAAGGATAACAGGCCCATATGGCGGCACCAAACTTGACCCCTAAAATAATCTGACACCTCCATCTGAATGAACGAAAGATGGAAGATTGATCCAGGGCTCATTTGTTTTGTGATGCACAACCTAATGAAATCAACTGACAGTGAAACTAAATAAGGCAAGCATGGGGGACCAAGCCCGTAGCCTCAGAATTCGTATGGAGAGGGGTGTTTTACCGAGAAAAAATGATTAAAATAAGTGTTTATCAAGGTCTTCGGCAAGTTTTCTCCCCCGAAAAAAAAATCCTATCTACGGGTTTGTAGGCAACACAACTTGCATATTTCAATTTTGCTGTAGTAATTATGATATAAAAGGAACATAATTATAATTGGTGAGAATTCATTTCAAAGGGGAGAACGTTTTAGGCGTGTTGGTTATTCTTCATTCTTCGTGAACCAGAGTGCAAATAAGAATACGGTAGAAGAAGAGACCAGGACAACCACTCGTCCTGATCGTTATCTGTCCCGAGTTCTCATTTAGGCCCTGGTTTGTGAAAAATTAAAACATCATTTTAAAGCGTTCTTCGAAGGTGGAACGTTCGACCCCTATCCGCAGCAGTTTAGTTTTTAATCACATTTATTTCCTTTTCTTGTATATTCTCACTAATATACTACTCTTAGAACAGACAATTAATTATGCGTATACGTCCTTTATATTTATTGTTCGTTGATTTCATGAGATTGATTCTATGCACAACCCGTAAAACAGGATCAAAATCGTCTAATGCGTCCACAGCAGCAGCAGCTCGCGAGTCGCCACGGCCTTCTCCTTGGCCCGCAAGGCAAACTCCTTCAGTCTCATCGAGGCCGTCAGTGGGGAAGGACGCAGATAGCGCATCAGCGCCAAAAGCGGCGCACAAGATCGAGAGATCCCTATCTGCTGGCTTGGCCAAGTGCGTTGCGGCGGCCCGTTTCTGAGACAAAGCGGCGTTTGTTTTGTTCTATGATGACTATACTATTCCACATCGTTCGTTCACTACCCTGCTTTTTTTATGTTCGTGCCTGTTGACTACAGTAACCTTTACTAACGCTGAAAACACCACTTTGCTTCATTTTCATCTTCTCTTGATTAAAAAAAAGCTGGCAAAGTTTCTTGGTCTGTGACGCACACGCGATGGTATCTTACCGCTCTCATCAGTTATGGCATTACTTAAGGTCAGCTAATCAGTTCGGGAATCAACCTCGAAATGTTCTACTTGCTAAGTTATGCAGCTTGTTAATCTGAAGAACATACACAAGGGGGCTCAGCGTTCCATCCCTCGAGGTATAACGTAACGTGTCTTCCTCTCGGTACATCTCTCTTGTTGTCTATGCATTTGTGCTCCACCTCAAAAAAAAGGAGGGGGGGGGGGGGCGTGAGATTTAAGTCCAGGGTTACCGTTCATGACTACATTGTGCCAAATTGGCTACTTTCAAACCCTGCATGCCTGGCGAGAAAATTTTCAGCCTAGCACCATGGCTACTCTCCGGATACACTGAACTTTCATTTTGGCGCACTTACGGACCATTTCTCGTTTTCACTTGGAGCTAAGACGGCAAGCAAGTTCTTTAAAAAAAAATACGGCAGATCCTACGTACCTTGAGAATCAATGTTTTTCGAAGCATGCGAACGGAACGTGACTGTGTTGTAATTTTTTTTATTATTGAGCGAAACGTTATGGAGGCGCTAAAGATTTGTAGACCCGCCACGGTGCATAGTCTAGTGGCTTAGGGCATTCAGCGGCTGACCCGCATGTCGCGAGATCGAATCCCGGCTGTGGAGGCTGCATTCTCGGTGGAGGCGAAAATTATGTATGACCGTGTTATCAGATTTGTGTGCACCTTAAAGAACCCCAGGTGGTCGAAATTTTCGGAGCCCCCGGCGTCTCTCATAATCATATGTTAGTTTGGGGCATTAAACTGCACACATCAATCAATTTAGATATTTGTACAAGTGCACGCAAAGACACGCGTTAAACATCCGCGTGTGTTTTATACAACGAGTTGCTTACAGTTGCGTAACAATGCCAACAGCAACATGCATATTAGCAACATCAGAAGGTGATATGAAGCGCTGGTGCTTGCGAGGATGTATAGACTGCTACACAAATAAACTTCAGCGGATGACGTACAATTGACATTAACCAGACGTGATGGTTAGGTCATAGAAGTGGATGCATGTAATGTTAATAAAATTGGATAGCCAGCGCTGCAACCACAATTGAAAAGTAGTTACAAGAGCTGGCATGGCTCTGTAGAATATACTTCATTGCCAAGCAGAGTGCTGGGGCTTGATTACTGCTGGGACCCTGACATTTATTCTTTGTGTTTGTCGGGTCAACTTTGCCGATGACAGCTTTTTCTTAACGCCAACGCGTCAAAATTCCTCGTGTATGCTCTCGCGTTCCTGTGTAGATATAATCCGTCGATCAATGGCGCATGCCCACCCGATTGAATGTGCCATTGTCTGGCGGAAAGGGTTTCACGACGTACACGACGAGATTGTGACATTAATAGTGTCATGACCAGCCAGTCATGTTCGTCAAGCAATCTTGCCCTGCCTGCCATATTTATCTTGGTTTACCGCGAGCTAAGGGGGTGATCACGAGAGCATCCACACGTAGGCGTATAGATAGACAGATATCACTACATACGCTGCCAGACGGCACTGTCGAAGCCGGAGAGAATGGGTGGATATTTTGTTTAACTGCAGGCTTGCTCGCAGGCAAACCACTTCACAATAGAATCAGCCACACTTCAAGCATGCCCGACTGTACTCGCTTGACCCTACGCTAAGTCTTCAAGTCCCGTCGAGGCTTTGCCGAGCAGACCAGACCCGGTTATGTAGGCTGTGGTTGGGCGTTGCGTTTACCAACGCCTACGCTTTCCGCATTGGGATGGCTGACACCGCAGCCTGTGGCCACTGTGGCAAAGAAGAAACGATCCAACATATTCTTTGTGACTGCCTAGAGTATAGTAAACAACGACTATGCCTTCGCAAGAAACTCAGCATATTAGATAATCAACCTCTGTCGGAGCAAGAAATTCTATAATATCGACAAGATGCAACTTCACAGAAGAAGGCCCTGAAAGCGCTACTACACTTTTTGCGATCGACCGGCCTTACTGAACGGTTGTAGCTAGGACACCTTCCCTGTGTGTGTTTTCGTTTTTACATGAGTGCGTGGTGCGGTTTTTTTTTTTTATCTACTCCCTCTTTCTTGCCCCTATTTCCCCGCCCCCAGCGCTGGGTAGCAAACCAGATGCCGATATCTGGTTAACCTCCCGGCCTTTTTTTTCTCTCTCATCTTGAACGTTTTAATTTGTGTGAAGATATACGCGCACATAGAAACACTCGTATGAGCTTATATAAAGATTGCTTGACCCTTCGTCCCCCTCCCCGAAAAAAAAAAATCAAAACTTTCGGCTACGTCTCAGCCTGACAGAACTAAGAGCCGCCGACAACACATTTTCCAGAAACGGGTGGAAATCTAACAAAAAATGTTCATGCAAAGTGAAATCGCGTGACATGTGGACCGCGTAAAGTATTCATAAAGAAATTAAAAAATGCGCAGCTCGTACACAGACCAGATTTAATTCGGAAACATAAATTAGACAAAACACTTAATCGTATTACAATTATGAGTTATTCATGAAAAGAAATGCATTCTCGGTGGTTTAATGGTAATAGACTAATTACGGCAGAAAAATGACCAACAAAAAGTGTCATTTTTGAATTTCGCGCCGAAAATGTCAGTGCAGCATCATTGGCTGAACAAGTATTTCAGTTGTTAATCTGTAAATGTTCTTGGTACGTTCGGTAGTCAAGCGTCTTGCTCTTCTAGTGTGCAATGTCACATATGTTTGCCGATAAGTTTATCTCTGCCCGTACAGTGACGACATTTGTATGACGTCACATTGATCACGTGAAAGATCTTCGACGTCACGGCTTCGCCCCACCCGCCATTTAATCTTGCTTCGATCTTTACAAGCTTGCCAAGCTCGTGGTAAGGGTGGCTTTCTTTTTTGCATTTCGGGAAGATGATTCTAGATCACGGCTAGAGTTTTAGCGTCTCTTTCATTTTGGGTAACGGTGAATTCTTAGCGCCTCTTGAAATTCCTAAGATTCCATTATTTAATCGAGCTGCTTCCCTACTTTTTTTTTTCTTTCCTGCTGTTTCCAACCATGTTTTTTTTTTTTTTTCATTGGACCGCGCATTGCTGCTTCGTACACCAGTTAGTGCGTCGCGAAAGAACTGCCTGCTGTTCATTAAGGGTATCATTCACTTGGCAAATGTGCGGTATCGGAGATAACAAATATCCACCCTCCCTCGCTGACCTGGTCGGAGGGCAGCCAAGATTGGAACTTCGGAAACCCATAACGCTTCCTGGTGTTGCGCTCTAACTAACCTTTTCACGAAAAACCGAAAGGCGCGTCTTCACGAGTCGATCCGAACGGGAAAAGACATGCGTCATGTCGTGCGAGAGGACGGCATAACGTGGATACACTGTACTAGAAGGGAGGAGGAACAACGTGATAAAGCCTCTCGGCCAGCGACAGGGGGTCTTTATCACGACTTGGCGCTGTTGTTGCGACCACTTTCTACCAGCTGCGACGTACGGAACCTGTTTTCGTTGTCGGCTCGTTATTCTCCTCGCCACCCATTATTCGACTTGCGCTCGAGGCGCCCCTAGACGGGCTTTTTCCTGCGTGCCTTTGCAAGTGTATACCGATTTCGGAGGCCATGTTGTCACACCATGGGGCACCGCAAACTTGTAAACGCAAGCATAATTTCTGTGCTCCGCGACCGCTTTATCAACTAAAAATGAAAAATAAGGCTAATCTTAAGCTATTTTAGTGCTAATACTGAAAAACAATGTTCAATGAAATTTTCACCTCCCTCAAAAGGAATCGCGAACTATATGATTTTGAATTGCGAACTATGCAGAATAGTCTTAACGCATGACGTTAGCTCAAAATGTCAACAGTGTCAGCCCAATGAGCCTGTCATAGGTTTCAAAGAGCAAAAATTTGTGGCATCGGTGTTGTACTTGAAAATTTTCTCCCACAGTCTCCATTTCCGAGCTCTTCGTTTACGCGATTTTGTACGCGCGCAACGACGGATTACGTACGTTACAGCTCTCCGTTGATCTGCGATAGCCGCCCCTGTACAGTTTTCGTGGCTGAAGATGCCGAACATTTGGCACCATAGTGTGTGCAGGTGAGCGAGCTAGTTCATTAAAATTGCATGGGTTTACAATTCAAGAGTCAAGTTTGTGTGCCCGTGTTATCATGTATTTTGTCCCGAGCGTCACTTGTGATATGTTTGTCGTCCCTCATAAGGAAATGTGAAGGTTGCGAGTCATACATATGGCGCACATGCGTAGCAAAGAAAAAAAAAAGATTGACATAAAAGAAAAAAAGATAAAACAACTAGCTAATGTGGTGAACTGAAGTCACGAGACGAGCTAATGGCAGGCAGAAGAGGTTAGAGATGTAAGAAAATGCCTTAGGAAGTATCTTCGAGCGCAGTGTCGCGTTACCTGGTAACTCACTATCGCATCGTAAAAATACCAAAAGTGGATACGCTATGGTACTATGGCAACCCGAAAAGACCACTGTTGGCAACTATGTGACCGCGAGTGGACGCTTTCCGTGGTATCTGTCCGATGGCTTCGTTAGGAGTATTTATCTTGTTCAGCACTGGTCGACCTACTTCCTTGTAATCTACGCGCCTTGACTCGAGCTGTCGTTGCGGTATTGGCGAGGTATGGCACGCCCCTGACCATCTTTTAGACGGTGTTTCCCGTTTATCAGCATTTGCGGAAACGTAGACATGTAACGACGCCATTTTATTTTTGTTTTGTGCGGAGGATCTCTCTGACTGTACACTCCGTGACCGACCCCTCGTGACGGACTGTACCAACTGAAATTGGGAAAGCTAGCTTTAATCGAGGTTAGTGACTTGTGCAACTGCTCCGCAGTCCGTTTATCGCAGCGCACCGGCTGGCTGAAACGTCCTCGAACATGTGTTGCAACAGGGAAAAGTGATTGCCCCCACGTTGTACGGGACCAACGCCGGGAGGAAATGTGAAAGGGCTCTGTTGTTTGCGGTCGCGTATCATGCACGGGAGCGCCTTGGGACCAATCGATTAACGCTGGTCAAACACTGTGCCGCACACGAGTGCTAGACGTCCGCTCGTAGCGGGATTTCATTATGGTTTATTTTGGGGGTTAAAAGAAATTATATCTCGTGCGTTGATCACAGCTTTTTTTTTTTTTTCCTTTGCCGATGCGCAGGACTCTCTAAGCTAAGGTGGAGTCGGCAAGACCGACTACGCTTGTTAAATGATTTGGTAGGTCAAGCGTGCTTATTCATTTTTATTTTTATTTTACATTTTAGAGCTATCCTTAGTGCGAACAAAGTGGAGCCCGTAATCTGCTTCCCTAGTACGAACGCAGTCCGCGAAAAAATTCTGTAGCAATGATCTAACCCATGTTTCGGCTTGCTAAATTTATCTGACACATCTCGTCAGTTCTGTGCCCCAGCTGGCTGCATTGCCTAACCTGCAGGTAGATGAAAAAGGAGAAAAAAATCGTGCATGTATTTCACCACGCTTTCTCCCAGATTGGGTGCATACCTTATGAATGAGCAAGTGAAGGTCATTGTTGAATATGTTTTGTTACCATCGGCAGTCCTACCACAGGTTGTGTCACGTCGTTCTAACGCTGCGGCAATTGCTTCCATTGCAGGAATGGTGCATGTCTGAGCTATGAAGCTGCTTAATGCCACTGTGATGTGCTCTTCCTGATAATGTCGTCCTGCTGTGTGCCAGGATGCGATGGCAGCACTGCCAACTCGTACCACCCATTTCCCGAGAAAGGGGAGGACAGTCTGCGTGCCAAGTGGTTCGCAGCCATAGGCCTCGCTGAAGACGATGTGGGTGACGACGATGAATTGCTCGTTTGCGCTCGCCACTTCAGGCCATTCGACTTTAGTGAGAGAGGTGTGGTGCGTAAGGGCGCAGTGCCTTCCGCGCGCCTCTCGCCTTCCTCCAACACCGGTCAAACAAGTCCAGCCAAACGGAGAAAGAAGAGCTCCAGCAGGGAGTTGGAGCACTTGGAGGCATCCAACGTCATCCTCGATGAGGTAGGCCGTGGCATAAAACTTCATGGTTTGTCCCACTGAGCCACGGGATGCAATTACATGTTCTTTGTTCCTTGCTTCTTGTAATAGTACACTAAAGGGAAGTCTGACACTGGTGTTTATGGAATCTGCAATGCGTGGCGCTTCATCCAGCATGGGAATGGTGGGTAGTACATGGATTTGCCTAAGCTTTGTTCTTTCGGCTGTGTGTGACTTGCAGCTGCTGTGCCAGAAGATGAATTTTAACAAAGTTCTAACAGTCCCTCTTCACGAATTTAACATTATAATTACTAGAATATCTGGCATGAAGTGTTGACCAATTCAAATCAGCTCATGAGGTTCATAAAAAGCCATTATTTTATTCAAAGCAAAAGTCAAAAAGACAACAATAAACAAAGTCACAAGTGAATTTGAAGCAGCAAAGACAAAAGCTATCGTAAAATGCCGAGCAAGCGCCCCCACTCGAGCAAGCACACCCTTTTCGTTTTTGGGAGTTGGGGAGAAACACTACCATGTTTAACGACCGTTCGACATGCCGCGGTTCAGGACCAATGTGAAAAGTATTTTTTTTTCCTCCGCTTGAAACGAATACAGCCGAAAACAGTCTGCATACATTTGCGGCCTAATAGGTAATTAATTTTATGCAAGTACTGAACCTGCCTGGTAGCAGAACAATCAGATAATTAGTTGCAAACTCATTAACTTTAGCTCATGAAACCTGCGCAAAACAACGCATTCATTCATTTTCTTTTTTGTGATGTAATACTGAGTGACTTGGAATTATGCCACGTGAATTTCACACATTTCTTGCAATGCCATTATCGTTCTTGTCTGAAGGGGATAAAAACACAGGTGTTGAACAGATGAAAATCCCCGACTACCAAGACCCGTGTCTTTCTTTTCTTCAATTTCTGTGAGGCTGCGAAATAAACCAGGGATTTGGTATATTGCACTACATATCTTTAAATTGATATGTAGCATTAATAAGTTGGGTAGGGCTGTTCATGTGATGTTCTTAACTTGTTATTAGGAACCTAGTCTGTGTCAGACGGGATACCATACTTTGTATTTGAGCATAAAGACCATATCTGTTTACAATTTCAAGTGCCTTTGGCAGCACTGTGCAGACACGAGTGTATGGCCTGTGCTCTGGCATGGCTGCCTATTGCACCCTCAGCCGACAGATAAAGAAAGCGCATCTCCTCTTGGCGGCATCGCCCATTGAGACTGGAGCGGGAGCACAATCTAGCAGCGCTTGTCTAATTGCCATGGCTCATTGTTTTGTTTGCTAACAGACGACGTGAAAAGCGAATGCACATTATCTGCTGTAAAAAGGCGTGGGAGAGCGCAGGCCACGCGTTCGCGTGTTCCCTTTCATATAAAAGGACAGTGTACAATAGTTTTGCATAATTTGACAAACATTCTGAAAAGCGCCCAATGTGTGTGTTTGCGAAGTGTTTCTAGTGATGTTCGATCGTGAAGATGACAAGTATTGCTGACACATGGCGCAAAAGGTTTTGCGTCACACTGGCATTTAATGACGCTGTGAAAACCATGCCAAATCTTTAGTTGCACCTGTCACAGCAGAGAGACTGAAGAGCCACAGTTGTGATGAATGAAATTAATCTGCAACTTTTTTTTATTTCATTTACACTTATGTTTGAATGGCATCCTAACTGTAGAGAACAACTATTTATCAGAAATCGGCTGATATAACATATACGAGCTGTGCTTAGTGTTTCACCCATTGCCAGTAGCACTGATCCAAAAATAATGTTCTTTCTCATGCAGCAGTGCATTGCCAAAGTCGCACTGTGTGTGCACTCTCTCACAATTGCATTAACTTTTGTCTATGTAACAGGGGCATAATAAACTATTAATCAGTTACACTTATGCATGTAATTTGGCTTTTCGTTGATGGAGCAAATCTTCTTTTTTAAAGGAGCACTAAAGTTCAACAATAACTTGGTTTAGATTGATAAACTTTACTCTGAGAACTCTAATGGCACCACTTTGACTATCATAAGTTAATTATTAGCAGAGAAAATCAAGGTTGAAGTTTAATTTTCTAAATGTCGCGCCAAAATCTCCACGTATAACATCGCGAATTTCAAAATGCATTTTTCGTATTTCGGCAACATGGAAATTTTTTTGAAACTTCCTATGTTAGGCTTATGGCGCCCACAGATGGCAGTGTGCTTCGATTTTAGTGATTAGAAACTACGTAAGAGCCAGTAGACTCTGTGAAAATTTATGACGTCGTGATGTTTGGTGTGGGACTCGTAGGGTGCGGGAATCTCCACTCGCATTTTCTTTTCGTGCGTTTTCTCATTTACTAAGCATCATCTCATAGTAAGAGTGGTATTTTAGTAACTGTGAAATTGCACTGTAATAGTATGTAAAAAATTGTTTTTTTTTAAGTGTTCCTTTAACCATCGGACTTTATAATTCATAATTTGTGTCGAATGAGAATTATAAGTTCCAGAATCCTCTTGGAAGTTTTGTCAGTTCACTTATTGCAAAATAGAAAAACCAAGTAGCAAGTTGCATAAAATAATTTCATTGTGCTAAACGCCACCAGCAAAGATATTATTAAGTGGCGCTTGGATTGCTTCCCCAACCACCACACAAACTTGAAGATGAGTGTCAAGGTTGATGTGATGACGTCGTATGAAAGTGCTGCATGACAGATGCGATAGAACTGAGCGCAGGTTTTGGATTAATTGAGTCATTGTCTGTAGCATTGGGGACAACTAGCAGCATGTGAAGCTATTCAGCATTAGTTAGTGACCATAAATCAAGGTGCTGATGCAAGTAACTTCGACTAAATTTTTCTAAATTCGAAGGCAACTTTCTGGCTGCGTTATACAATTAAAGGGAGATGCTACTCGAAGACACTTTTTGTTTAATATTCACCCTAGAGCAATGAAACTTGAGCTGTTTATGGAACTTTTTATGCTGATTTCAAATATATAATTAGTTTTCTTGCAAGTTACACACTTTTAGCTCTGCAACATAACAAAGTGAAAACATTAACCCTTTTGCCCCCCTTTCCGTCCCTAAACTTCTGTAATTTTTTACCATTCATGGCTCATAATGCTTCAAATAAAGTGTAGAGTGCAAATAACTAATTAGGAAGCACATACAAAATATGTAGTACGCATGAAAAATAATAGACATAAAAAGTCCATATTTCACCTACCCTAGTAAAGGTATACATACAATTTGTTGTGATACAATAAAATATTGAAATTTAAACTAGATAATTGCATTTGTCGTATTTTGGAAAAAATTTGGGCAAAATTTCATGCAGATCCGAGCACCAGAAGTGCCCGAAAAAAAGAGGGGCACCTTGGGGAAAAAAATGGCAAAATTTGTGCTTTGAGAAAAACGAGTTTTAAAGTTAAAATTATTCATTTTTATTTATGAAAGATATCATTAAATCAGATGGAATTTGCACACCAAAAGGAACAATCCTTCTTGTAGTGGCCACTGCGACTAAAATACGCCAGCACCATGAGTTTGTCCCTCTCGGCTTTTTCAAGCCAACTCCTCGCAGACATTTCGCTCAGACAGGGTCATGAAACGCTTGCCAAACTTCCGCTCCATCTGGCAGAGCCTTGTGCCAACTGCAAGCTAGGAAGAAGTTCGACAGGACTGCGAAATCCAAACTAAGTCCAGTGTCATGCCATTATGCAGCCATGCTTGTGCCACATACCTTCGTACATAATGGCAATGTCGTCCCTGCTAAGTTCTCTCACTGCGAGCTCTTTCGACCTCTCAAGATTGGCGCTGATGTCATCCATTGCCACATCAAGAACTCTCCGGCTGACGGGTGTGAATGACTTTTGATGCATTGGCTTTTGCAAGCCAACAACTGCCGCAAATCGGACTAGCTGCTCATAGCCTATTCCTACAGAGTGAGCCGCACAACGGCTTTCACTTGCAAACGATGCTTTTTTTTTTATTTATAACGGAGATAATTACACAAGAAAAGCAATGTTCAGCTGCGCTGCTCGACAAGACATGGACCTCACAAATAGGTTTCACAGCACATACAGGCGCGCAGCGGCCACTGGCGGTCCCCGATTCGTACCATGTGATAAGCCAGTCGCGGCGCTCGAAAAACATGCAGAAGAGTGCTTCTTTTTATTATTTCTTGCACTGCATCAGCGAGAGAAACTGTTGGTATTTGAAGATTGAGGCTCGAATCTTCGACTGATGCGATCAACAATGGCGAGCGGCGGCGCATTATCGGCGGCTAGGTGCTCGAAGACTGCACACTTTCGACATTTAATAGGCACCTTGTGCTCTTTAGATGAAATTTTAAAGCATTTCTAGTTAAGTCTCAACCTGTATTATTTTTTTCATAACAGTAGAGGTATTAATCTTATCAAAACAAGCGAAAATAAAAATCGATAATTTAGAAAAAAACACGCGTTTTTCGACCCGCATCTTCCCTTAAAAGCAGCGTTTGTGGCCTTCATGTTGCGATGTAATTTATTACAATTATTCCACGATTTGAGGTTCTTTTGTGCCTACCCGGTGTTCAACAAATGCTAATCAAATCTGAATTACAACATGTGGTATTAAATTGTGTGGCTAAGTGCGCTTTAGTTTTTTGCTATGCCTGGTATAAGCCGCTCCCCTTCTTCCCTCTGCCCTCTCTCTTTCTTTCCTGAAGATTGTCATAATGTGGCATAGATAATTCTGTAAGTCAAAACCTGGAGGCCCCTTCTCATGTAAAAGTCACATTGCTGGCTTTGTGGAGCCACCATTTATATGCGTGTCCTAGCAATCTTGGCCCAACATGGCTGGTACTTTTAAGATATACTGGATTTGTACAGATCCTTGAAACTCTAAAGGGCTTCGCAATATAAAAGCATTTTTAAGGCCCTTTAAAATTGTGGAAGTCATCTTCTTCTTTTTTTAACACTGGAGTTTTTTTTTAACAATGCAGCCTAAATTCAACTGTGCCATCAGCCTTATATGGGTAGGATAGCGCCACACCAACAAACTCCCCGTATTGGAAACTCTACACTGGAATGAGGTCACATTCGTTCTGCTTTGTACCATGAACGCTGCACCCCAAGCAGAGCAAAAGAAACGTACATGTACTTCTGTGCTGGGTTGCTGCTAGTGTTACGTTGCATTCTCCAGACTAATAATTTGTGTTTTGTTTAAAATGCATAGCAGTCCTATGGCACTCTGTGATCGCTGTATGATTTGTATTTTACCATGCATATGACCCTGCCGGCTGTAGCAACTACACTCAAACCTCTTTATAACAAAGTTGCATCTTACATGAAAATAACTTCTTTACAAATGAAAATTTATTATAGAGGTGTATTCCTAACACGGTATCTATTGCAAGACTATTCTTAATTTACTTCGTTATATTCAGGTGCATTATATCGAGTTTTGGTTGTACCATCTCTTGAAGAGTTCAATAGAACTTAATTGTAGATAATGCAGTATGGCTACCTTCCTGCAATAGCAGCTTGTCCACGGCAAGCATGAGCTTGATTGAAGTTTTTTAGGCTGCTTTGATGCAGATTTACCTGCAATACCTGTATAAACCCTGGCACGATTATTGTGCAGTACTAGTGAGTAGAGTATTGGTCCATTTTGGAATCGCAATAGACTCTCGTTAAGCGTTACCTGAAGGGACCAGGGAAATATGTCCAGCTTAACAGCAGTTGTATTTACTGGGAGGTGAACATTGGGTGCAAGTACAAAACCAACCATATTTGAGGCACTTGTTCCATTTAAGCAGCAGTTTGGTCTACTGTATTGGATAACAAAAGGCAACAGATTGCATCTTTCCTTGCGGTCAGACACTTTTGCCTCTCCTCCATATTTCAGTTTCTTGAAAGTCTGGAGTGACAGGATTCACCCCTCCTTGTGTTAATTTTGTGCTCATGTGAATTCAACATTTGTGCACCTCAGCTGATATTTGTTTATGAAGATGGATGATGATTAAAAAAAGAAAGGCATTTGGGAAGATCCTTTGTCACAGTCTGAGAACCTGCGCAGCCCAACAGTCGGCCATCTCGAAGAGCCGCTCGCGTGGCCGCCTTGAAGATCTCGGACACGGTGAGAAAGTACAACCTGGCCGCGACTTCTGCTGCCGAAGGGGCGGACTCGGACGAGGACTTTGATCTCGCGGCCGAGGTCCGCGCCGAAGGAGGCTCCTTCAGCAAACTACCAGTGTCACCCACAAACATGGTATGCTGTACCCATATTCCGACTCAGAAAGTTCATTTTGATGGCCGCTCAGTGTGTGTTCAATGGGGTTTCTCGTTCTGTTTTCGTTGTGAAGGCCTTGGTCAACCTAAAATAAAAAAACTTAGATCAGCGTTCAGACCGGTTGGAAATTAGCCTTAAGCCATATTGTTGGACCTTCAGGCCAGCTGTTAAACATCTAGTCTTGCCCATGGATGTTAAAATAGAGGCTTACCTCTTGCGTAAGTTTGGAATTTTTTTATGTCACTGCAATCCTTTACTCAGTTGTACCCAATTGACGTTTCTTTTTTTTTTTTATTGATCTAGTTCCCCATTATTACTGACCATTGATAGTTCTGTCCTTGTGCTCAGTACAACAGTAGCAGCTCAAAGCCCTTCAATGCAATTTATTTTCATAATTATAAATTTTTGATTGTTGACGTGAGGTTGCCATGGAGGTCTTGTCTTCAAGCTGAGTATAATGTTGGTTGTGTTGTGATGTGGTTTAACCAGAGAAAAGCATCTTCTCCACCCCTTGTTTTCTCAGGTGTTCAAGTTTTACACTTAAGCTGTTGCTTGAAGTGCTGAAGTACACTGGACTCGGGATAATTCATACTTTTGCTTAATTCAAATAAAGCTAAATTTTTGGTTGGCTCTCTATTCTTTCAATGTATTTAAAAGCCTCTTAATTGAAACTCGTCATCTGGATAATTCCTACTTTTTGCGGTACCATACCAGAAAATATCTGGTGCTTTCCCACTACTATTTAAAAATGTGCGTGCTTGTATAGTTCTAACAGTCGAAAAATGACAAATAAGCACCTCAGGGTCTCAAAGAAAAGGGCTTTGCTAGTAAACAAATGTTTTAAATGAAGCACACGCACGGTAAACCATCGTGGTTCTCAAATTGTATAGAGAGCTTTGTGCTGAAGGCACGGATAGCAAAGAAGCAGTTGGCAATTCACGATTTCTTTAAAATGTCTGATCAGCAGTAAATGGCCAATAAACTTGTGGAATTTACACCTCTGCTTTTTGTTCCTTGGGGGAAGTTAGAGTTTAAAAACTTAAGAAATCTTCATATGTGATAAAATTAATATGTCACTTTGTGCAGTCATATATTGAGAAGTTCTGATGATTCAAACTTCTTGATAATTCAAACAAAATTCAGAGGTCCCTCCAAATTTGAATTGACGAGAGTTGACTGTATAATTATAATAAGGAAAAGACAGCACCCCTGGCTTTAAATTTCCCGTCTCTGCAAGTGAGAGGGAAATCATTCTTTCTCACTCTTTCTTTCTTGATTGCGTTTAATGTTAAAGATGTGAGGTCACATGATAATATGTTCAGGCGTGGTAGCACAGTTCAAAGCCTGTGGCCAACGTAGACAATTGCTAAAAAACTAAATCTCGCTGTATCTGTAACATTCTCAGCTTCCTGTACATCTAGCAGGGTGGCATGTTTTTCACTTTGGCTCGCTGAGGTATGCGCATTCTTCGCCACAGGTGCCGAAGCCAGGAGCTGCAGCGGCACCAGCCAAGCAGCCTGGAAAGACAGTGGTGCGCTGCATTGTGGACAACACGACCAGTACATTGCCCCTCGTGCTGGAGTGCGAGGATGAACCCCTGACCCAAGTTCAGCGGGACGCTCACATGAAGGCCCAGAGTGCCTACAACCGCAGCATGCGTCGCATCAATGATGCTCGGGTGCGTAGCCTTGCTCGCTCATTGCACTGTCAGCCAATAGGATTGTCCATGATGTTCCTTTTCACTGGTTGGTCCCATACTGCATTGAACTGTGTAGCTATGATTTGAAAAGAAACACTCGAGTAGAGAAGAAAAAAGATTATGTTTGTCTTTTTGGAAAAAACAATATATTTTGATTTGATATATAGCAAAGGTTATCAAAATATGCTTCTTTTATTAGACCTTCCCTCTCATAGCCTTAACCCCTAATTCAATGTAACCAGAATCAATACCCTGGCATCATCGTACTTCTTATCTCTACTAGAGTACATGCATTAACAATGTCTATTTGAAATCTGCAGTGAAGCTGTGGTGTCCTAAAAAGAAGTTAAATCTTGCCTGCAAAGTGCGGATTTTAGCTGGATATCTCGCCCGTGTGTGGCCCTTGCTGGAATATGCAAGCGTTATAATCGACCTGCACTATAGATTAGGTTCAGTTTAAAGCTGCTCATTTTATAGCATCCATACGTGTGCGTGCATGTTCGATTGTCGATATGTTGGCTCACCTTAGTATCATTGCACCCTCTGAGTAAGTAAGGGTTGCAAAGTCAAAAACCCATTACATAGTTGTTTGTTGGCATGGATGCCAAATCGTATTTACAATACAGTGCTTATTTTAATGCACCATGTAAGCTTTCATAATGAGCAGTCTAATAGGGTTGTCCAACTCGTAGGCACATGAAGTGTTCCCCCTTTTGGGGAGGGGGGGGGGGGGGCAAAGGTTTGTCGCAGCTGCCCCCCGCCCTATTAAGTCAATGTATCAGGCTGACATTACACACACCCCTCTCTTCTTAAGGCTCTTTAAAGGCTGCCGCCCCACTTCTCCCCTTCGCGCTCACGCCTGTGGTCCAATTCATTCATATAAGTCAAGCCTCGTCAATAAGTACATGCAGGGAATGATGGCATAACTGCGCGTTGAACGTGCTTTACAAATTCAGCCGTCCTGACATGCGTCATTGCCGCCAACAAGAAATAAAGGCCACAACAAAAATTTTCTAGAGGGCCTGCGGCAAAGCCTCTCTGGGTTTTTTTTTTTTTTTTTAAATCGAAGAGCAGAAAGGGTCTGCCGCTCTCACTTCTCGCACAACCATTTGATAGCATGCGGTCGCGACACCAAGGAGCATTTCAAAACTACTGTGAGGTCAGGGATATGTAGGGTGGTACAGCAACAGAACGCACGCAATTGGCTGTTCACAATATGTGTGTTATGAGGTCTGCTTCTAAGCAAAACCTTTCTTTTTCTTTAATGCAGTACAGTCGCAGAGAGCCAAATCGTTTACTGGCTAGTAATGTGCACCCTTCAAAACATAATTTAAGTGATAGAATACCATTGTATAATTGCTGCAGGGAATTGTCAAATTATTGTTAAATTGTTGCATGCCGTAGGGAACGTGCTGTGAAACTTGATATGTTTTGTGTTCTTCTGTGTGCTTAGGCAAGAGGGGCCAAGCTCATCTATTGCTGTCCTAAAGATTCTTATAACACGAGCAACGTGCCACCACCAGTAAAGGTAGGCAACTTTTCAAGTAACCTCATGTTTCTTGCTTCAATCTGTGTGTTTTCCGGAGCTGCTACCATACATTTGTCAACTTGGGTCCTATGTACTGTGCCTCATAGAAGAGCTAGCAGGGCGATTGTTTTGGAAAAGAAGGGTCTATAATAGTCGTCACTGTGAGCATGTGGTCGTCACTGTTGCTTCATCATGTTACATATCTAGTACTGCACAAAACTGAAGCAAGTCTGAAGTTGGTGATACATTATAGACGACAACAGCGCGCAGACGGATGGGACATAGATGAGGCAATGCAGCACAAACGCTTATGTTGTGTTACCTTATCTTTGTCCCGTTTGTGTGCACGCTATTTTCGCCAATAGTGAACAAAACCTAAGTAAAGTTGACAGTCGGGCTGGTTGGTGACAGATCGGCCTTCAAAAACGAGCTATAGCGCATAAAATGCAACACTTAGAAGGTGCAGAAGAGATTGTTTCATCTTTGCGTGCATGTCTTTTTTCCCCTCTTTTCAACAATGTAAGCACATTTATATTACCAAATTGATCGCGTTGCCTTATCATGAGCACCCTTTACAACTTCCCACAATCAGCAGATGAAGCAAGGAAATTTCACTTTCTGCCGCGATTTTAAATGCCCAGAGTAATGCATTAATGAGTGAACCTAAATGCTGAGCCGTTGAGGGATGGAATGAGCGTTACAGTGATAATCGGCAATTTACACTGTCGCCCTTTATGAAAGGGAACACTTGAGCGCATGGCCTGCGCTCTATGGTGGCTGCCTACAGGACCATCATCAACCGATAGCAAAAGAAAAGACGTTGGCTTTTGGTGTCGTCTATTGGTAAACAAAATGAGTTATGGCCGCTGTACAAGCGCTGCAAGATACTGTAGGCAGCCGTTACAGAGAGCAGGTCATGTGATCAAGTGTTTCCTTTCATAAAGAATGACAGGGTACCTTCTGTGCACAGTTTATTAGTCAGGGACGTCACACCCTAGAGTTTTCGTGAAATCATCAGGTTTAGTGCTAGTACACATAAGGGCTTCAAGCAAAGTGGTTCAGCCGTCATGGGAATGATGGTTAGTTCACGGATTTGCCTGAAGTTCGTTCCTGCAGCATCGTACACTTGTGTAGCATTGCGAATTCTTCATTTCCTGTGAGATATTGCATTGCAAACTGTTTTCAGTGTTTGTACGTGTGGTCAGGGTGCTTCGTTTACGAAAGTAGGATTTTCTAACGACATTGCAAAATCCTGCACAACGCTGGCACAAGGTCGAGAAAGGGAATGTGAACACCACTTAATCGTTTCATGAAAATGCAAGGAAATCATTGTGACTTTCTCGGAAAGAAAGCTTTTTGTTGCCCAAAAATTAGGCTTGGTGTAGGGGTTGAACCCACAACCAACGCGCCTTTCCTGGGGTGGTTGCTCTACTGATTGAGCTAACCAGTAAGGAAGCCAGCAAGTGGCAGTGCTTTGGCAAAATAATCAGGAAATCGAACCTCATGAACACAGACCAAGAGTATTGCGTAGCAGTTCAGTGAAATCCCACAAGGTGGTGGAAAGTTAGCATAGTGAAATTGACAAACCCTAAACTTGCTTTTTCATAATTTAGTTCAGCGGGTGGGAGTAAAGGGTAGTAAGTAATGTTGCCAGAATATTCAAATTTACATGCTTGCCATCATGGTACTTATAAGCATTGTGTCTTCGTGGGGAGGGATTGCTATTCTACTAATTAATGAGCAGAGACCACTGCATTGTACATGTATGGCCTGCACTGCTAGTTTAGAAACTGTGTTTTTTATTATTTTTGCATTATATTGGTGGCGAAGAGTGTCTTCACTTTCTTTTCACATATTGATGTTTTATTTTATTTTTTCTCCACTACAGATAGCACCGAGCCCCACCTTACTAAATCTGATGTTTGACCCTCGCACCGGTGTGCTGCTCGCACCTGGAAATACGCCACTCCTCATCAGTGCACCAGGTGAGGGGGCTAATTATTACACTGTAGAGGTGTTAGAATCAAATGTTTTTTAGTACTCCAAGGGCAAGACAGAAAATGATTGAAAATTTGGGCAGTCAACAGAAAAATTAAGGGAGGACGCGGCCATTAAAGAAAGACATTTGTCTCAATCAATTTTGATAAAACTTCCTGAGTGCACATATATTTCTGTGCTAATTTCAAATGTGCAGTTAATTTTCCAGTACAAGGTGCAGTTTCCAAAATACCAGATACAGTATAACCTTATTAAATTGAATTCACTAGGCCTGTGAGAAATGTTTGAATGAAACGGGTTCTCAAATTAACAGAACATACTAAATTTGGGATGCAAGGAACCTGATCCTCATTGCTTGATTCTTGGTGCTACTGAGGCTAATTCCTTTCTTCTATTTCACAGCCAAAAGTATTCCTTCCACTGCGTCAGCTGTGCCGAGTTCTCCTCCAGTGGTGGCCAAGATCGCTTCGCAACCATTGCAAGTCACTCAGCCCCCTCAACCAAAACCGGTGAGCATTTTTGTTTCACATTGTCAATGTAGTCTTTAAGAGAGCATTTGCAAAATACTTGTTTTCCCAAGTGAGCTTATGCTGTGCTTGTAAAAGTTGTTACCGTATTTACTAGCATAATCCTCGCACTCGCATAATTCTCGCACCCCCCACATCGCCCAAGAAAAACACGAAAAAATTTTTTCCTCGAGTAATTATCGCACCCCCGAAAACTGCCGCAATAATGTCGTCTGCTCGTTCCAGCCACTGATGATGATAGCGCGCACTATTTGCCGCCATCTCTTAAGCATCAAGCGTACTATTGAACGGAGATTTAATCCAATCCAAGCCAAGCCAAAGTGGCCAGTGCGCGTTGCGGCGTGTTTTGTATGTTGTGTCGGTTATCTTGGCACGTTATGCGGCGATACTGAAGCCACACGGCTGCTTCAAGTTGCAAGTGATAGATCATACGCTAAACAACGGCAACAAGGCCGCCGGTAGGCCCTTCGGAGCCTACGAGTTTTGTGTTCGCTACTGGTGACGGCAGCTAAAAGCCTCCAAGACGTGTTAGGCCTGCCGTGTGCCTAAAACTGGGATTGATGGTAAACTTTATTTCTTCACAAGGAAACTGCGGACGATTCTGTTAAATAGCTATCAGCCCAATACTGACGCCCTACGCTTACCTTTTGAGGGCTCCTGTTGAGCGCCGACCGCTACCGCAACGCCCATAAGCTTCGCGTATGGTATTCTAATTCTCGACTATTTGCTTCCACTGTTTATGTCTCAAATAAATCTTGCCTTGTGTGGAACCTCTGCTTTTATTGTTGAGGTAAGTTCTAATTAGTACTTTGTAAAGCGTGCTGTAAGTTGCTGGTGTGAGAATCCCGATTTGCGGCCACTTCGTTTTTTTTTTCGCTCTCTGCGTTTTCGTGGAAAGTTTTCCCCGCGTAATTCTCGCACCCCCCCAACTATGCATCAGGTTTCCGGCAAAAAAAGTGCGAGGATTATGCGAGTAAATACGGTAAGTAGACGCAGCAGGTTATCAATAATTCAAATTCCAATATCTTGGAATGTGGTTTCAGTAAAAATTTCTTGATCCTGCATTTTCAGCTTCGTGTGTTACCGTATTTATTCGCATATTAGATGCACTGCCAGTTTAAATTAGCGAGATATCAGAATTTTTTTTATTTCCGCACATAATAGACGCACCCAGAACTTTGTTGTGATCACTGTATTTGGACAGTTGCAATGCGATGCTCTCTTGCGTTAACTGAAGCGGGCAAAAAGAAAATAAAAAACGTTGAAAGATTTCGGCAGCACTCCACCAGCTGCACGGGCTCGTCGAGTAAGGAAGAAGGGCGGTTTACTGGATGTCGGAGTAACCTTTGCACCGCCGCCAATGTGGCTCCGGCTTTCGCACTGCTCATGGAACACACAATCGCGTCTTTGTCAAGTGCGCATTCAGTTTCCTGTTGGGAAAAGCGTCGTTATCATCACGTTTGCTACCTCGTCTGCAAATTAAAAATCTTGTGGCTTTATGACGCATGCTTTTGCCTTTGCTGCCACTACACGGACTTGCACAAGTTCATTCGTGGCCGTGAACCTAACCATTGTATCTAGCCTGCTGCTCTTGTATCAGTGCTTGAGTGCGATTTTTCAATGCCCAATCTTCATGATGTCTTGTACAAACTTCCCGCAGCTAAATGCCGAACCATAAAGCCTAGGCCCAATCACTGTTGGTGCTCCCATAGGTGGCTGTCGCGGGGGATCAAAGTTGCGGTTTGTACCGAATCAACGGAACTCTTTTTGGTGGCTCTACTTGAAGAAAAGGTGTCTTGGGCGGCACTTCTAACACTCAAATGATGGTTTGCTGTTTGATTGCAATGTCTTGGATATAGGGTGCGAGCCTATGAAATTGAACAGTTGGTATCATTCAGTGCAGAAAATTTTGGTCGTGATAATGCTCACAATCTAGGTGGCCTGAAGCGCAGTGATGTTATGTGCAGGGAATATTGACTTTTTGAGGAATTTTTGCCTTTCATCTTGAGCCAAAGGGAAAATGGGAATCTTCGCGATACAGCAAAAGCTCGTTAATTCGGATTTCACAGGAACGGAAAAACTGTCCGAATTAACCGAATGCCGAATTAACAAATGAACAGGGAAAACAACATTTAAAATCAAGCTGCAGAAGCATACCTTTATTTGTTGAAGTATTTTGCAATTGTCGTCTGCGTTTTCGCGCAGATTCCGGCTGACATCACAATTTTTCTTAACTGTTCCAAATGGCCAACAGCACGCAAGCTGCCGGGAGTGTTCAGGCAAGCGTCCTCTAATATTAATAGCGCCTCCGAGACTTCCCGTGAGGTGCGATGAGGTCGCGGCTGTCTCGCATGATTCTTCGTCGGAATCGTGGTCTTCATGGCCGCCTGTGACATCATTAATAATCTCTTGATCGGTCAGGAGACCACTCGCGGCGACACTATGATCAATCGCGATGTAGTCCTGAAAGGTCACATCTGTGGGAAGGACAGCATCGAAAGTCGGGCAGTCATCGTCGGTGGACTCGGCTGACACCTCCTCGATGCCATCGTCAGCTACTGCTGCATGCTCGGGCCTCACAAAACCGCTGTGCCGAAAACAGTTGGTGATGACTTGCGGCGGAGTGTTTTTCCACACGTGGGCGGTGATGTGCACTGCGCCGAGTAAGTCCACTTAATACAACTTTCCAGCTTCTGAGCATAGGATCTTTCGCTCTAGCAGGTGCTTGCGGTACTTCGACTTCACGTAGTGAATGATACCCTGGTTCATCGGCTGAAGAGCAGACGTAGTGTTGGGTGGCAAAAAAAACTACTTTGATGCTCTTCAGTTCGACTGTGCAGTTATGGGCACTGCAGTTGTCAACAACCATAATTATCTTGCGGTCCTTCGACGTGAAGTGCCGGTCCATCTGCTGCAACCAGCCGCGAAAAATGTTCGATGTCATCCATGCCTTCCTGTTCGCTGTGTACTCGACAGGAAGGCTTTTGACGTTCTTAAAACAACGTGGCTTAAGCGCCTTCCCGACAACAAGTAGTGGCAAGCGCTCCGTGCCAGCCATATTGGTGGCAAGAAGCACAGTTATCCTTTGCTTGCACTTCTTGCCACCAATGCACGCGTCCCCTTTGAAATTCACCGTCTTGTCGGGCAGAGCTCTGAAAAATAGAGCAGTTTCATCAGCATTGAACACATCACGTGGTTCATATGCGGCGATGTGCTCCAGCAGCTTCACATTTCTCCACTCGGTGGTCACGCTTTCGTCAACACTGGCCTTTTCGCCGCACACACTCCTGAAGACAAGTTCGTGTCTCTCTCGAAACCTCGCAAACCATCCTTCTGACGCTTTGAACGATTGTGTTCATCATTGCAGCGTACTTCTCACCTTGCGCCATGATGAGAGGTCCGCTCAAAGGCAGATGCGCGTTGCGACAGTCGGTAATCCACCGGAGCAAAGCTTCTTCGAGCTGGGGATGAGCTGCGGTTCGCAACCGCTTTCTAGAGGCATGAAACTTCTCGCTTTCGAAGGCTTGTCGAATCTGTTGTTCATTTTTCACGTACGTTCCCAACGTGCTCCGCTTCACGTTGTACTTGGTCATAACCTGCTGTCGCGATTCGCCGTTCTTCAGTGCTTCCAAAATTTTCACTTTAGTCGCCAAGTTCTTCGCGTCGTAGTTCTGCCGCTTTTTTGGCGTTGCCATCACTGTAGCGCACGATGGTGGTGGCATGCAAATACGGTCACAATGGAAGAAAAAGAGAACTCTGCAAGAAGAGATGGTTCCGACACGACAACACAAGGGAAAATGGCGTCGGAGGCCCTGAGTGGAGAAGAAAGAAGACGCCGACGTTCGGTGACGCTGCGATCGCCCCCACTAGTGATGATGATGGCGATGCCACTCAAGTTTCGGTTTCACTTCAGTGGTGCCAGCGCTGCTTTATAACACTTTTGTGTAGCAGCAGCCATCAGCATTTGTCCGAATTAAGCGGTGCGGAGCCGAATTCCGACGAAATAACGAAGGTTTGGTCCCATAGATTAACATGCACTTTGGCCGGGACCAATAGAGCCGCCCGAATTATCCGAATTTCCGAATTAACGGGTGTCGAATTAACAAGCTTTTACTGTATTGCAGGAAATTTTACGAATGGTTACATTCGACCGATAATTAGCGATCACAGTGTGCTTTCATCTGCTGTATGTAATCGGCTCTGGCGCATGTATTATGCAAGCATTGCCTTTGAGATTTGTCTCTAATATTTAGGTAGAATGATTTTTGGTTCACTGTTGGTGTTAGACTTGAAGCCTGTCCGTCTTCAAAACAAGCCCCACACAAGTTTTCGGACGGCCTGAGGCACGCAAACACTGTGCCGATCAACGTTTGCATACTCGGTCCCAGCAGCTTCATGAGAATTTCTCAAGCTATGTTGAGAACGTTCTGTACCTTTGCAGGTGAGTCAATGGGTCGATGTCCAAAGAGCTTAAGATCAAGCACATCATGAAGGGCATTGAGGGCGACGGTTTCCAAATGTTGCTTTCTAAGAGTCCTCGCACTGTTGTAAAACTGAACGAGTTATGCCAAAGTTTTGACGAGTTGGGCAGGTAACGTCTTTCCACCCGACGTCCCTCGGTGCCCGACGACTCTTTGTCCGACCTGTCCACCCTTGGCATAGGGCCCTGCCGCGGTGGTCTAGTGGCTAAGGTACTCTGCTACTGACCCGCAGGTGGCGGGTTCAAATCCCGGCTGCATTTCTGATGGAGGCGGAAATGTTGTAGGCCCGTGTGCTCCGATTTGGGTGCACGTTAAAGAACCACAGGTTGTCAAAATTTCCGGAGCCCTCCACTACGGCGTCTTTCATAATCGTATGGTGGTTTTGGGACGTTAAACCCCACATATCAATCAAATCATCACCCTTGGCATAGGAGACGACCATGCCTCTCTTCTCTCAAAGATCCAAGAGTTCCCCCGCGCTGAGGTTGCTCGTCAACTCTCTTTGATGTCCTGTGTACCCGATCAACCACGCAGATTGACGTCTACACTCCGCGACTTCATTCAAGACCAGGCCGCACAAGCTCTTCCTCCCGCCCGTGAGCCGCCGCCAGTCGCCGCACCTCCTACGTACGTCGAGGCCATTGCTCGACCTCGACAGCCTGCGTTCCAGCTAGCGCCTATGTATTCGCCGCCTACCTATTCACCACTGCCTATGCCGATACCACCTCGGCCGCGGTTTTCTGCCCCCAGCCGCAACTCGTCGTCTACTGCAGCCAATGGCGGACCTACGACAACCGTCCGATATGTTTTGCTTGTGGTGGTGTTGGCCGCATGGCGCGTTATTGTAGTCGTCGCCAGGCTGCTCCGAACATTCGACGAATGCCCTCTTTCGACCCTCAGTTTTCTTCTGCGCCTTAAAGCCCTCCTTCCTTTTCCTTTCTCCCTGATCGTCCACTCGGCCTCACCCACCGCTCCCCATCTCCACATCGACGTTCGCCTTCCCCTATGTGTCGCCGTTCCGAACCCACCGATCAAGAAAACTAACGGCCGCAGTTCCCGAGGCACGAACTACGTCCCCGTCAACATGCACAAGTTCTCGCGGCTGTCCAGCTAATGTCATTGAAGTGTCAGTCGATGGTATCGTCGTCATGGCACTCGTTGACACCGGAGCCGCTCTATCCGTCCTTTCCATCCACCTGTGCCGCAAACTCCTCAAAGTTCTGACACCATTATCCGGTCTTGCTCTTAGAATGGCGAACGCACAAAGTGTAACACCTCTCACAGCCTGTACCACACGAGTCATCAAAGGGATTATGTGTATCGTCGAATTCGTAGTGCTGCCCTCGTGTTCGCATGACATAAAAAAATTGGTTTCAAATCTGCATGTTACACCGCAAAGGTCGTCAAATGACGACAGTCTTGCGTCTGGAGAGAGTGAACAAAACATTTATTTGATGTTCTGCGCAAGAAAATTGGTGAAGGGTATTCTGGAGGCGCTGTGTTAGAGTGCCTCGAGCGTGTAGCGGAGGCGAACGAGCGCATTGAGGCACGTTAAACACAAGCACCATCTGGCACTTATCTTTGAAAACGAAGGCGTACAGCCTGCGGAGGAAGATGCACGCTAGTCTCGGAGGTGATATAGTGTAGAACGCGAAGCGACGGGCAGTTGCCACCACTGTGACGTCGTAGCAAAGCGTTGGAAACACCTTTCTGAGCATCGCGTTGCACTGTCAGCGCAGCACGATAAACGCTACATTCTTTAGAGTTACTTGTGTGTTCCTCTTCTAGTATAAAGGCAGACATACAAAACATCGAAGCATTGTTGTGGCACCTCAGATATGTGCAATAATTGCTTTTTAATTGACAATCACACAGCTATGAATGCTAAACCTTGAGCAATATTGGTGGGCGCTGCAGATGGGGTTGGCCGTTTGGTGCCGTTTGAGGTATCGTTAGGGCGGACAGACAAATGTACAGACAGACAGACCAAATTTTTTCTGTCGAAGGTCCCCAAGAAAGACTATCGTCTTTAATACTCGGCTGGGACTTCCTTGCAAATAATAATGCCGTCATTGACTGGAGTCGCGCTGAACTTGAGCTGTCAGCACTTCCTGATGTTGACGCTGTCAAAGCACCCCGTATTATAAACTCTGTTTCTGATGACACCACCGTACCACCGTGCTCTTTCTCTGCTGGTGACTGTGTCGTGTGACGCTATTTCCGACGGTGATGTTCTATTTACGCCCTCTGCCCTGTTCATTCAACGCAAATGTTCTCCACTGCCCGTTGCTCTCCTTACTCTCCACCATGGCGTCATGAAGACGTTCGTGTAGAACACGCTAGAAAGGCCTTTACTTTTATTCCATGGTGAACGTCTCGGTCACATGCATCCGATCCACGCCCGTCACATTTTTGATGCTCCGTCTAGCTTGCTTTCTATGAACCTCGGCGCACTCATTTCTGACCCTGTTGTTGACCAGTCACTCCTTGACGCTTTCCACCGCTCCATCGATGTCGCAACATCTTCTTCAGAACGAAGCCAGTTGGTCAACCTGCTGCAAAAGTTTCGCGCTTCTTTTGACAGCCACGCTTCTGGCCTCAGTCGCACACATATCTCACAAGATTAATACAGAAAGCCATACGCCTTTACGGCAGCATTCCTACCGAGTCTCCGCTTCGGAGCGCCGTGTTATTGACGATCAGCTTACTGACATGCTCCAGCGGGGTATTGTACAGCCTTCTAGCAGTCCCTGGGCATTACCGGTCGTTCTTTTTAAGAAGGACGGCTCCGTTCGGTTCTGTGTCGACTACCGATGCTTGAACAAGATCACCCGTAAGGACGTTTACCCATTACCGCCATTAGATGACGCCCTTGACTGTTTGCAGGGAGCAGAATACTTCTCTTCACTGGATTTGCGTTCTGGATACCGGAAAGTTCCTATGGAAGCATCTGACCGACCGAAAACAGCATTTGTCATACTCGATGGATTATACGTATTTACCGTTATGCCTTTCGGCCATTATAATGCTCCAGCCACTTTTGAAAAAATGATGGGCACTATTTTACGAGGCCTCAAGCGTAACACATGTTTATGCTACCTCGATGACGTAGTTATCTTTTCCACCGAGTTCAACACCCATTCAAATCGTCTCGAGCGCGTCTTCGCACGCCTCATCGACGCTGGCTTTCAACTCAACCTCAAGAAGTATCGTTTTAATGCCCGGAAGCTCACCATTCTTGGCCACGTCGTATCGCGGGACGGCATGCTTCCCGACCCTGCCAAGCTTCGAGTAGTCGCTCATTTTCCGAAGCCAAAGAACCTAAAAGAACTTAGAAGTGTTGTCAACTTGTCATCATACTTCCGAAGCTTTATTCGAAATTTTGCTTCCATAGGTGCGTCCCTTACGCACCTTCTTAGCAGCAACAAGGACCTTCCCACCTGGTCACCAGCATGCGACGATGCATTCCCCAAATTACGCCGGCTGCTAACTTCATCACCGATCCTCCGCCACTACGATCCTGCTGCTCCCACGAAAGTTCATTCTGATGCCAGCGGTGTTGGACTCGGCGCTGTGCTCGCGCAACGAAAGGCAGGGTTTGATGAATATGTCGTCGCCTACGCAAGCCGAACTCTTGACGAAAGCCGAGGCTAACTACTCCGTGACTGAGAAAGAGCGTTTAGCTATTATTTGGGCCCTTGGAAAATTTCGCCCCTACCTATATGGTCGCCCCTACATATACGCATTCGACGTCGTCACTGACCACCATGCCATTGTTGGCTATCCACACTTAAAGACCCTTCCAGACGACTTGCCCGCTGGGCACTCAAACTTCAGGAGTACGACATCCGCTTTATTTACAAATCCGGTTGTAAGCACACGGACGTCGACGCCCTTTCTCGCTCACCCATATCGGATGAAGGTGTTTGCCTCTCTTCCCTCGAGCCTGCACTTGTGTCATCCGCCTTGCACAACATGACGGTGGAACAACGAAAGGATCCCTGGATCAGTGGCCTCATAAGCATTCTTTCTGATCCTCTCGCACCTTCGCCGTCTCGCGCTCTCCGCCGCCAGGCTAGCAACTTTTGCCCAAGGGATGATCTTCTTTATCGACGCAGCTACCTTTCCGACGGTCGCAAGTGTCTCCTTGTGATACCCCGCCATCTTCGAGCTGTTATCTGCGAAGCTTTCCACGCTGACCCACAGTGCACTCACGCAGGCCTTTTCTAGACATACGCTAGGCTTCGAGTCAGATTTTATTGGCATGGCATGTATAACTATGTGCGGAAATTTATTCGCTCGTGTGCTTAGTGCCAATGACGAAAGTTGCCTCCTGGGCAAGTCTACCCGTCACAACCTCTTCCTTGTCCTAGTCGATCCTTTGATCGCGTTGGCATGACATTTACGGACCACTACCATCAACTCTAGCTGGTAATCGCTGGATTATTGTTGCAATAGACCATCTCACACGCTATGCCAAAACAGCCGACTGCCACAGCCCGTGACGTTGGAACATTTCTGTTGCGACGTTTCGTTCTGCATCTGAGCCCTCACGGGCTCTTAAGTGACAGAGGCCGTGCCTTCCTTTCTGACGCCGTCAAAGCATTACTCAAGGAATGCCGAATTGTGCACCGCACAAGTACAGCGTACCACCCTCAGACGAATGGCATGACGGAGTGCTTCAACCATATTCTTGGCGATACGCTGTCAATGTACATCGCCTCTGATCATTCAAATTGGGACCAAGTTCTCCCAATCGTCACCTACGCAAATAATACTGCCGTACAAGCTACAACTTGGTTTTCACTGTAGTTTCTTCTATACAGACGAAAACCTTTCAATGCAGTAGACACTATTCTTCCATATAAACGTGATGAGTTCGAAAGTACAACTCTGTCCAAGGCTACCCGACATGCTGAAGAATGCCGCCAGCTTGCCCGCTCTTTTTCTACCGAGAACCAGTGGCAGCAGTGATCCCGCCAACCTGGGGACCGTTCGGCTTCAAACTTTCCACCAGTTTCATTGGTATGGCTTCGGGCACCTGCTACTGCACCTGGCCGCTGTGCAAAATTTCTTCCCAAATACCTCAGACCATACCGCGTTGTAGAGAAAACATCACTCGTCAACTACATCGTGGAGCCCATCATCCCATCCACAGACCTACGCTACCGCGGCCGTGACACTGTCCATGTCTCACGCCTCAAGCCATACTATGACCTATTAGTCGTTTCTTCTCCCTCATCCCCCAGGTAGGCTTCTTTTTCTGCGTAGAGCGATTGTAGTGAAGAAGAGGGGCCTCAGCGGCATTTCTCTGTGCTTCAGGGGCATCGCCATCAGTGTAAGCTCGTGCTTGCTGTGCTTAGCCAGACGCTGCTGACTGCTTCGCCTTCTGCGTTCTGCTATGCAAATGAACCCCGTTACAATTTCTTTAATATAAAAATATTTCACTGCTATGAATTTCGGAATACCGAATGTTTCATAATAACGTATCAAGTTTCATCCCCCTTCTATCCTCCAACACTTCAAAATAACGAATAGTGATTTCAAAAAGTAACTCGCGGCTGTAGAAATAATGCCCAGCTCCATCCGTGTCACTATTATCATAATCTGAGCACCCGCATATTTCTACCTACCCGCCTTGTTCAAATGTGAGATAGTCCTATCGCCATTACCATCGCCTCGTACTTGTTTTTCGCTTCAGGCTTCGCTCCGTTGCCTTTGTTTTCATCGGCCAGGTTGACCTGCGTGCTTGTTTCTTGCCTGCTTTCTAGCGTTTTAGTTTGCGGTTGAACGTTCAAGAAAAACGTTGAAACAGCGCTTACAAACCAACAAGAAGATTCGGTATTTACCGCTGACACTTCACAGCGTGTAAGGAGGATGCGCACACTTAAGAGTTCGCCTTTCAGCAGTTGACTTGCCCACATCAGGATGGATCATGCTTTTTCTCAAATAAATGTGTGCTGATTCCATAATATTTTGTGTTTGTTTTTTCACGTTTTTCTAGCAGCACAATACGGTCCCGAATGTATACTGTTACGACCGGCCCTAGGGAACCAAGCAAGATGAGTTTGGGGGACAACCGGTTCTTGACCGACGGTGTCGTCCACCCCCACCTCCCCATTCAGGCTCCTCCTCTCGCGGGAGAACTCCGGAATCTGCGGTGCGTTCGTGACCATGTTTGGCAACATTTTAGGGCGCCGGGACCGTATATGGACATCGTATTAGGTTGTGCCACTCCATATGTTGTGAGAGGTGTTTCCCCCTCCCTTGTGGCCGAGGTGCCGGGGACACCGTATTGGCTGACGATGCGGACAAGGCGCCCAGTGTCAACAACGCGGCGCTATAAAATGCCGAAGACGTTTTGTATCACACTCACTCTTCTCTCTTTGGGTCAGTTGACCACTTCTCCACATGTAAATAAATCTCTGTCGTCTGTTCGGGCGCTTCTTTCTCGCTGAATTGTTGGACGATGGATCCTGCGACGGGGCCAGCTACCGAAAACGAGACCGGCAGGACCCGGAGTCCCAACAACTGGATGGCAGCAGCGGGATGCCGATAACCCCGAAAGCGACCACTGGACGGAGTGAGCCCGAAGTTCAACAACGGGACGACAGGAGAAGGATGACACGAGCTCATCGACTTCCAAAGGGAATCGAATGGCACTTCTGAGAGGCACGACGCCGGAGACATGACTGCGAACTGGGTGAGTGCCGGCTTTCTCTGTTAAATTTTACCAGGCATTTACTCTATGTGTTAAGTAAAAGCTGGTAGAGAGGGGCTGTCTTGGTCATTGGGTTAACAGGTAACTTGCGTCAGGCAGAAATTGTGTGATAGCTTGGTTAAGCTCTTTCTGTCAGTGGCGTCAAGGTCAACAGTGGCAGGGCAGGATTCCGTATAAGAGCTTTTTGAAGCTTTATTTGTAGACTAAGTTAACGGAAAACTTGAGGCAAGGCAGGAACCTAGAGCTGTCGTTGCCGTCAAGGTTAATTAGTTGCAGGACAGGAATCTTTGTGGAACAGAGACAGTGGTACTGGAAGCAGCCATGAATCTGAAATCCCTGCGAAAGTCCATGTTGTTGCTACTTGCAAGGGAGTTGAATCTGGAGGTGTCGGACTCTCAAAGAAAGCCAGAGCTGATAGAGGCGATTTTCGCATTGGGGGCGGAGGATGACGAGCTGTCAGAATGTGTCGAGGAGATTCAGGAGAGGCAAGCGGCAGAGGCTGAAAGAAAGGCGGCCGAGGCCGCAGAAGCCGAGGCAGATAAGATGTGAAAGCACGAGCTTGAAATGAAGCGCCTCGAGCTAGAGATTAGCCATAATAGTAGAGCAGGAGGCAGCGAGGCATCCGGTGCAGCAGAGCGGGTCAGGTTCAAAATGACGGACCTAATGAGATCGTACAAGCTAGGGGAGGACATTGGGCTGTTCCTCGTCAACTTTGAGAGAACTTGTGAAAGGCAAGGTTTTAGCCAGGATACATGGTCTCAACGCTTGTTGTCCCTACTTCCGGGGGAGGCCTCAAAAGTAATCGCGCGCCTCACGAAAGAGGAGGCTGACGAGTACAGTGAGGTAAAGTCGAGCCTTCTCAAGAAATACAGGTTGTCAGCGGAAGGTTTCAGACAAAAATTTCGCAACGCCGTAAAAGAGAGCAATGATTCATACCCGGAGTTTGCTTACAAGTTAATGGCCAACATGAGGGAGTGGCTGAAAGAGGCAAAGGCCTATGGGAATCATGACAAGGTGCTCGAGTGTATCGGTATGGAACAATTCTATCAAAGGTTACCAGAAAAGGTGAGGTTCTGGGTGCAGGATAGACCAGACGTCAACACCGTAACAAAAGCCGCAGAGCTCGCTGAAGAATTCGTTACGCGCCGCGCCCTCGGGGCAAGCAGCGAGCCAAAAAGGGAAAAATTCCTACGACCGAATAAGGCACCGTTTAGAAAACAACCGACAAGTCTCGCACAAAAGGGTGAGGAAAACAAGGCATCTAACCAGGAGGCGTCGGCAGAGGCAAGCAAAAGAAAATTTGAGGCGAAAAAACCAGCGGCTTGTTTCAATTGCCACGAAACAGGGCACTTCGCGAAACATTGCCCGAAAGAAAAGGTGGCCTTTTTATCTATAAATGAAGCCGACGAGAACATGAAGTTGTTAAAGCCATATATGTACGACCTTACCGCGAACGGCAAGCAGTGTCGGTTTCTTAGAGACTCCGCAGCCACTATGGACGTAGTTCATCCGTCCTTTGTTCAGTCCGGACAGTATTCAGGAGACTGTGCCTGGATTAGACAAGCCGTAGAAGCAAACAGTCAGTGCCTTCCCGTAGCTAAAGTTGTCCTTAAAGGCGCATTTGGAACGTTGGAAACGGAAGCCGCGGTATCGCCATATCTACCCCCTCAGTATCCTTACTTATTTTCAAATAAGTCAGATCAAATGCTGGAGGAGAAAGGTCTAACGTTGGGAGAAGGCATAGTGCAGGCACTGACTAGATCGAAGGCACGTGCGCTGGCTGCGAGAGCAACATTCACTGAGGCAAACAAGCCTCAAATCGACAACGGGCCTGGTTGCGAGTTGGACACCACGGTAACAAATCGACTTGTGCGAGAACAGGCTGCAGAAGCCGTAGTCGCGGAGGCAACCCTTCCTAAAGGCGACGATGAACCTCCTCCCGAATTGGAAGGGGTCAATTACACCTCGTTGACCGAGCAAAAAGAAAATGCCGTTGCTCCCCAGCCGCTTCCTGGTAGTACAGAGGATAGCACAGAGGGTGACACATTCCAGGTACTAGGAACTACAAAAGAGTTGTGTGTCATGCCAACTTCGGATAATTTCAGTCGGCTGCTGCAGGTGAGCCCCGCTTCATTAATAACCGAACAAAAGGGGGACCCGACGCTTAAGCAATTCCAGGACAGTTCGAAAGAGGGAATCGCCAAACGAAATGTGAGATTCCAAGAGAGGAGCGGCATACTCTATCGAAAATATCTAGATAGGCGAGGAGTAGAGTTTGACCAGGTAGTCGTACCTCAGGCGTATCGTCAGGATTTGCTTAGTTTGGTGCATGGAGAATCATGGTCAGGCCACTTAGGCGTAAAGAATACGAAAAATCGTCTTTTACAGGAATACTACTGGCCTGGATGCTTTAAAGATGTAGAGAGGTTTGTAAAATCTTGCGATGTGTGTCAGCGAGTAGGTAAGCCGGGAGATAAGGCGAAATTTCCAATGAAGCTGGTACCCGTAATCACGGAGCCCTTTCGTCGGTTGGTAATTGACACAGTAGGTCCTTTGCCCAAGACAACTTCAGGCTACCGTCACATCCTGACGTTAATCTGCCCAGCTACTAAATTTCCAGAGGCGGTCCCGCTAAAAGAGCTAAGTTCCGTGGAAGTAGTGAACGCACTTCTGTCCGTGTTTGCCCGGGTAGGCTTTCCTGCCGAGATACAATCAGACCAGGGCACCATTTTCACGAGTGCCTTAACGACAACCTTTCTAGAGCGGTGTGGCGTGAAATTATTGCATAGTTCAGTCTACCATCCGCAGTCGAACTCGATAGAAAAGCTTCACTCCGTGATGAAGCGAGTGTTAAGAGCCTTATGTTTTGAACGAAAAACTGACTGGGAAATGTGCTTACCTGCAACAATGTTTGCACTAAGAACTGCACCACATGAGACAACAGGGTTTACGCCAGCAGAACTTGTTTACGGCCGCAGACTGCGGTCTCCTCTTCGTATGCTGAGAGAGTCGTGGGAAGGTCAGGGTGATGATCCTGTAGTAGCGGAATATGTCCTCACCTTACTGGATCGTCTAACAAAAGCCCAAGAACTGACCGAGAGTGCGATGACCAAAGCACAGCAGAAGGCTAAGCTTTACTACGATCGGACAGCTAAAGCACGACACTTTGCTGTAGGAGACAGGGTCATGTTGTTGAGGCCCTCCCAAAAGAATAAGCTTGAAGTGCAATGGGTCGGCCCGGCCAAAATTACTCGAAAATTGTCTGACACCAACTATGTGGTAAAATTACCAGTAAGTCGTAAGGCACACCAGGTGTATCATAGCAACTTACTCAAACCCTACAAAGAGAGGGAAGCCATCGTGAACATGACTTTAAATGTTCCGGGAGAGGTTCCGGCAGAAATCCCTGAATTAGCTCCCGAATCGGACGAAGTCCCGATCGAGAAAAGAGTTGAGGATTTAGTATCAAAGTCACAACTGACAACGAAGCAGAAGCAGGAATTGCGTGGTCTTTTGACCGAGTTTCAGGACAGATTTGTAAGCGAGCCAGGCCGGACATCCGTCCTCACTCATGACATAGAGCTTACCTCGTCGGAACCGGTAAGATCTAAGACGTATCGGGTGTCACCTCGCCGGCTTGAGCTAATAAAAGCAGAGGTTAACAGGATGCTGGAATTGGGCGTGATTGAGCCGTGTGAAAGTGATTACACTTCCCCGTTAATTCTTGTGGAGGTACCCGGCAAAGATACGCGTCCTTGCGTAGACTATCGTAAGTTAAACCTCATCACCAAGGATCAGACATACCCGATTCCCCACATTGAGGAACGCGTCGAGAGGGTAAGCAGCGCGCAATTTATCTCAACGCTAGACCTAGTGAGAGGTTACTGGCAGGTGCCGCTCACCGAGAGGGCGAGCCGGTATGCTGCATTTATTTCACCATTGGGGACATTCCGCCCTAAAGTGTTGAGTTTCGGCCTAAAGAACGCGCCTTACTGTTTTTCAAACTTAATGGATAAGGTTTTGCGGGGTCAAGAGGACTTCGCATTGCCTTACTTGGACGACGTCGCCGTGTTTTCCTCGTCCTGGCCAGAACACTTGGCGCATTTGAGAGCAGTACTGACACGCCTACGCGAAGCAGGTTTAACGGTAAAGGCGCCCAAGTGTCAGCTAGCACAAGCAGAGGTACTCTATCTCGGGCATGTTATCGGTCGAGGGCATCGCCGTCCCTCTGAAATGAAAGTGGCAGCTATCCGAGACTTTCCCCAGCCCCGAACGAAAACCGATATTCGGGCTTTTCTTGGAATAGCTGGTTACTATCGTAAGTACATCCCTAGATATTCCGACATTGCCAGCACTCTTACTGACGCGTTGCGCAAGACCGAGCCCCAAATGGTCGACTGGGATGAGGAGAAAGAAAAGGCTTTCCGCGTTTTGAAAGCGGCCTTGTCGAGCCAACCTTTGCTTAATTCACCGGACTACTCGAGGCCTTTCATAGTCCAATGCGACGCTAGTGATAGAGACATGGGGGCAGTTCTTAGTCAAAGGGATGAGGGGGATCAAGAGCATCCCGTCCTCTATGTTAGCCGGAAACTCACCCTTCGCGAGCAGGTTTACAGCGCTAGCGAAAAGGAATGTGCGTGCTTGGTTTGGGCAGTCCAGAAACTGGCTTGTTATATTGCCGGAAGCAAGTTCATTGTGAAAGTGGACCACTGTCCTCTCACCTGGCTACAGACCATGTCCTCTAAGAACGGCCGCCTGCTGCGTTGGAGCCTCGTTTTGCAACAATATACGTTTGAAATACGCTACAAAAAGGGTGTACTCCATGGCAACGCTGATGGCTTAAGTCGATGCCCCTGACGCGAGAGGATGTCTCGAGAACTCTGGCATTTTTTTTCCTGACCTAGACAAGAGCTAGTGATTGTTTTTTTTACTCTTTTAGGTGTACTTGTTTGAAAACGTTGAAGACACGGCTATCCAGGGTTTCGGGTTCGGTGTGCTTCCAGTGTTGTTGTTTTGTGTCACCTTAAAGTGTGAGTAACATTTTGAATAAATTGTGTATTTCCTTTAATATCAGTTAAAGGGGAAAATTGCCTGGTGGAGTTTGGCGGAAGTGTCCGGCACTCACCGGCTGAGTAGTTGTGTTTTCATGTGCGTATGTGGTGTCTGTTGAGCCCACAATGAAGCAGGTGTTGCCCTCTACTTCATCAAAAATGGTCGTCACCAAACCGACTGCCGGCGCTGATCTCTCCGGACAGTGGCTGCAAACCTCAGCCCATCGAGATCTGCACCCCCCCGCGCGAGAGACTGTTACGACCGGCCCTAGGGAACCAAGCAAGATGAGTTTGGGGGAGAACCGGTTCTTGACCGACGGTGTCGTCCACCCCCACCTCCCCATTCAGGCTCCTCCTCTCGTGGGAGAACTCCGGAATCTGCGGTGCGTTCGTGACCATGTTGGCAACATTTTAGGGCGCCGGGACCATATATGGACATCGTGTTAGGTTGTGCCACTCCATGTGTTGTGAGAGGTGTTTCCCCCTCCCTCGTGGCCGAGGTGCCGGGGACACCGTATTGGCTGACGATGCGGACAAGGCGCCCAGTGTCAACAACGCGGCGCTATAAAATGCCGAAGACGTTTTGTATCACACTCACTCTTCTCTCTTTGGGTCAGTTGACCACTTCTCCACATGTAAATAAATCTCTGTCGTCTGTTCGGGCGCTTCTTTCTCGCTGAATTGTTGGACGATGGATCCTGCGACGGGGCCAGCTACCGAAAACGAGACCGGCAGGACCCGGAGTCCCAACAATACACAGCTCAGATAGGGGACTCGCGTGTTCGCGTTTACAATTTTTGCGCAAATCTTTTCAAAGTGACTTCTCAAAGTAACGAATGATTTTTAACTGTCCCTTGAGATTGTATTGCGACAACTGCGTAGTTTCCCCTCCTCTTTATGTCTCTGAAACACCCTCAATTTTATGATCTTAAGTTTGTCTTGTGATATTTGACTTCTCTGGCATGTGGCATCTGCCTAGTGTACCTTTGTTTCTATTTTTTCATTTATAACCTCCTCTTCTTGATCTACAAGAAAGAAGTATGGATTTCAAACCAAATTCTCTGTATAAAGGAGTGGTGTGATAGGCATGACAGAAAAGATAGTAATTCAGTAGGACAATATACTGAAACGATTATGCACCTTTCTTGTGTTCAAGCTGTCATTAGCATAATTAGCACTTCGTGTTTACAAATAATCATTGAACATTTTTCAGAGAGGTTTTATTGCATCAGAAAATTGGCTAACTCCATGACAGCCCATGCCTTCTTTCCAAATAACGAACAGTTATGGGCAGAAAAGTGGTAGCACTGGAATTTTTTAGCAGTTTATTTAATGGACCCGAGTCGGGCATATAAAAATTCGTACCCCTGCTTCATGCCTGCTCTTTTGCCACTCTAGCCGAGAAACGCATCATCATACGGCCTCTCGCGGAAACGCTAATCTACGAGGCCTTTATTGTCTCATAACAATCGGAGATGCTCTCAACGATATCAAGCACGGCTCCAAGCATGTCTAAATTGCATCACAAAAGCTTATTGACAGCACTTCATATGACCATAAAGTGCGCGGCCACATGGACAGTGCAGCCGGCGCGTGAAACCCTTGGTGGGGGCGTTCCGTGAGGATGTGCGAAATGTGTAGCTACCATAACCAAAAAACGGCGCGTGCTGCGCTTGGTATCGTATTTTCGAGTGCTGGCGTGTGAAACTGCTAGCCGCTGTTCTGAGCAATCCTTGGCAGTGGAAGAGGGGAGACGGCGAGCTTGACTGTGGGATCCGCTGCCGATGCGTAAAGTGCCCGTCTGTGGTTCGGAGGAGCTAGCGAGTGATGTGCTTCTGTGCTTGCAAAGAAGTACATTAGCACGAGTGCACTAGCGCGTCGTTCTTGCCCTCAAAGTTAGTCTCGCCGTCAGTGGTGTTAGGACAAAGACGACTTCGATGACGCGCCGCGCTCGTATACCGCCCGCCCTCTTGTAGTAATCTGATCCAGCATCCACTTACAGCTCTTAACTAAAGCGTTATTATATCCTAAGTGATCATCAAGCCGTGAGCATGTCACGAAGTAGCAGTTTTCGACAGCCATGTCCTCGCGACGCATTAGCACCAGACGACGATCTCTCGGAGCGAACATCGGGCCAATTGCGAGGCGAGCTGGAGCAACATGGCGGCCGCAGCCAATCAGGGGCCTCGAAATGACCTTCATACATTTGCTTTTTATGCACTTGTTTTTAAACGGAGGATCCAGCTGATGCGGAAAATTTTAACACGAAGAAATGCTTTTTTTGATGAGCCCAAAAAGCCAGCTCCCAGCCGCGCCATCGCGAGGCTACAATTTTCGGAAAATCGCTGATTTCTCGCGATTTCCAGAAATATTTTTGCTACCTAGGAGGGTGAAACGAATTTCCCGAAGCACTTCTGTGCCGTTTTCAGTGTAGATATTTTGTAATCAGATGGCAAAACGGTTCCAGAAACTGACAACTTGATTTTCAAAAAATCAATTTTTTTTTGTCATTTTTCGCTATACGAAAGCGGCGTCCCATCTTAAGTGCCAGTTTTCTTAGGTGTGTGTTTTAACCCGACAGACCCACTTAAGAAAGCATAGCATGACTATGGCTTGATGGATTTTCATGAGGTCTGATGCTGTTGCATAGCGTTCCCCAGTCGTTATGTTCTATTTTTCTTAATTACTTCAATTTTTACTCTAATTCAAACGTAACTGTAATGTTCTGCATAAAAAAAATGCAAATGAAGTGATAAAAAAAAATCGCCCCCAGGTGGTCAAAATTTCCGGAGTCCTCCACTACGGCGTCTCATAATCATATGGTGGTTTTGGGACGTTAAACCCCACATATCATAAAAAAATCACAGCATATCCACGGAGTGAATGATGATTGGTGGGGCGCAGCGTTCGTCAGTCTGTCTGTCCATTCGTTCTTGCGTCCACCTATCTGTGTGATCCTTGGTGCATCGGTTCGTTTGTTCATTTGTCTGTCTGTCCGTCCATCTATTTTTGCGGCCATCCCTCTGTCTGTCCATCCGTCCGTGCGTGTGTCAGTCCGTTTGTCCGTCCATATGTCTAGAGAAAACTCCAAGCACAGCCATCTCATATCTTTTCATCATGTATTCATCATATACAAGTGCCCCCATCCAGGAGACATTGTAAGGACCGCTATTTCGGGTATGTGCCACTGGTGGTTACGTACTACGAGGGACGCACGAGCCACGCCATAAGGAGCTTCGCCCCTAAAAATATATGGAGAATGTCACAGCACGTATCATTTTTATGGTTAAAAGAGCACCTGTGGGCTTTTACAGTGTTTTCTTTTGTCACGACAGGCTTTCTGTAAGTTTTGTACAGCCTTTTCGATGGAGGCCAAAATGCTGTAGGCCCGTGTGTTTAGATTTGGGCGCACGTTAAAGAACCCCAGGTGGTCGAAATTACCAGAGCTCTCCACTATGGCGTCTCTCATTATCATTTGGTGGTTTTGGGATGTTAAATCCCACGTGTCAATGCAATTTTCATACAACTATGATGCAAGAAAATATTTACAATGTCAACACTATTGGAGGTATCCTAATGAAACTTTGCTAATAGTCATCATCAAAAAGGTAGAACGGAATTCTGCATTTCATTTCCTGCTGCCTTGACAACCAAGAAAGCGTCACTTGGTGCCATTGAGACACTTGAGTGCAGCACTATAATTACCTGTTCTCAACTTTAATTTGAGGTAATTTTACCTTCTTGACATAATTTTACCTTCCTGACTCTCTCTTATAAAAAAAAAAAGATCAGCTAAGCTGAAATTTGCCGTGGTACCCAACCGTTTTCAGTAAGTGGAGTGTATTTATTGACCATTACTTAGAAAGTACTTTCCGGCCATGTTTTGGATATCTCGAAACCTTGACTGAGAGTAGAACTTGTGCGCAGCGAGGCTCGCCTGCAATACTGAGCGACTGTAGCACGGCCGCTACAGCTGATGCGGAAGGCATCAGGCGGCAAGACATGTTCATCTCACTCAACAGTTTTAGTACGCTTTGGCGGGATCATGCTGCGGGCTGGTTCAGGTGGTCTGAAATAAATTATTTGGAAACCAAAACCAATTTAATAAAGTTTTTTTTTTTTAAATAAGTGAAAAGAAGCACGAGCTTTCTTTATTTCTTACACATATGGCTTCTTTCTTCAAGCATGGTGCTAATGCTATTCTGTTATAACTAGAGATGTGCTAATAGGCGAAATTTCAAATGTTTTTCAAATAGTTTTTGCTATTCGATTCGATTTGCACTGGAATTTTACTATTCAGGACTATTTGAACCTCCCTATGACAAATACAGTCGTCAGTTTGGCAGTAGCCCCCTTCAAATTTTTTTTTTGTAAGCTTCACCCAATCACACTCTTTGATGCGAAAAAGCTGCCTTTTAAGCTCTGCTACCGTCACATCTGTAATGACTCAAGAAAACGCTGGTTCTAACATGGAGATAATACATGTGGCAGAGTGGGGTCAAAATATTGTTGTTTTTGACCTCAAATTTCGGCGAGAAGTTTGCAAAATCGGATGTCAACTGTTTTTAGCATCCGAAATTTCAGATTTTTACTGATTTATTTATTCAAAGTACCTTACAGGCCCAACAGGGCATTGTGTAAGGGAAGCATCAAATGAATATATGCATGGTTCTACACAACCTATATACAAACAATAACACAAAATAAAAATAGCTGCAATGTTCATATATATTGTTTTTATATAAATGTTTGTATATATTGACGTCTACAAAATAGACTTGGAACTCCGGACTCGGAGGGAGCACATCTTTGTCTGCCTCATCAAAAAAATGAGGAGTAGAGGCTGAGGAAATAGAATTTCTGCCGTTCACGTTGTATTGTTCGCATCTCTCTGGTTGCACCAAATCTTATCCAAAAATGCAATTTGGCCTCTGCGTTGCCTCATGCTTGATAAAATAGCTGTGAAACACCAGCGTGCAAGCGCTTTATCAACCTAGCTTAAAGGAACACTTTCATGTTGCTATCTCATAAGAATATGTCTAAGAATCCTCTCCAACATATATATTTTTTTCTTTCTGCAATTTCACTTCCATTGTGACGTCGCTGCAAATATCAGATAGCACCTTTAGTTTTCCTGTTTTGCTCATCAGCCAATCAGCGCAGATGGAAGGTGACAGTTTGGCAACATCTACAAAAGTGATTATCTCAGGTTACTGTTCCAGGAAAATGAAAAACACCTAAACTCCCAAGTCAACATATCTTCGGACTCCACGATGTAGAAAGCTGTTTTACTCAGTCCAATTTGATTTTCTTCACATATGTAGAATTTGCCAAGGCTGCTCCATACCTTGTTCCGGTTCTTATCCAAAATGGGTCACGGTCTGGAACGTTGAGGCCCCACCAACCATTTGCTCCGGAAACCTTGTTGTTGACAAGCTGGTGCTCGCTGTTGTCTCACCCAGGTGCAACAGCCTGCAGTTGCTCCCGTGGCGCGCCAAGTGCCCCTCATCACGGGTGGCAGCACTTCAGTGACGTCCAACTCTCTGCTCATGGTGAAAGTGATGCCTAGCAAGGTGCTGCCCTCCAAAGTGCTCCAGGAAGAGATCCAGCAGTTGGGTACGGCTAGCCTCCCCACTGGCCCGCCCGCTAGGTCGGGTGCCGGTGGCAGCAGCGGCAGCATGCCGCCACCGGCCGGCCCAGACGGCTCGAATAATGTATACCTCTGCTTTGTGTAGAGGCCCAGTACCGCAGGGTAGTGGATGGGCAGAATCCTGTGCCCTGGCTGGCGCAGCGTGGGGTGCTCCAGACAGACTTGCCATGCAAGTTCTGTCGCGACGGCAGGGCCCTGCTTGAGCCGGACAGTGCGGCGATCAACGGCTACAGCTTGCGCTGCCGCCAGGCCAGGTGGGTCCTTGTCCCAGGGAGGGTCAATCTGTCCTTCATCCTGAGCATTCAACGAATCCGATGCATTTCGTTTGTGACCCTTGCGGGCAGCAGGAAAGTGTTCGTCCGGTTCTTTCTTCTGCTGGATTTTTGGCCACAGTTCATCGGGCAAATGTGGCTGCCTGCTGCCATGTGAAAGATGGTAAAAGAACGAATGGGCAAGAATTTCTCGGTAATATACATGGAACTCGAAAATTCTGTACTGTGATTATGAGAAGACCATCACTTACAGTAATACGGAAAGGTGGGCTAGTTGGTTTTACACCACAGGTGGACGCTGGTCCTTCTGAACCTTTCGTTTGTGTCTTCGTGTTGCACACGTAAAAGTTTCATTATGCAGATAAGTTGTGTTGCCTCTTCTGCAGTCACCGATAAGCACTGTGTAAATTACTTTCAGTCTGTGCTTCCCTTTGGCATAAGTGTCTCTATTAACACTCCGTACCCTTGTGTGAAGTTCCGTTCAGCTCTGTGAAGGCTACGGGGCCCCTTAGCCAACAAGAAGGGCTTTCAACCCCTCCACAGGTGTTCATCCGCTTCGCGTCTTCTGCTCAGCGTCTCCTGGCTGGCGTCAGCTTGAGCACATAGGGCGAGTAAAATCGAGCAGACGGTATTGCTGAAAAAAATATATATATATATGGCTGCACCCATCACAGCTGGTGCCCTCTGCTTCGAATCAAGTCCTGATGGTGTGCTTTGTGACCCGTAAGTTAAACACATGTATTTGCTTTATTGTGCTGATGCTTCAACAGCACTCTGTTTCAAACTGTTGCATTAATAGCAAAAGCCATCATCAAATTCTCGGAGCATTACGCTTAGCGGGCATAGCTAATCAAAGAGGTGATCTCGCAACTAATGACAAAACGTATGTGATGCTTTGTACTCAGCTTGAGATGGCACAAAATGATGGCTCATTTCGCTGCAGTAGACTTTCGTTAAACAAAACATGAAGGGACCTGAAAATATGGTTAATTTAACAGGAGTTCCGTTTACTGAGAGGAGAACAGAGTTGCAGCGTTGAAGTATGAAACCGATCCTATCAGAGGCAGTTGTTCAATTTAAACAGCAGTCCCGTTTAACAGATTTCCGTTTACTTATAGTGCAGTGAGCGAATAGCAAGCGTAAGTTAGTATCAAAGCGGGTGCTCATATCTGCATTTGCCCTGCCATGCTGATTTCTAACCTCAGTTACCGGGGTTTACTGATACATCAATCAAAGGCACACAACAGAAATGCGAAAAAGAATAAACGTATCACATATCATTGTGAAGTAACTGGTGCCAGACAAGCACAAATGTCTCAACCCTGCCAATTGATAGGCATTTGTGTCTGGAACTATGTTTTTCTGTGCAAGAGTGACTTGCTTACACACCGTAACCTTGGTAGTGCTGAACGGTAGTGATGAGACGGGGCGTAAATGTACTTTGCCTGCATGACAAAACATTACATTGTTGTACAGGGGAAAGCCAAGTTGTGGGTTCTAAAGCTATTTAACTATACAGCATAAGAGGCTTCACAAGAATCCAGTGCGTGTAAATTCATTGGGGCATCTACAGGCCAATGCTGCACACGCCTTGATTAGTCTGCAATTCAAAAGACCTAAGAGCCAGGTGCACGGCTCGGTGCGCACATATACAGTCGTTGCTGCCCAAGCACCCAATCTGAGAGGGCCAATGGCACTGCTCTCTGGGCCCCTTACGTGAGCCTGTTTGGCCGCAAGAGGGACATTCAATTGAAGGTCAAACAGGTGCACGTTGTCTCTTGTACCTGGTGGGTTTCGAATTTACTGCTACTCTCAGCTGCATTGTTGTATCGTTTTGGACCACAAGGCAAGTGTTGCTGTATCATGTGAGCCGGTGGTCTGTTATGAAACCGGTGTTCTTAAACCTGCCTTATTCAAGTGGCATAACTTGTTACTACAGTTTCAAATTTTACCTTAATTTGAATTCAGGTGTATTGAAGCAGCACTTGGTTTCCCATCAACTTCTCTGTTTTTTTATAATTTTTTTACTGAGTGGCCATCTCGTGATAGTTTAAGTTGGATGATTATGCTAGTCTTAATAAGTATATTGAAGAGAGGCATTACCACATTCATTTCTGGATAACTGTGGAGCATGAAGATATTCCTAATATGCCTTCTTGGAAATCTTCACTCGATTTGTTGCGGTAAAATGTGAAATCGGCACGTGCAAATGCTAGTGCCCTTTAGAAACTTTGTTTAGGCATATTTGCTGTGTGCCACAGTCTAAAATAGAACAAAGCATGTGAAATACTTGTTCCCAGTCTTTTTATGCACACTGTAACTTATGCATAACACAATCATTTGCAATGCATAGTCTGCAATGCCATACATTGTGTGAGAATTCTGTGTATAGTGGCTGGCTGTTGTGCAAGTGTGGTTCAAGAAGATTGAAAGCTGCTCTGGTATAACTAGTTCTTTCACTTCCCCCAATCAGTAATGACTGGTGACAGTTTGTGCTTAAGTGCTGCATGTGCTGTGGCCTTTGTGTCATCAGCAATGTCATAATCACATGTGTGATAGTGTTCGTTCATTTCAAAATAACATGAATAAAGGGGGTGGGGTGGTAGTGTTGCTCCAGTTGAATATGACTTTCTATAGGTAAAGTTGTTACTTGTTTACACTTTGGCTACCTTTTCAGTGCCGTAAGTTTTGTCAAATTGCATTGAAAAGGTACCCTAGTTGGAGCCTCGTCACTTAACGCTAGCCACGGGCTCTACCTCATCTCTACATTGCTCTGAAGGTGTCGGCTCTGACAAAGACAAGTACTCTTGTCGAAATATTCGCTCCAGCAACACTGCTCATTTGATCCCATCATTGCAGGGCATTACATCATCCAAATTCCACCACAACTTTAATACATCACAAATTTTTTTTTTTTACTTTCAGGAATTTCGCACACATATTTACTCTTTTGTTTTTTTTTTTCAGCAGACAGGGCTTTATTTGATTTGATTTTTTCCAATCATTATAGTAAAAAGTATTTCACAATTAGTGGCTCGAGGTCAACTTGTGTTCATGTAGAGTTGTACCCATCTGTGATGAATCCGACAAGTAAGTTTCATGGGTTTGTGTTGTCCGAAAGTTATCATTTAGCCTTCTGGGATATTGTAACTAAAAATGTTTTCAAGATTTATATATTATTCAGGAACAGCCCGGTTCACATAGCTGTACCTTGACCACAGGGCAGGCTACTGTCCCGTCATTTTGCCGCATCGCGACCCCCTTTGGCACACTGGCTGCCGACAGCAGTAGACCAACGTTGGCAAAAGGGCGAGATCGCAGCAACGGTGTAACAGAGAGTTAAATGCAGGAGACACTGCCGCTGGAGCGCGATGCGCGTACGACAGATTTTCAAAGGCGCTGTCGGGGACGCAGCGGAACTACGCATTAATTTGTCCGTGACCTTACATGCACCACAGTTAGCAACGGAGCACTATAGGTGATGACGCCATTGTAACGTTATCGAAAGTGCATGGCCTTTTTTATGTTTGCCATTGTGCGGAAAAACCCTTCAGCTCATTCGCATGACCATATCCGCTTCCATGAAATCTTTTTGGAACTTTGAAGAGAGTATGCATGCTGAAGTAGCGGCACAGCTGACGGACGACTTGCAGGCGACATGTGAGTGTACGTTTGTACGGTGATTCATTAGCGAAAACTGGCGGGGCTCTACATGAAATGCGCTAACATCGTACGTCGAGCTGAGCACGCCCCTTAAGCTCACTCCATCAGCACTGTGCCCTGTAACGTATACGCGTGCATTTGCCCTTGCATAGAGATATTTCTTCTCTTCGTGCCCGCTCGGCACGGGATTGAGCAAAGGTGTGAAGACTGTTTTGTCGAGCCAATGTGGCAGTGGCAAATTGCCTACGTTTCCACAAGCGACACCCACTTCCGATCCCGCGCACAAGGGCGCGGCAGCGAGCGGACGGTGTGGTCGGCATGCCTACTTGACCCGTATGAGCACTAAACCTCTATGCCACACGTATCGTTGGTGGGTTTGTCGCGATAACGTGCTGCTGCATTCGTCAGCAGCTGTCATCATGCTCCCGTGAATTTCCATGCCGGCATCACTGCGCTGACACCTAAGTTGTAGTGATCACTGAGTGATCTACTGAGGCTCTTATCACAAATTAGCGAAATCGTAAGTTCTTCACAGTGGCATGCTCAAACGAATATTTGTGAACATCGAATATGAATATTACAAATGCAATATTTGATGAATAACTTTCGAATATTTGCGCACCCATAATTTATACTACAGTCAAATCCCGCTACAACGAAATGAACGGGACACATAGAAAAATTCGCTATCGCGGAATTTCGTTGTAGCGAAATTTCATCTATAATTTACAAAATTTGGTAAGATCTGATGATTATGACGCTTCCTTTGGGCCCAGCAAGCACATGCATTAAACTCTCGCTAACTCAGTGATACCTGGCCAAACACTGGCTGAACATATTTTCTCGTGTATAATGCAATCAAAATATACAGAAAATGTGGAGCTTAAGTTAGAGTGCAAGTTAAACGAAAATTCTAGCGCAAAAAGTAGGCTTCATGGCATGGCTTTACGGCAATGCAAAGAAAGTGGCTTCTTGCAATACACAAGGCCTCTCGCGGTTTGCGATTGGGGGTGTCGGTTATATGCATGGGTGGCTTATACAGAAGAAAATACTATATTCAGACTACCCTTGGGGCGTGCCAGGTGCACAGCGCCGCGAACGAGCAGGCCAAAGCTTTGCTAGAGGTCGACTGATAACTGCAACTGAAAGTGACGGAAGCTCTGCACTACCGGGGCCGTGTTAGCTGTGCACCTTTGGATCGTATTCGCTATCGATAAACAAGACTATAGTTATCGCTGTTTCGTGCGCAGTGGTTGCGGCAAACAGCAATTCAGTTTTCAATTTGTGCGCGCTGCACTGGCTGTGTATGCGATTTAAGACTGCGTTGCTATCTTTGTTCTCATCGTTACAGCATAAAATATTGGATTTAGTCAGTGCTTGTCGACTGTGCGCCTACTTCCGTGATTGCCCATGATTGCGTTCAACACGACCGCATATGAATTCGCAGCGGTCGTGGCAGAATGCATTTACAGTGGGACTAGGTGCGCGTTGCTCGTGTGTGCACCTTCACGACACGTGGTTGTCATTCACGATTGCACGGTTAGTGACAACTAGTGGTAGTTTTATTTTGAGCATGACGTCAAAAACATATGGCAGGGGTTCTTGTAGATTGCTAGTCTGCTGCGGCCCGCACGTACATCAAGTGTACCGGCAGCGTTAAGGTGGATGGACGAGCTGTTCCCGAGCATCTCAATAGCAATAAATTTAGCGGGATGTGTGTGTGGTAGCAGAAAGCTGTGTCTATGATGAAGACATAGTTGTTATGATACAATTATGCGCTCTGGATACCATGAGCCGTCGAGAAATTACCGAGTTGGTGTAGGAATTTTGTGGCAATTCAAGGCCAGTTCCTTTTCCTTAGGGTGTAGCACCCGCGAAAACTTTGTTAAATCAGAAATATCCGGGAAAAGTATTCTTTGTGACAAGACATATTTAACATTGATTTCTATGGGTGGCTGACGAAGAACAGAAAATTATTCGTTGTGGCGGTAATTTCGTTGTAGTGGACTTTTTTATAGTGGGGTTCGACTGTGTACTAGTTGCTATCCTTTCACATAACTTTGAAGTTTGATTAGAGCAGCATAACTTTGAAGTTTGATTAGAGCAGCTGTGGGCCCGTCTCAAGTGCCGATTTTTATTTGATTATTGTGATGCTACTATTTGTGGTAAGCGTGCGCAGGGTTTGTCACTGAAAGTGCCACACTGTTTTTTAGCCCCATTGTAAATCATAATTGCAAAGGAGCCTCTTGGTTGTGTTAACATTGTTGATTGATTTGTGGCTTTTTCTCTGCATTGTGGTCTTGGTTGGAACAATCTTCCCTATAGTTGAGCTAAGTACAATTATGAAGCCGTGGAATGGAGAAAATCTGTGCTGGTTGGTTCATGATTGTCGGCTGTAAACAATGTTAATAGACAGGGCGAAATTGAGTTTGTCGCATCTTTTAGCAATATTTTCTGTTTATAAGTGTGATGTTTGCATATAATCAAAGTGGCTGGGAAGATTTGACTTTGCCTGCCTGCCTGCCTTATTACTGCTGCTTTTTGTAACCTTCCCAGGCTTTGGCTAGATTCCAACTCTTTGTTCTATTGGCAAGTGCAAAGCACATATGTAACAAATGTAGAGAATCATTTTAATAGCAGTGCATCTGTGATGGCATTGCATATCGTACTACAGTCAAACACGGATATATCGAACTCGAAGGGTATCGCGAATGAGTTCGATATATGAAAAATTCGATACAAAAAAATAGAGGCCCAAAGAGCTTACCTATAGCGGATCATCACCTACAATATGTGCATTTAATAAAGACAACTAATTCCGCACACATGCCGCAACAAAATGATTTATTTGTGTGAAAAAAAATAGTTAACCTTAGCCTGCTTCTTCATTTTTGAAATGTTGAAGACGCTGGTCTCGATCTTATCACAACTTTCGAAACGCGTCGTATATGCACTCGTTGTTATCTTCTTCACCGGTTTCCACAAGTTCTGCCGTCTCGAAGCCTGCCTTGCGGAAGCAGTTGACCACTGTGTTCATCTTCACGTCTTGCCAGGCATTGAAGATCTCCACGGTAGAAAACTTCACGGAGATTTCCGGCCACTTCTTTGTCATCCACTGCTGGATGTCCCGGCTGCTGTCAGCTTCGCTTTCGCCAGAAATGGTTTTGCCAACAATGTTGTAACGCTGCTTAAATCTGTGAAGCTATTTCCGATGGAGGCGGAAATGTTGTAGGCCCGTGTGCTCAGATTTGGGTGCACGTTAAAGAACCCCAGGTGGTCGAAATTTCCGGAGCCCTCCACTACGGCGTCTCTCATAATCATGTAGTGGTTTTGGGACGTTAAACCCCACAAATCAATCAAATCTGTGAAGCTACCCGCTGCTGTCGGCAAAATTGTTTTACCGAGTACAGCGGCAAACCATTTGGCCTTGGCGATCGGCATCGGGCCATCCACCGGAATGATCTTCGCACACACTTCTAAAAACCAGGCATATAGTGCCTTTTCTACATTCCCGTGGGCAGAAACGTGCACATGACCGGCTCCCGACGTTTGCTGTTTTGCCGCCTTTGCCTTGATATCTGCCTTGTTTTTCAACAAGTGCCGAAGCGTACCTTCCAGTTCGCGCGGCGTTCGATATATTCGAGGGCGGATAAAAATACTGTTTGATATAAATGTGGGAATTCCTATGCTTTTACAAAGGAATTTCAAGGGGATAACTTGCAAGTTTGATATACCCAAAAATTCGATATATGTGGGTTCGATATAACCGTGTTCGACTGTATTATCATGGTCACTCCCTCAGAAGCCACCAGATACGCCACACAGGTCTTCGAGCGCTGTTAGGAAAGGGGCTGTACGTACGGAGGATATTTGTGTTCGATAACTGTGTTCGATAAGTGTGGTCAATAAGCGTGTTCAGAAAATATCGGTTTGGAATGGAGTTTCAGAGCTTGAATTTCTTGAGCAAGTAACCTCATTTACAAAACCAGCAATTGACATGAGGCAACATGCTGGGATTTGTACTAGATGTTACATAAACTATGAGTGGTTTGGAGCATTTGTTACGAATAAACACCAACTTGGTTTTTGTTTTTTTGTCGCTGCCGCACGAGGGTTATTTGGTAAATTAGCATAGTGGCATTATTTCTGAATAGGCAAGAGTGTGTGGTGTGGCACGGATACGTATTCATTATGGTAGCAGGTATGATTGTGTTATAGCACAAAAATGCTAATGGGTTGCACAAGTGTACAGTTCTTGCATTTTGTGACATTTTACAGTATTTCTCAATAGCTATTACGTTGGCATATTGGTGTGCAAAGTGTTGTAGTCTACAAGTGAGCTTGTCATTGGTCCATTTTTAAATTTTGGTGCCAGATTTCTTTCAAACGATGGAGTCGATTCCGGTCATGATTGACGTGTGTCTATACTTTTCAGCACTTGATTAAAATTGAATTTTGCATGTGTATAACATTTCTTGCAATGGAACTATTCTCACAATGTCCAATTCGGCAGAGCACAATCAGTTACGCAAAAATACGGGGAGTTTTGTCGTCATGCCACTATTGACTACATTGTCGCACCGAACCCGCCAGCACATTCCCAACGTAAAAAGCAATAAGCGGACGTAATGTACAGATACAGGACTCTTAAAGAAACTTGACTAGCCTGAAGTTCGTCTAAATGTGTTGTTTCACGAACGATACAGCGAATGCGTAACGACCTTACAGAGGCGTCAGGCGGGTGGCCGCGTTAAACGTAATTCAAGGGCTAACGTGATTAGACTTCATGCACGGCCTCAAAGATGTCTATCCAAAAATGGATCTTGGGGGGGGGGGGGGGCAGCAGTCATAGTGGCAAAACACATTTTTCTTTCTCATTTGTGCCGAGAGTTGTGAAAGCTGCATGGCGTCAATTTGACGTTGCGGAAGGAAGACCGGAAACAAGCAATACGCTGCTCGCTAGCTTCAGCCAATCAGTGGAGGCTGAATTGGCTGAAGAATGGGAACAGTTAGGGATAAGAGTTAATGGAGAGTACCTTAGTAACCTGCGTTTCGCCGATGACATTGCATTGCTGAGTAACTCGGGGGACGAACTGCAACTCATGATTACGGAGTCAGACAAGGAGAGCAGAAAGGTGGGTCTGAAAATTAATCTGCAGAAAACGAAAGTAATGTACAACAACCTCGAAAAAGAGCAGCGCTTCGAGATAGGTAATAGTGCACCTCAAGTTGTAAAAGACTATCTCTACTTAGGGCAGGTAATAACCGTGGAGCCGAACCTCGAGATTGAAGTAACTAGAAGAATAAGAATGGGGTGGAGCCCATTTGGCAAGCACTCTCAAATCATGACAGGTAGACTGCCACTATCCCTCAAGAGGAAGGTATATAACAGCTGCATCTTGCCGGTACTTAGCTATGGAGCACAAACCTGGATACTTACAAAGAGAGTTCAGCTTAAATTGAGGACGACGCAGCGAGCCATGGAAAGAAAAATGGTAGGTGTAACCTTAAGAGACAAGAAGGGAGCAGAGTTGATTAGGAAACAAACGGGGTTAAGGATATCATAGTTGAAATCAAGAAGAGGAAATGGACATGGGCCGGGCATGTAGCGCGTAGACAGGATAACTGCTGGTCGTTAAGGGTAACTAACTGGATTCCCAGAGAAGGCAAGCGGGTTAAGGGGAGACAGAAGGTTAGGTGGGCAGATGAGATTAAGAAGTTTGCGGGTATAAATTGGCAGCAGCAAGCACAGGACCGGGTTAAATGGCGGAACATGGGAGAGGCCTTTGTCCTGCAGTGGACGTAGTCAGGCTGATGATGATGAATTGGACGCTGTGAGAATAGCTCCCCAGTACTGTTCATTGTTATAGAAATGTGCTCAGAGTTAACATGACCAGTATGACCACCTCTTTATCATTATATTCCATATCGTGGCTTACATTGTTATATAATAGACGACAACCTCACCTGTAGATTTTCGCTCTTTTGTCACTTTTTTTTATTAATAATATTATTCCCATTGCTATGTCATGTTGACAGTGCTCTTTAATGAGCTGTACGAGTAGATCAAAATTGTATCCTCAGGTTGTCTTGTAGACTACCATTTATCCAGGTTGCATAGGAAGTCTATTGCTAATACATTTTTATGTAAAAAAACAAAACACGTGATTTCACTGTGGGTCTATTGAGAGCATATTGTACATACTACGTTTTTTTACTTGTCAAAATTTCGGAAAGCTATTCACTAACCTCAGTGCCCTTGTGTGTTTTCTGGCACACTGATTATGTTGTTGCTGTGTAATGGATGGTGATAGCTCTCGGTGTGACGGAGAGTTGATTTCGTAACATAAGTCATTTTTTATATTTCAGTTCACTCACAGTTGAAGATCAATCTCTGTTAGTTGCCTTCTTTTGAGGGTTCGTACAGGTCCTTGAAGTCCTTGAAAACCCTTGAATTTAAAAAAATGCATTTTCAAGGCCCTTCAAAGTCCTGGAATTTTTGGCCATCCTTGAAAATTCTTGAATTTCCTGAGCAGTTAACTCTCATATTGGCATCGCGACGTCCTAAATGTGGTACATCGGTGTGTCAACCTGTCAAATTCCCCATTTTCGAAGCATTAATGCAGCGTGGGTGCACATGATCCCATTTTGCAAAAGTGCATGTGAAAAAAAAGTTTAGTTTCGGGAGAGGGTGAAGCAGTGAATGTGATATCAAGAAATTGGAATGTCACTGGAATGTCACTGGAAGAAGGGCAAGCAACCCCATACATGAAACGTGCCGCTCAAGCACGACGGACGCACAAAGAGACAGTACACAAGATGAGTGCTGATGAACGACTGTCACAGCTCGATGCTGGAAGCGTGCTGCTTAAACGAACCCAAGAGGGGCGCTAGAAAAGAAAACACATGTATCCACAGGATGAGTGTAAATTAACCATTGTCACAGTTGTTACTTCTTGGTTGTTGAGCAACGTGCTGCGAGTGTCAAGTGTGCACAAGCCGACACTCTTGATGGGGTGGTGCCATCATATTTCAAGGCTATAGCCAGCACTGTGTGGGTTTAAGAATATATCTTAAGTTACTTCCTAAGTGTACCTAAATGCTCATTCTCCTAATTGAGGGCTATCGCGAGCACATCCAACACTGACGTAGCTCTATAGGAAGGGCAACGAAATTTCTAGAGACGTCACACCAGATCTATAGTCAGGTGAGTGATCTCCGGACTTCTGCCCCGTACATACCGGCAAAGCATCGCGGCTGCTGCAGGTAGTGGCGAGTTTGTTTTGTAGGTGCTTATGTGGCACATGTGTGTGAGAGCTGACAATACTCAGCATGATGCGTGCAAAGCTTTGTGATCAGCTACACTGCTACGTGCCTGCCTAACTTGGTCACCACTAACAGGACCTGAAACTTGTCCGTATCAAAAAGGCGACAAATTATATAGTGAGACTAAATGAATCTTGGTGTGTGTATCGTGCTTATTGGAGCTGTATTAAAGATTGCAGTGAAGAGCCTGCAAGCCACAAATATTGTGGCACGACCCCTTTAAGGCCAGACTACACATGCGCGTTGAAGCCCATAAGCGTGTAACTTTCCAACATGGCATCGTGCCCTCTCCCTATGGAGAGTGTGAGAGAGGGTGCAAAAAGTTCTTAAGACTACACCCTTTTTTTTATTCCTATATTTATTGTAAGTGAATAATATTGGTAATTTTTTAAAATTTTAGAGTGAAAAATTTTAACTTAGCATGCCGCTTTGAGTCCTTGAAAACTTGCAACAAGTCTTGGAAAGTCCTTGAATATCCTTGAATTTTCGCTTTGGAAACCTGTACGAACCCTGCCTTTCTTGATTGTTTTCTTTCTGATTGTTTGTTGCCGCAAATGCGAAGAGAGTTTCACCCAGTGATATTTTTTTTAGCCAGACTTTCTGAGGTGGCCTGTGGAAGCCGTTTTTGCGGTGATTGAGATGTCAAGGCCCCGAACTACAGTGTTATCACAAAAATGTGTGTTTGTTCATTAAGCCTCGTTCACGTGCCGTGCACTTTGACATGATGATGTTAATGTGACAGCGTGTGCTTTTCACGACTGTAAGCTTCTGCTTAGGTGTCATATTCTAGGACATAAAGAAAAAACAAAAATATTGCTGCTTCTGGCTTGTTCCTTTTGCTTTGGCCCTCGAATAAGGCACATACTGTAAGAAACATCATTATCTTTTGCTGACGGAATAAAAATCTGTCGTTTTTTTCACTGACATCGAGTTTTGTGTTCGTTGTTTCCTTTAAATGAAGGTACCGAGCCAAAGTTCACAGTGTTGGCTACGAAAAGCACGAAGTAGATTCCTTTTTGATTGGCCACTAGCAGCGAATTGGTCTTAATATGCATTTGAATGCTGTCTTCCACATCAGCATTGATATGAGCACCACTTGCACAGCTTATAGTCGTGACATTGCAGCCCAATGCCTTAAGAGTGTGTTCTATGAATCACAATGATTAATGCATGTTGGTGAAAGCTTGGAAGGATTGACTTACCTTTGCACTCTGGCTTTGTTTGGAAAGCGAACAGCATCATCATTTGCATATTGGGAACAAATGGCTGTTTTGGTTGTAGATGTTTATGAAAATAGAGCCAAATTTCAATGGCAGATCAAGAGCACTGTGGTTCCACTGAGAACACTTGCTGCAAACCTACATACCAAGAATTTGTACTTCAGCAAGAGCAAGTCCGAGTTCCCTTGGGAAATCTGGGAATGGCAAGTTTATCTGCCTTCTCCACTGTCATGCTTAGGTTACCACATGCGCTTTTAGGCAAGAAAGGCTAAGGGTTCCTACGCTCTTAGAAATCACACAACCCCCTGGCCATTCTGTCAGCTCTAGTAATTGAATTCAGAACATGAAATACTTTGGTAAATGAAGTCTTGGGGGCACTTTTTGAGAAAGGAACGTAATCGTTAAAGTATATGACATCAATGGCAAATAGCTTTTTCAGTTACGCCTGCAACTTCAGGCCTGTTAGTTGGAAATAGGGGAGCTCCTATTGCAGGCAGATGGAAAGTTTTGTACATGTGCACGCAAAGTAACACAAAATTGCACAATCTCCTGCTAAAAAAAAACCATGTGTGCATGCAAAGCAGCGGGGAGACGGTTTGCTTGAGTAGGAGGGGGTGTACTTTACTGAGAGGTTGTATTGGCTAACGCTGACACTAGCGGTGGCGTTGATGCTGACGCTCATCGTGGGGTTGCACAGGAGAGAATGAGGCATGCGCGTGCTCAGTCATTTTATACCTCAGAACTACTGTGTGCAACCCCAGATGAGTACGTAGTTGTCACACCACCTGTTGTGCGCCGCTCCGTAGAGTAGAAGGATACCTAGAGGAGGTGCACATGCACTGTTGGGGGTGTGGACGCCACGGAAGGGGAACGTAGGAGGGGAGAGAGAGGTAAAGGGGATGCGCAAGCGCAGGGGGTGTGGACTCCGCAGGAGTGAGGGACACAGCCCCCAGCACAAGATGAAGTTCATTGTTTCTCACATAGTTTCAAAAAATCAAAAATTATCACAATAAAGCACTCTCTTGATGGCAGCCTTCAACTTGCACTATATCAACCGGCAGTTTCATACAAGCAAGCACCAGTGAGATGTCAATAGCCATCAGTTGCTGTGCCATTACGAAAAAAGTACACACCTACTGTATAGTGTTCTCTATCACTCAATGTTATTAATAATTATTGGGGTTTAACGTCCCAAAGCCACCATATCATTATGAGAGACGCCGTAGTGGAGGACTCTGGGAATTCCGACCACCTGGGGTTCTTTACCGTGCACCTAAATCTAGGCACACAGGCCTCAAACATTTTCACCTCCATCGGCCACCGTGGCCAGGATTCAATCTCGCGACCTGATATCACTTAAGGTCCATACTTGCACTTGAAAAAAGTTGACTGTTGAGTGATTTGGTGTTTGACGTAGAAACCATTGTGAGAGTGCAACTAGACAGGACAGAGGAAAAAGAATAGATGTGGACCTGTTCACGTCTGTGCTTTCTCGACTGTCCTGTCTAGTTGCACTCTCACAATTGTTTCTATGTTCATACTTGCATCTCTATGGTATTTATAAGTCGAGCTGCTCCACACAAATTTAAAATGACCTTGTGCAGGATTTTTTTTTAATTATTATTTCTCATTTTAGGAGGGGCTTCCATCTTCTGTTGGAATTTTGAATGGATTTGAGCTATCAAAATCCTGCTGATCTTTTGTGCAAATACACAAGTCAGTGACAAATGTCGGATCAGGCAGCCCTTGGCAGCAGAAACCTTTATATGTGCTTATTACCAATAACTACATTGCTTTTAGGGCACAAATAAGAAATATAATGTAGTATCCCTATGGTTATGGCAGCACTAGCAAGTCACTGTTGAGCACAAGTACAGGTTCAGGTTGAATGAATATTTTTAAATAAGGTCGGGCAGTTTCCTTGAGGTGATTTTGGGCAAAAGGAAATTAACCCCTGTCTCTTCAAAAATTTTAATCTTGTGGTGACAAGCCAAGTGTAGGTCAGATTTTTTTTTTTTTTTTTGTGTAGTGGAGTAATCAAGAATCCACGCAGCCTAGGGCATTGCATGTGTAATTATTAACACATCTGTATTTTGGAAAAGACTGCATAAGAAAGGCAGTATGACCTTACTTGTACACATCTATGTAGTCCTTTGTCGCGTGTTGCAGGATGATATACCGCCACAGTAGCACAGGCAACGAGTATTCACTCCAGACAAAGGCCATTTCATATTGAGCATGCACTGACCATTGGTAGTAATGTAGTTAACGAAAATTTTTGAACATATAAGGACATTGCACATATTTAGCACTTGCTGAAGGCTTCAGTTTGTATTTCAGAAACAGCAGAGGAAAGGTGCCACGTTTTTCAAGTCTATTTTAAAGTTGTTTTTATAAAAACAATTCAGAAAGAGAGCACATCTTTCTATTAGAAGAGAAGACGCACAACACCTGATTAGTGTTGAAATTTTGTGAACTCCAGCCACCGGCTCAAATTCATCCATGAGGGATTTCTGTTGATATTCTGTGCTGCCACATCATGATTGAATATCATTATTACCTGGAAGCAACTACAGGCTTTTCTTTCAAGTAATATGCATGTGAAGCTGTGTTTCCATCGCAAAAGGATTATCCTTGTTAATTTTATATTCAAAAGTGTAATGTACGGTGATAATGTCTTGTACTTGCCATTTTTTGTTTGTTTAAAATAGAGCTTGAACTGTAAGAAACAGGATTTAAACCCATTCAGCTGGTAATGGCATGCAAAGTTTGTCATTATAATTATTCTATTTTCAAATCAAGTTCTTTTAATGAAGGATTATGGACATACTCTAGGTTTTTGTACGTGGTCATATTAAAAGTATGGGGTGCAAATATTGAAATTCTCGAATACAAATTGAATACAAATACATAGCTTCGAATACGAATCGAATATCGAATAATTAAAAAGTGCAATTTTTTTCCACCAGTAATATTTTACTCAATCATATATTTAGGTCGCAAACAGTACAACTGTTAGTACAGTCAGTTATTACACATAAAAATTTTAAAAAAATACCACCATCTGTACTTGCCAGAAAGCATAAGACTAATAGGTGAGCTTGTGACTGTGATGTTGGGTTCAATTCACATGATGAACAAATTTTTTTTTGTATATTTTTTTTATGTGGTAGCACTTAAAAAAATATAAAAGCTTTTGTACCTGCCTGTTTAGCTCGAAAGACCCCAATTTTATAGTTTTCTTTTTAATTTTGTCCACTGTTCTCATATCCGATCAAGTCACTAAGGAAAATAGGAGTACTTGGGGCGTTTTTCAACTACACAGTGATACTCGTTATCTCGCTTTCTTCCGTTGCCGTTCCTGGGAACCGTGCTCGCCATTCTATGATCAAGAATGCTAATTTCTTCTTTCCTCTCTTCTTCTCCTGTGTCACGAAATGTTTTTTGCGCCTTAGTCATCTGCTCCAAGTGAATTTTAGGTTCAAAGCGAATAGTGATTTTGGTTTAATAATTTCGTATCGAATACTATATCATAAAGAAAAATGGGCATATTTATCATGACCTAACTAACCTGCACAATATTTTTTTTAATGAAGTAGAGCCTCCTACGCAATTTTTTTTCTCATTCAAAAGAAGTAAAAAAAAACTGAGTAGTAGCAGGATTTTACTTTCAGCTGGATGCGAGTCATAGCCTTAAAATACGTAGCATTTTAAGATTTATCATACTTCGAGCATATAAGCCGCCATAACTAGCTTTTAAACTTAATAAAATAATTGATTTGAGAAATATTTTAACTTAAAGGGGTCACCCCGCCGCGGTGGTCTAGTGGCTAAGGTACTCGGCTGCTGACCCGCAGGTCGCGAGATCGAATCCCGGCTGCGGCGGCTGCATTTCCGATGGAGGCGGAAGTGTTGTAGGCCCGTGCGCTCAGATTTGGGTGCACGTTAAAGAACCCCAGGTGGTCAAAATTTCCGGAGCCCTCCACTACGGCATCTCTCATAGTGATGTGGTGGTTTTGGGGCGTTAAACATCACATATCATCAACTTGAAGGGGTCGTGCGACACTTTTCAAGTAGCCATGGAATGCATTCACTAAAAAGCTTGTTTTGCATCATGAATTAACCGCCGCAGATATTTTTAAAATCCGTCTAGTACGCGTGGAGTTGCAAAGATTTCTCGCACGCTGCTAGTGCATTCTCTCTTCTTATCTCAACGAAAGCACTGGAAGCTAAACAGGCAGGGATGGCACGAAAAAAGGAAATACGTCATAAGTGCTTTCTGAGCTTGAGAAGAGGGAGAAGAGCAATTTTTATCTGACTTTGAGAATTTATTGTGAATCGCACGACGCGTGCTGCGCTCTAATATTTTACTTGTGTGTCCTCAATAGCCTCTACTACCGATCGGCAGCGTTTTCTGACAATGCTCAAAAAGTGTTGCAGGGCGCCTTTAAATTTGAAGGGGGGCTTTGCGGCATAGCGGATTTCTCCTGGGTAAGTGCTTTCACGGTTCAGCACGCCTACACTGCAGTGAAACCACCTTTACAGGCAGTACATTTCGATTAGTATGCATTTATTAGTTTCTTGTGAATACTTCGAAATTTTCAATAATTTAAATTCAAACCGAAGCGAATTTGAATACTCTCATATTCTTTTGAATATTCGAAGCATTTGAATAATCGCACAAGCCTACGAACGATTATTAGCGAACATCGAATATTCGAGTTAGTTCGACCTACGAACGATTATTAGCGAACATCGAATATTCGAGTTAGTTCGAATATGAATATTACAAATGTAATATTTGCTGAATATTCGAAACTTTCGAATATTCGCACATCCCTAATTAAAAGAAATGTTGTTATATCAGTCTAGCGCTCGTCTGTCTCTTGTCCTGTTTTTTTTGTGCTCGCTAATAAAGGTATATCATGAACCGCTACATAGTTTGTGAACATGAAATTGCTTAGTTTAATGTGTTGTGTACCCGCAGCTTGTCACTTCAGAAGTATTGAGGCAGTGTGCGGTATGGTGCCGCCATCAGACTTCAGCCAAAAGTAGGGCACATGTCTCGATTTATTGGCAATCTCGCATCGTGCTGGCAGCTGAATTCGAGAATTAGTCCCAGGCTAGCATTGCACCAGTGGCTTTAAACTGCTACGGTTGCGGGATGGCAGCTGATGAATGAACTACATGGCTCACAACAACCTACTTTGTCAACTGGTATCCCATAAAACTGGCAACTCTACCAACTATGCACACGAGGTGTTTGCATAAACTTCTCAGAGCAGCTGTGTCAGTTTCAAAACAGCAGGGTGCCAGTAACACGCACAGCAACACAATGTACCGATGTACTTATCATGAAGATGCCTTGGCATAGGTTCTCATCTAGCATCCCAATTGTGGTGTTGTACCACCTTAGAAGAACTGCCTGGCTAAAGCAGCTGCTGCTAAGCAAACATTGAGGCGAGAAAAGGGCCTATGACTAGTCCAATGCTCAAACTGCACTGTTATAGAGGCCGCACTGGAGTTGGGCGCTATATCGTAAGTACAAACAGCATTAATAGCACCGCACCTATAGTACTTTTTAAAATTTGTCTATTTGTCGTTATCTGGCAGCACTTTTATGAGACCAGTCTATTGGACAACTCATTACAGCTAGTCAAAGAGTGCATTCCATGGAATCGCCTGTGCAAGACATTCCAGAAGGCTTTTAACTCGATAGCAAAGAGCTAATTTCACGGAAATTGTGGTGTCGGTGTTGGCGTGGTAGTTTGTGAGCAAAAAAATATAATCTTGTGCATGATCAAAAAAATAAATAAAATGCGAATATAATAAAAAACTTCGGCTCCAATGAGCATTGAACCCAGGCCATTCGTGTGGCAAGTAGGTGTTCTACCTCAAAGCCTCACTATTGCTTGAAACCAATGCAAAAAAAACTCATTATGAATGTTATGTAGTGAAAGGAATCTTCTTAACGCTCGTAATATTGCAAGGCAGAAGCGTAGGATCGTTCCAGGCATCAAAACAAAGAATTGCAAAATGAAGCCCACCTATTACAAAACGCTCAAGCATATGTTCATGTGTTACGAATGTGCAGTGGATGCTTCGTTGGTTTGCAAAAATATAGTTATGGTGTAGTAGGCACCTAACAGTTCTACTTGCAGTAGACATTCTAGGATAGCTTGAAACGACCAATGTTACGCGCGCAGTCATTCGTTTCCTTATGTGACAGTTCAAGCATGTACTGAGATTTGAAATGAGGCCAGCGGTTGAGAACACGATGATGTGCACGGGACCAGATTATGCTATCATGTTATAACTCGAGGATAAGCCGAAGCTATGTGTCCTCAAAGTTTGTTTTCTTTATACTTTTTTCCTGTCTATGCAATGTGTGGAGTACACTGTAATGGCCTCACCCAAATTGCCCGTGTGACCGGACCATGTCACAACTAGTCCAAGACAACCATCAACAGTCATCATCATCAAATTGGCAAAAAGCTTGGCAATTGAAGGCTGATCATGTTGGGTGACGAAGACACATTACTGTCTGTTTTTCATTGAAAATGTCACTTCCTCCAAGCTCACATGTGTTTACATATTGGCTCAATGTACTTCTAGTGTCATTAGAATTTTGTTTTAGTGGGAATAGGGAAATGAAAGTGTTTTTTGCAATTGCCACACAGTTTAATGGAATACTGGACAAAACTTTTGCCGCCATGATTTTCAGCCCAAGTAAAAGCCTGGGGGCTGAAACTGGTTGACACAACATTATCAGGCAGAACTAGCAAAAGGAAATGACCTTGATAAGTTTTTCTCTAACTGCCGCGTGTAGCAGTCGCGCCATAGATTAGAAGAGGTGACCATGGGAAGGGAGCTTGGATGTCATGAGTCTCTCCTTCATTTTTTAATGTGTAAGCTGAGTATGGGTGTTTATGCCACGTACTCAGTTTTACGTATCAGGCATCCTTTAGGCTGGCCTTCCCCTCCGAAAAGTCCTGCATACATCCCTGGAGGAGACATTTGACTCGCCAGAAAGCATGCAACTACGCTCCTTGCATAATAGATTACCCGTCAAGAATTCCAGTCATTGCCTTTGTCTGTCAACCTACTTTGCCGACGCTATAGTCCCTTGAACCACTACAAAGAGAGCCACCAGGGAACAACACTCCCTGTTGCTGGTGCATCTCAGTACCTTTGTGGAAGAGAAGAGTGGAATGCAAAGAAGTGCACAGGAAAGGACAGCAGGACAGGAAAGTGCTCAACAGCCGCCAGCCTTTGTTGCTGCTGCTTTCTTTGCTCGCACGCATGTCGTCAAGTCACAGCCATCAACACGCAGCTCCATGTACTCTGGCGCGCTGTTGCCACATGCTAACAATGCAGCCATCTGTTCGAAAATGAACAGTGTTTATTAGAACAGCCATGTAAAGTCAAGTTCCAATCGTTTGATTTTTTTTTTTTTCAGTATCCTTTTAAAGTACTTTTTTCAAGTCTGAAGCGAGCACAAGCTGCTCAATATGTAGAAGTGTGCTTGCACTGTAGGACTGTTCGTATTTGAGGTCGTTTTGTGAGAGAGTACTCTGGTGCATTTCGGCTGGTGCTCCTCTACTCCGAAGAGCGTGCTGATTAAAATACAACAGACTTCTATTAAACGGAACCTGAAGGGACCACGAAAATGCATTCTGTTTAACAGGAGTTTTGTTTACCAAGAGTTTAATGATGGTGGAGAATCCAAGTATAAAACCGCTCGTGCTGCAGTAAGTTGTTTCGTTTAAGCAGCAGTTCCATTTAAAAGATTTCCATTTAGTGAGGGTCTACTGTAGTTCTCATGTCACGACTACCAGTGAGAATCGTAGTGCAATGCCAAAGATTATTGACAAAGAAATGGGCAAAGGCTAGTGCTATGGGCCTTCATTGTGCCATGCAATGAAAATAAGTAGTCCGCCCAAAGAAGCAAAAACAGAAACACTTAATTAAAGAAGAGATGATAAGCAGCGAGATATTATACAACCTCTTCAAGCGCTCGACTGTTGAGACATCTGGTCGTCTGACTTACATAACTCATCTTTGTATGTTGCTTTGTCCATCGTCCTTAGCTTGGTGCCATAGCTTTTGTCAGTAGTCCTCTGGTTTGTGTTATTCTTTCTTCATCTGCACATTTGCAGCATGTGCTATATACATGTTTGTATCTTGTTAACTTACATAAAATTTTTGCCGTGTAATAGCAGTGCTCTGGTGCGTAGTTGATGAGCACATTGTTATTTATTAATGCAACCTACATCACTCAAGTGGTCATTATCGTAGGGTTGTACAGTCTCATAAGGCACACGTTTGTGCGGCAGTGCCTGCATATTCACGTAAAGCACATGTCTTGTATTGACAAACAAAAAGCATCGGCTGGAAGATCGACAACACATGCATCAAACTTATTCCACTCACGAGTAGTAAAACGAAAACAAAGAGGTAACAAGAACACTGGTACGACAGCTCACCTTACTTCTTTTTTTTTTTTTTTTTCGTGTGATCATTTCTGTGTAACACATAGTATGGCGATGCAATGCAACACTTTTTTTGGGTGCACTAGATTGAGATTAAAATGTTCTTGAAGCGAGATTTGTTTTGAGACTTTTTTTTGTTGAACTTTTTTCTGACTGCGATTCTTACGTGCGCAGGTGCAATCGCAAGAGCCTGCTGCAGCAGCCCGCCTTCTTTGCACGCTTCGGGCTGCCGCTGTGGAAGCTCATTTGCCTGGTGTACCACTGGGCGCGCCAGTCCGACCTCGCAACGGTGCTTTCCGATGCCTTAGTGGATAGCTATGTGGTGCGCAATGTGTGGCGCGGTCTGCAGGAAGTGTGTGCCCGTGCTGTGGCGAGGCGGCGGGCCATGCTTGGCGGACAGGGCATCCACGTCGAGGTGGCGACTGCCCAACTGGGCCGCTACCTTGTCCTAGGCGCTCTCGACCGCTCCACTCTCGAGACGAGGCTCAAGGTGGGTCGAGTTCTTCCGGCAGGTTACTTGTTGGTCATCTGCAAGCCCGTAGTACTCACCTACCACATAACATCATTGGGCAAAAGGAATGTCCTGCATTGAGCGCTGCTGCTGTGAGAGGCACTGGTTAATGCTCCCAGATTTATGCATACATAGACCTGAAAAAATAAATGGACGAGGATGGGTGTCGCTTAGCCCTTTCTTTGGTAGTGGGCGCACCTTTTCTTGTGTTCAAAGATAACAGCAAGACAGCTGCTGGAGCTAACAAAACCAAGTTTGAAAGGAAAGTCAGCAATTCATGGAAACAGATATTGTAGAAGCAATTACTGTATTTAATCACGAAATGAACACACTCTTTTTTGTTTGTGTTTTTCAATAAAGTTTACGCCAATTCGAGGTGGGGGAGGGGTGGGTCATTACGTGCGAGCAGATTAAGTCAAGGGAGTTATAACAGGGAGTTATAACATAATACAGAGTTTGCTGGATAGTATACTATGCAATGTCCCAAATACTTTTATGCACTACACTTCTGATCACACTACTTTCCTATTCATGGGAACTGGCTGTGTGTGGGTGGTATAGTCTATTTTTTTTTCTTTGCCTTTAACATAACATACCTGTTACTTAAGTGTGTAATGCCAAACTAAAGAAAGGTTTTTTCTTTCAAACAGCATTACTATCAATTTACGTGGTACAAAATTATTTTAAAAAATAATCATTTTCACTCAGTGAGCTGAAACAAAACGTATGTAAAGGCATGATGTTTAGTTCACAAAAGGGACAACAAAAAAGTTTTGGTGTATACATTTCATATTGCCATATTGTAAAATATTTGTGCAGTTTCTCAACAAATTTCAGCTTTCTTCTTCGGCACAAGAAGGTGAACAGCTTGTGTAAACAGTAACATGTTACTGCAGATTATGACCAATTATACGCCAGCGAGGTCAACAACTAGCAGTCTTCCTATGCAAAACACAATTCTGTGCACGGTAACTGTCGAGTGGAAGTGGTAAGAATTTTTGCCGTCGGAACACGCTAGGCATGGGGCAGCAGTGAAACAATATGAAGAGGAAACCAAGACTTGCCAGAGGACCATATTTTTACTTTTTTTTTTAGTGTGAACAAAACACAAGGACAAAAAAGAGATGGACGACCACTCGTCTTTTTCTTTCTTGTCTCTGTGTATTGTGTGCGCTAAGAAAAAACTTAAAATTTGAATACAAAACAACTCACTGAGCTATCAGTCTTACTCCTAGAAGATGCCTCGTGAAGTTACTGGCTGTTTTGACAATCTTTCACTATATGTGCTAGTGAAATCTGACGAGCTGTAGTTGCTCTGCAAGGTGCTAATAAGACCAGTGACCAAAAGCTCATCCACAGATGCATTGGAATCTGTATAAACATGCCATTTTTTGCGGAGTTAGGGCACATCATTGAAGCTGCCTCAGTTGTCTTCAGTGACATTTTTCATTTGCCCTGCATGACGAAAGACTTGAAAAAAAGATATTAGAAATGTTAAGAGTAGTGTTCGTTTTGCCCACTGATGACACTAGTTGTTCAGGCACGCTTGGAAAATGGGAAACTTCAATTTTAGACCATCGATACCATGCGACTTGTGGCGATAGGCACAGACAAAAAGTGTTCAAAATGGCAAGCAACACCACCTTGGTTTTCTTTGGCTCGAATGTGTGTTGGCCCGAGAGGTACAGGCTTGTGCTGCAATAACTTTTATTTCTCTCTCTCGTTCCCTGACAGGCCGTCTCGGTTGCCGTGGGCTGGAACTCGCCCGTATTCTTAAAGAGCATCGAGCTGTGGCTGAGGCCAGGCTCCGTCATCATCACCGAAGATGCCAAGTTCAACAGTTTGGCTGAGCTAGGCATTCTCGTACGCTGTGGGGCCCGCCCTGGGCCCGACTTGGTCCACACATATTTGATGCGATCCCTGACGGACGTCTTCGGCCACTTCATGGTCAACCAGCTGAAGTTGGAGACAGTGCAGGGCTTTCTGGACGAGCTGCAGTGGCGGGAGCGCTTTGCGAGCCACGCACGCGAGGCCTTCTGGCGCATCTTTGCTGATGTGCTTGACCACAGTGGGTGGAAGGGTACATCTGCATGCCTTTTTTTTTTTTGGTAGTGGGCGCACCTTTCCTTGTGTTCAAAGCTAAGAGCAAGACAGGTACCTAACAAAATTAAGTTTGAAAAAAAAAAAAAAGAATGTGATTCATGGAAACAGAAAGCGTAAAAGCAATTACTGTATTTAATCATGAAATGAACCCACCTTCTTTTGTTCTTGTTTTTCAAAAAAGTTGACGCCAATTTGGGGGAGGGGGTAGAGGGTTCATTATGCGGGAGCAGAATACCGTATTCACTCGCATAATCCTCACACTTTTTTTGCCAGATAACCGACGCAAAGTTGGGGGGTGCGAGAATTACGCGGGGAAAACTTTCCACGAAAACGTACAGAGCGAAAAAGAAAACGAAGTGGCCGCAAATCGAGATTCTCACACCAGCAACTAGCAGCAACCTTTCAGAAGTACTATTTAGAACTTACCTCATCAATAAAAGCAGAGGTTCAACACAAGGCAAGATTTATTTGAGACACAAAAAGTGGGAGCAAGTAGTCGAGACTTCGAATACCATACGCAATGCTTGTGGGCGTTGCAGGCGTAGCGGTAGCGTTCGACGCTCAACAGAAGCCCTCAAAAAGTAAGCGTAGGACATCAGTATTGGGCTGATGGCTATTTAACAGAATCGTCCGCAGCTTTCTTCTGAATAAATAAAGTTTACCATCAATCCCAGTTTTAGGCACATGGCAGGCCCAACGCATCTTGATGGCTTTCAGCTGCCGTCACCAGTAGCGAACACAAAACTCATAGACTCCGGAGGGCCTACAGGCGGCCCTGTTGCCGTTGTTTAGTGCATGATCTATCACTTGCAACTCGAAGCAGCCGTGAAGCTTCAGTATCGCCGCAATGCGCACTGGCCACTTCGGCTTAGCTTGGATTGGATTGAATCTCCATGCAATAGTATGCTTGATGCTTAAGAGATGGTGTGCGCTATCATCAGTGGCTGGAACGAGCAGACGACATTATTGCGGCAGTTTTCGGGGGTGTGATAATTACTCGAGGAAAAAAGAAATCACATTTTTCTTGGGTGATGTGGGGGGTGCGAGAATTATGTGAGTGCGAGGATTACGAGAGTGAATACAGTAAGTCAAGGTAGTTATAACAGCAATAATTTCACATGACTGCATCAAGCTTGCTGTCCAATCGCTGCTGGCCTTCAATTCAGTATCAGGACTGCGAAGACTCTATTTGTGAACATCGCTCCACACAAACTGAAACTGTCCTTGTTTCGACCCATGAAATGCGCGACATACTTTTTTATGTAGCCCAAAGCAATACATGCGCTGTCTGCACAGCCGCGCCACACATGCCGGGACACTTGCCGCAGGGTCCCGCCTCATGCTGTGCGGCTGCGCGGATAGCATGTGTACAGGCCAATGAGTACGGATCGATGCTGAAAGTGCCGTCCAGCCACTCGAACACCCATGCTGCAGCGTATGACCGACTTTAACATTAAAACCGACCGTGTCGCTAATGTACCGGCCGATCGTCGACAAGAATGCAGCATCGTATGGCAGCGGACGCACATACATCACGTCGTTTACACGGTTGCGCTTTGTGTTTTGATTTATTTTCGCGTCGCTGTCCGTGCGTGGCGCTATAAGCTGAAGGTTTCTCCTGCGATCAACAGATTTCGCTCTCCCGCAAAAGACACTATTTTTTAATTTTGATCTACGTCGTCTGCGCTCGTGCTGCTCGAAACTGTTTGGCACAGTTCTTAAACTACCTTTTGACTTTTATTGCATTGTTATTTTGTGATGTAGTGGTTTGATGTAACGTTGTTTTGATCATTAATGGCACTGGCTATCATAGAAATAAAATGCACAGATACATTAAAAAAGATTTTTTTTTCGGGGACCAAGGGAATTGGGTTATTACTTTGAGTGGGTTCATTACGCGAGCAAATACAATATAAGCGAGAAGTTCCTCTTTCTGACCTGTGAATGCACTCTTCTGTGTTGCATGCTCATAATTGTGACTGTGCCCATTATCTAAATTGAGATAAAGGGGTGTCAACAATGCATTCTGAGCTTCGGCTGTCATGCTTTATTTAATGGGGGCACCACATGCATGTCTTTAATGCAATGAAATGTGCTATCATGTCTAGTAATTAGTAATTTTAAACTTGCATGTTTTTAAGTGATTTTTCTTTGATATGATTCTTTTCTCTTTTTTTATTGACATCAGTGTTATTAGTGTCACGGCTAGGCATCTGCCAGCTTTCCCAAATACTTCTAAAGCGTTAAACCTTCAGCCACTGGTACAGTTTTGCAAATGTTGCACAAAGAAATTCTAATTATATAATTTGTTAGCAAAAAATTTGTTAAAGCTGTTGGCATGCAAAACAGTAAAAATTGCAAAAAAATGCGTGCAAGAAAATAAATAGTGGTGGCACTTGCAACACACTTACAATAACGGCACAAAATGCCATGTGCCAAAAATACATTTCTTTTGGTCGAGTTACGGGATACGATGCTGAAGCATGCGAAATTGGCAGTGCTGGCAAAGGCACGAAATAAACTCACCGATTGAGAACAGTGTCATCATGTTGTCAGGTTTTTTGGATATTTAGAGTTTGCCCCTTTTCAATAGGCACATGTCTCAATGTAGTAGATGCTTCTGGTGTAAGTACAGAATATTAGGCTTATGAGAATATTTGAATGCTTTGAATATTCAAACGAATAGTAGAGTATTCCAATTTCCTTAGATTCTGTTTTAAATTATTGAAGATTTCGAAGTATTCGCAATAAACAAACAGATATCCGCATGTAACTGCTTGTAAAGGTGGTTTTACTGCAGTGTAGAAATGCTAAGCCGTGAAAGCATCTATTCAGGGGAAATACGCTCTGCCGCGAATCCCCTCTTCAGTTTTAAAGGGACCCTGCGACTTTTTGAGCATGGTCAGAAAAAACTGCCGATCGATAGTCGAGGCTACTGAGAACACACGAGTCAAATATTATAGCACATCAGGTGACCTGATGTTCACAATACATCCTCAAAGTCAGCGAAAAGTTGCTATCTTCTTTCAGAAAATGATGCCACAATCTTAAAAGTCACTCGTCACAGCCATTGTATCAGCCACTGGCTGATTTGAGCATGGCGTGCTCAGTCATTACTAGGGTTGCCGCTGGAGGCCGCCACTTGTAGCAATTGCAGCGTACGACGAATATTTGCAACTCCACTCGTACTTGACAGATTCTAAAAATTTTTGTGGCGTTGAATTCATAAGGCAATAAGCTTTTTTAGTGAACCCATTGCATGGCTACTTGTAAAAGTGTTGCAGGGTGCCTTTAAATGAACACATATTACCCTCAAATCAATTCATCACTTTATCAAGCTTAAAAGCTTGTTATGATGGCTTTTATGCTGTAAGTGTAATACATTTTAAGGTTTTACGCATTACCGATTGTCAAATCCTGCTATACTCAAATCTGTTTCGACTTCCTTGGAACGAAAAAAAAAAGGCATATGCATAGAGGCCCTTTTTCAATTTTTTAAAAATATTGTGCAGGTTCGTTAGGTTATAATAAATATTCCTTTTTTTTATGTCATACGTACCATTCGAAATTATTCGACCAAATTCACTATTCGCACAAGCCTACGGAATATAATGCATCCTATTGTTACACGACACTATTTTCTTGCTTCCATTCTCTCTGTGCACCATTCTGTGTGTGGCCTTGGGATTTTTACAAATTTTTTATTTGTTGGGCTCTGTAAGTGCCCCACTATTCCAACTAAACAGTCAAACCTACCATAGTTGCAATATTGCGAGTTGATGGTACTGTATTATTTTTATTTATTTGTTTATTCAATCATTCATTAATACATTCGTTCATTCATTTACTTATTTATTTATTTACAGGTTCTACAGGCCTATATTTAGGCCTAAGCAGGAGGGGCGACAAAAAACAGAAAGGTGCACAATATCACAGCACTTGAATCAGACAACTTATAAAACACATGAATGGTTGTGTTATGGCACATAAACAGTGAACAAACCACAATAATTCATTCAGGCACTGAACACACGGCATATTGATACATCATCCAGAACTAAACTAAGGAAAAAATGGTTGACGTTGTTTTTCGATATCTTCGGACTGAAAAGCACTTGGCAAAAAGTTCCAGTCTGCAATGGTCTTGGTTGAAAAAACTATTTTGGAAGCGATGGTACGAGCATTGTCACAAAGCCCCACTTCACGGTTAAATGAAACTAAACGTTCCTTTCAATGTAGACCAAACCCCTTTAACGCAAAAGGAACTTGTTACTGTTTCATTTCAAAAATTACAATGTGTCATTACATAAACGTAAATTAAAATCCTTAAATGTCCTAGACTTGAAAAAAGTGTGAGCGCCTTCTATTATAGGAATTTATTGACGTCAATTGTCAATAATTCAAAATCGGCATACAGCTCTTATTGGAGTGTCGATTGTTAATAAAAGTTCCAAGCTCTCAACCAGCAGCAGCACTTCTGACAGATATCCACTTGGTATATATTGAAAGAAAAAAAAATGTAATAACATGCTCATGCTATAATTACATGCTACAAGTAGAGCCGAAAAACTGACTTCATGCTGTAACTATGCCACAGCATGCGTGATTTCACGTTTTTTCTCTTCATTACTGCTAGCACTAGTTTCATTTTCAATTGTCAGTCGACCCAGCAACGGGGGATTATAATGCTGGTGGACCTACGGTTGTGTAAATACGGTACATTTACAGTCTAATGTCTTGAAGTCTGATGTTTAAGTTCAGCCATTCTATCCCTCTTCCAGTGTCCTTTGAGGACATGCTTGGAACAGCTTCAGATACATCTGGCCAGAAGGTGCCCAGAGCAGAACCCGAGGTTATAGTGTGTGACAGCAGCTCGGAGGATGAAGGGGATGCTCGTGATAACAACAATGCCGCAAGTAATGACGGCACAGACTCTGCAATGGCAGCCGACCACTCCAAAAGAGCAGCTGATAAAACAGGTATGCGTAAGCCATTTCTTTGTGCTGACAACTTGTTATTATGCATTATTATGCACCAGCTCTCGAAACTGCAGTTGTTGTGATGCTCACTTGAGCATTAGAAAGGGCTTCGATTAAGCCTGGTGCACGGTCGTGCACGGCTCAACTTCAGCACCTAACCTAGCATGTACACCATCCAGCAAAAGTTTGCGGGACATATAATTTTCGATAAAACTGTATTCTTTCTTTGTTTGCATGTAAAACTCCCAAATAAGAGCTGTGGATTCCAGTAGTCCGCGTGACTTGAACATTTACCCTCTAGATTAGAAGGTTCATGCACTAAAGGAGCAGAAACTCTTGTCTGCAATGAAGTCCATATTCTGTAAATTTTTGCTGCTGGGGGTACTGTTATGGGCACAACTTGTATGAGAAGCAGAAGTGTCAGTTCTAAGATTTAACATCTTCCTCCTTATTTAGTAGCTTCATAATGATAGCATCAGGCAGCACGCAACCCTCTAAGTATCTAGACTCCCGGGATAAAAATTGTTTGTCTATTTACATGCACATAGCTTATTCATCAGTAACAGCAAGATAAATTCTAAAGAAACTTCACTACTATTAACAAACATGCGTTGCACTCGATGTCTGTGTAGCTCACAGATGTACAAAAATAAGTACCCTTAATGGCGTTAAGTGGAAACACAAAGGGGGAAAGCTCGACCTTTCAAAAGATTCTAGCGCAGCAAATAGTAAAACATTAAAGGAAAACATTGAAGGAATAGGCGCACTTTTTTTTTTTTTTTTCACAAAATCCGGCTCCAAGTTTAAGGTACTACGCAGGGAAAAATTTTATTTCCAGCTACAGCCTAGACCATTCATGACGTATACGTCACCGAAATCACGAATATCCGCAGTACAGCCAAAAGAGCCTTCCTCATAAGCTACACTAATGCAAAATGTGCTGATCATGCAGTCTCGCACGTCCGAGAATCGAGGTATGTGATGGGGTGTGCATTCAAATTTCCAAAAAATTATTGTCGAAAGACTCGCATTGTCAACTAAACGAAAGAGGAAGAAAAAACTATGAAAAGAAAGTATCATCATAGAAATTGGCCGATTACGTTTCAGGCCACCCAGATTATGGGCATTATCTCTGAACGGCACCAATCGTCTGATTTGACAGGCTCGCATCTCGTATCTAAGACATTGAAATCGAATTGCGAACCACCATTCGAGCATTACAAGCATCACTCAAGCCACCTTTCCTTCAAGTAGAACCACCACGAAAAGCTACGTTGATCCCATACAAAACGGCAACATTGATCGCCTGCGAACTGCACCGAAAAGCAGCCACCACTAATTAGGCCAAGCCAACGGTTCAGCATGTTGTCACGAGACGTTTGTAGATGACAACATGAAGATTGAGCGTCTAAAAAATTGCACTCAAGCACTGATCTAAGAGCTGTGCGCACGATACGATGTTTAGGCTTGTGTCGTGAAAATCAAACGCGACAAAAGTGTCCGCCGAGCTTGAAGTCCCCGTTGTGGCAGCAAAGGCGAAAGCTCAACTCGGAAAGCCGAACAGCTTTTTAAATGTGTGAACAAAGTGGGAAATGCGATAACAATGGCGCTTTTCCTGACAGGAAAATGCACTCAAGGATGCGATCGCGCCTTCCATGCAGAGCACGTGCTGCCAAACTAGCAGCCGGAGCCACGCCGGTGCCAGTTCAATGGTTGCAGTTACTGCGACACCCAAGAAACTGCCCTTTTTTTCTCACTCGGCGAGCCCGCGCAGCACCGCCAAGTTCTTTTTTTGTTGTTGTTTTTTCGCTTTTGTGTAGGTAAGAGCTAGGACGTGGAATCGCATTTATGCAAATTATACGGCACGGATTTACTAATCACGGCCAAGTTCGGGGTGTGCCTATTATGCTCAGAAATAAAAATGTGATTTCTTGTGGCCAAACTTTGGGTGTGTCTATTATGCGAGTAAATGCGGAACTTTAAAACTAGCTGGCGCATCACTGTTGTAAAGCATTTAAAATAAAAAAGACGCAGAGATACCAGCATGAGAAAAAAATTCTTTACATTCCCACAATGTGGCATCACATGTCATGCAAGAAAAAAAAAAATATCGAAGAGGTGCATTCTTAAACATATAAGCGATGACGTGCAGGTACGTCATCGCTTAAGAAACTCTGCATTGTCTCGTGAAGTTAAAGTAGTGGAGGTTAATTAGTTTATCTGGTGTAATTTGAAAAAAAAAATATTAAAGGTGGGAGTCACATGCAGCCTTTGTGAAAATAATTATTCTCTCAGTGGTTCTTTTTCTTTGTTTTTTAACTGCTCCTTTGGGCTATTATCTCATCCTTGGACAAGTGGTGTTTTCTTTTTATTACTCATCCTAATGTTTTTGGTGCTTCTGATGAGCTGAACTTCTGGTGAACTGAACAGGATTCCAAATTTTCGTTGTTCGCTCTAGGTGCTCATCTATATAGTGTAGTGGCACTCACCTTATAACCATCGTTGATGCTTCATGTAGTCGCAACTTTCACGACCTATAGATGGCGAGATTACATCCAACATGGCTGTCGTTAAGATGATCGCCCCGAGAGAGACGGTACCGGTATTACCGAAAACTACACATTTGGCGAAGAGTGCAATTCTTCACGCTTTGTTGGCCTTTTGATTCGTGTTTTTGAGAAACTAGGGGAGCGCTAACATACTACAGTCGAGCCCACATATAACGGCCCCACTTAAAACGAACTTTTGCTTAAAACGAACATTATCCGCGTGACCATGAAAATATACATTGGTTCAATGGCACAAAATCGCACTTACAACGAACGTCTCCGAGCGCCGCTGATCGGTTACAGCGAACGGAGTCAGCGGTCTGCAGACTTCCTGGAAAACCAATTGACCACCGATCAGGCATCCGCGAGGAGCCCATACATTCTTATTGTTAAACGCTGACCCTGCCTCCGCACACCTCTAGTTGCCACTCTCCCCGACCACTTTTGTTACGCACCCTTCTGTCCTTTGTCCACCCGCTACTCTGAGCATTCCGCATTGCCAGACGAGGCTCGTGTTTTCACACTGCCACCGACCTTTTGAAGACCGGTCGGCCATCTACCTTGTATTTGATCGCTGGTACTGTCATTGGCGTCGCCGGCCTGGAGTGACCAGACCATTTGCCAACATCGTCGGCCACCAACTGTATCCGATAGTCTGCGTCTAGTGCACGCGCGTATGCTATCCTACCGGCTGATAATTTGCAATTCGTTTCATGTTTAGGACTTTTTCTCGCTCACTTCGCACTCGATTCAGCATGCCTTTCGTGCGCGTACGGAAGCGCGAAAACGGCTGTTAATTTGCGCGGAACGAATTGCGAAGTATTGAAGTTCCTGAGACCACCCATACCCGCCGGCACAACAAAATGATTTTTTGACCACGGGTGCCAACTCTTCGAACACCGCCGCGCGCACCGAATCAGGCGGTCATGCACTCTTTCCAAGGTTTTCTACGGGCCAGTTTCGCGGACCATTCAGGCAAGCTACCCAACCTGCCTCCTTCCCGTGTGTTTTGGTTTTCAAGGTCACCCTCCCGCCACATCCACCCCTTTCTTTATCGCAACTCCTTGCCCTTCTCTCGCAAGTCTGCTCTCCTCTCTTGATCACAACCTGTTCGCCCGTCTTCACCGCTCCGAAGGGAATGGAACGAAGGGAATGGAAGTTCATTCACTTTTTATTGAGAAATAATCAAACCAGTGTTTGAAAGCTGTATCTGGTGAACTTAAAGCAGCTATCAAATTAGTGATGCACACTTGCGCTCTATGATATTTTTCCTTCAACGTGTACGGAGGGCAATCAACACAATAGCAGCAATTTGATTTGGTTGAGTCGGCATCCTCACTCATCACGTGCAACTGTCGCTGCTGGCTTTTTGTAAAAGCGCGATGAAGCTTTACACCAATGTACCAATTATTGCTGGGAAGTTTTTGTGCTCATCAGAAAGCTTCTTGATGCAAAGCTTCTTACCGTGAGGCATAACGAGTGCACAAATACTGTACCGTGCTGTCTCAGGGACAGATGCCTATTCTCACACACTGTACCAGCATGTCACCAGCCAGTTCTAAAAGGTTCTTGTTATATTGCTATCATTAGAAGCCTGTACAGAAAGTTTATAAGTGTATAAATGGCAGTTTATTGCAAAGAGTTCAAATGACCTCGGAAGAAAGGGCTGCACATGATCTTCCGTTTCCTTGCACCATCATGTGAGGTACGCCATTGACCTGCTCTTTACATTTGTGACGTTTCCATCCAAATCACACACATGTGATAGCCTGCTATGGGTGCTAATACGTTGCATAGAATCTTCCTGCATGCCATATACTGGGGAGAAGTGTTACATTATGCCGTACATTGAAGCACAGGTACAGATCCCTGTAACACTTTCTGAGCATGGTCAGAATACACTGCTGATCGATATTCGAGGCTCCTGAGAACACAGCCAAATACATAATATAGTGGAGCATGGGGCCTGGAATTTACAGTAAATTGTCAGTGTACTAAAAATCGCTTACTCTTCTCTGGACTATGGATGCTATATACTCAGAAATTATTGCGTCATAGGCCTAAGTATCACGTACTTAGCTGATTTGAGCATGGCGCGCTCGAGAATTACTGGAGATACCGCAAATGGCTGCGACGTGACCGCATGTGCGCGCCTGATCGCACTTAAACATCCCGCATTCGAAGAAGAAAAAAAGAGCGAGAGAAAGTGCTCAAGGTCATGAAGCGTACGTGATGTAACTTCTTTCCCCATGCCATCTCTCCCCTCTTAGCTTCCAGTGCATTCATCGGGACGATAGAAAAAGGAAGCTATTGCAGTGTGCAACAAATCTTCATAACTCTGTTTGTACAGGATGGAGTCTGAAAATTTTTGCAGTGGTACATTCATGAAGCAGTACGTTCCCTCAGTGAATTCATTCTTTGGCTACTTGGAAAAGTGTTGTAAAGCTCCTTCAACAGTCATGTTTTGGCAAGTTGTGAACTCTTAATAGTTGGTGCGATTAAGTTCGTGTCAACATACGCTAAAGCTGTCAGCAGAGGTGGCTTGAAGACATCTGAGCAAGCAGGCGGAGTGACCATAAATTCTGGCAGGGCGTAACACATTGCGTGCTGAAGTTATTGTCATTTGTGCTCCGCAGACCCTGGGGTGGAGACTGTCAACAGGTTCGAGAAGAATGGTGCACCAAACTGCGTCATTTTGGATGAATACTATTATGCAAGAAAGAAGCCCTGCCCCGCTGACAACCAGCTTGTAGAAACAAGAGGTGACTTTTGTTTCAAGGTTTGTAAGGCTCATTGCCATAAGCCTAAGAACAGCACTCTGCCAGGCATGAGTAGAGAATGGGACACAAGTGATGTGGTTCATGCATGCAGAAGAGAATCTCACTTCTCGAGATACGAGTGCTATAGAGGGACAGTATGGGTGTATACGATACAGTCTCTGTTCAACATTTGAGCCCACTAATTTTAATGCAGTAGACTTCCTTTGAGATGAACTTGAGAGAGCTTTGAAAATCTCTTTTGTTCAACAAGTTCAGCTCAGCAGATGTTAACGTTGTCGCTGAAAAAATGAACGAAGGCAACGGTTCTTTAACTATTTCTGCAGTACCAGAAGGTTCAATTAGAGGACTAGGGTATCTTAAAGGCAGTCTACTGTAAAGTGATGTGTGAAGCTTCAGTGCTCCACTGTGTTGTATTAGTTATTTACCATCAGGAGGTGACCTTTTAGGTTAGGCCTTTCAGGAATGCTCATGGAAAAAAAAAAATTTCCCCACCTCCCCGAAGGGAATCGTGAGGAAAATGCGAATTCGTTTCTTGCGCCGAGAGTACACAACATAGTAATTTTAATGGCGTAAATTAATGGCGAGACGAGGATTTGTACAGTAAACATTTATTTACACATTCATCAGCCAGTGAACGGCCAAGAGTGAGGCACGCCCTTCGCTCCATTTATATATAGGTACGAGCAAGCGGACGGGAGAGTGGGGTGCACTCTCCCGTCTGAACAGAAAGCGAACGGCGAGGGAAGGAGTAGTGAAGCACTGAACCTATCATTGAACCTGACAACTATAATTTCAGCGTCTTATCAACACAAACGCTGGGAGCACAAACCCTGAAACGCGTTTCAAACGCACTGCATTGAGCCGATGCCAAGTCATGTTCATGTCAGGGAGGTGGGGTCTCCAGTTGATAGGGACGTGGATAAGCGTGGGCACCCGCAACTGTTGCTGGCAGCTGCCAACGCCGAAGCGTGACATTGTGGGGGCTACAATTGCTAGGGACGCGTGCGCCCGCAGCTGTTGCTATGGGAGAGGGCGGTGTACAGATCCCAACAGATGGCTGAAATAGCCCGACTGAGAAATGCATTTGCATTTAAAAAAATGGTGCCTTGGTTCTCACTTTAATATGCAGCTCCTCTCTCTGTTATCAGTCATGAGCCTTCAGTTGCTTAAACAGCCGAGTAATTGTGTAACCAGTGCATGCCAAAGGCATTATGGCCTTGGGTTTTTAAACAGGCCTTTCTGCTACATCACGGAAATGAAAGGTGTTCCTCATGCTGCACCTTTACAAATGACTGGTTCGAGAATATGTCTATGTGAAGCTCGTATGTCTGTACGAAGCACAAATATTCTATGGCTTAAAATATTTCAATTAATATTATGCTATTCGAATTTGCTTTGACATGAAATAAAGATTTCCAGAATTTTAAAGTATTCAAAACAAATGAATAAATGTATTTTACAGTATGTGACCAAACTGAAAAAAAAAAAAATGGATTTCACTGCATTGAGGTTCTGCTGTACTGTGAAGTCACACTTCAAGGCATATTCACTCCACTCATTTTTTTTTTTTTTTTTTTTTTGAAAGTTTAAAATTGTGTTATATTTGGGGGGGGGGGGGGTTGCGACAAATCTTAAAACAGTGTGTTTTATGCTTATAACTTGCACCCTGCTAGTAATATTCAAATCTTGGTATTATCGAATTCTGTTTAAGGGGGCACACGGGTCTTAGAAGACCAAAAATCGCAAAAAATCGACTTTTTGAAGCAGACATTTTCGAAATCTGCGCCTATTTTTGCACTTATCTGAGAAGTTTCTAGCTTCTCGCATTATTATTTCTGGTGCAAAATCAATTTATAACATCCCTGTGAGATGAATGTGAGCGCAAATCGACGCTGAAATCGCGCTTTTTCCACGCCAAACTGTTGCCCTTACACACGAGCTATCGTGTTCATCTTGGTCTTGTTTGGAAGGGTCGTTCTTCATCTTCAATTTCCCGTCACCGCTGGCTCACCTTGCTCATGACGGTTTTTTGATGGCGGTTTTTTATCAAAAACGCGTCATCGAGAAGCACTAGCGCGCGATTCAGTTGGCTGCTTGGGGCACGTGACCAAATTTAGGCATCCGATTGGCCAAGGAACGCTTTCGTCGTCTGCTTCACCATCGTGACGCGCACGGGCATGCGCCATTTTGTCGTGGCGCTACTGACTGCTTGCGGCAGTAAAGAAGTTCCGTGCTGCAGTAACTTGTGAAGCGAGTGTGGCGGTGGTTTGTTCGCTATGAACTTCAGAAAGATCCCTGCTATGGCTCAGGACAACGAGGATAACGAACTCAACGCGGTCAACGGCGGTCACCGAGTCACCGGTGTAGGCCTAATTCACGTACGTGCCCGTTGGTTGCCGACAACGTTACTGAGAACGGCTGTGTTTTGCAGCCTCATCAGTTAGAGGACGGCAAGTAAAAAGCAGAAGTGAAGCTACCAGAGATATCAATCTTTGTAGTGACGGAACGGAAGTGCAGTCTTATCGCTAAACCCGCCGATATTGTGGTTCCCCCCCGCCTGACGAAGGGACCTTGAACTGCGCGACGGGTCATCAGAGTGGAGTGCGCCGTGCGTCGACCAACTAGACCAAGGTAGACTGCTTTTAACGACGTGCTTGCAACGTTGTTGCGATCTCCGCTCGAAAATGCGGCAGTCTTACGTGAAAAGGAAACTACCGTATTTACTCGATTCTGCCGCGCCCTCGATTGTAACGTGCACCCGATTTCCACCACGGAAAAAAAAAACGTAAGACATCGATTGCAACGCGCACTCATTTTTCTCGCTGGCCTGCACGATCACACCACTCGAAAAAACTACTCCTTTCGGGAACGTCTTCCATTTAAACTTTTCGCATATGCATGTTCCCCTTCGGAGGGAAAAGCCTTTCCTCTTCATAAAGTTAGTCAGCCAGCACCTGGTCGTTTTAAACTGGCTCCGCATTAGACCTTTTTCTAAGACTAATTGCATAGCCCGCAGTTGGAGCAGTTCTGTCGTCACGGGCCGCAGTGCCGCTCTCTGCTCAAGCACATACTTGCCGAGCAGCTCTTTAATTTGCAAAAACCGACCCTGCTGTGGTCCACTGAAGCCTTTGCGTGAAGCTTTGCTGTCGACAATCTTCTGCTTTTCTTTCCGCCGGTCCTGCATGCACGTTTTGGGAACTCCGATTGACCGCGATGCGGCCCGATTTCCGTCCGTTTCTGCACACGTGACGACTTTTCTTTTAAAAGCGGCATCGTGGTGCACTCGAGTTTTTGGAGTCGGCCCTTCCATGCCATCGATGCTAATGCACTACTAGATGATGAACTCCTCAGCACACGTACGAAGTGCCGCACATGGGAAACACATAGGCAGAAATGGCCGACGCACATAGGGGGCGGCCATTTTGGATTTGCCGATGGCAATAGATTGACCGTAATTTTTTTGTTCGTACTCGATTCTAACGCGCATGCGATTTATGAACTCGCTTAACCGGAAAAAATGTGCACGTTAGATTCGAGTAATTACGGTGACACCTCGGCACTCGTGTAGCCTCGAAATTGATGAGTGAGGGAGCAAATTTGGTTCGCGACACTTACGGGTAACTTATTCTGGACAAGCCGGAAAACATCGCCGCGTTATTCGACGGATCGTGGATGACGCACGTACATTTGTCGCACATCGCCGTCAGTACAGTCACCGAACTGATAAGCGGCCTCGCGGCAGACGAGCACACGGTGACAACTTGCTACAGGACTAGAAGAAACGACACGCTCGTACAAACAATCAGTCCAATTACATTCCCGGTGCATATTAACTGTTTAAAAGTATGTGTGCCATGATATTTTTTCCTCGGAGTGGCGAAATTAAGTTTTGACAGCATTATTTTCGAAGCACAGATTTTGACCACTTTCTTTTGCTTGTTCGGTAAAAGTGGACCTAGGTCAGCTAGAGCTGTAATTGTTTTGCACAATGTAGCTTAATGTGCACAAAAAACAATGCTCGGAGCCTATTTTTAATGGGCAGCTTCATTTTTTTATTTTAATATAAACATTTCTGTATTTGGTTACATGCAATGAACTTTACTGTGCTGTAATTCGAGAAGTACTTGTTCAATTTTTGATCAGCTTGCAGCATTGAACTCCTTAGGCTTTCTAGCATTCATTTATATGTCAATGGCTATGTAAGTATAAGTGCATACATTTTTACAGGTAGAATTCTTTGTTTTCTTCATTTTCTCAAATTGGCAATTTCGTACACCCTGCATGAAAAAACTGCAACATATCTGAAACTATTACAGATAGCAGAATATTTTATTTTGCAGCATGAAGCTATATGTTTGGAGCACACAACATAGGAAGCAGATTTTGATTTGTCTTAATGCAAGTTTTTCAAACTAGTCTTTTGTGTGACCACACAATGGCCACATTCAGGGCTGTGAAGTTTAGTGTACTGTAAAGTAATAAATAATGACCCATTCAAAAAAGTGCTTTTTATGTTGCATTTCTTATGCTTTCTACTGTCAATCCCTATGTTACTTATAAATTTTTGACAGGTGGTTATTTTTCTATTATGGTAAGAACAGTAAAAATTATTATCTTGATTATTTAATTAACTAATGAAGCTACAGAAAAAATAACTATATCTTTAGAATCCAGAGGACAAACTAAGTAAGCATGCCAACTTTTGTCACATTTGGTTCAAAAATAAATGAGAGAGCCCTTAGAACCATGTCCCCCCTTTAAATTATTCCGTTCTAATGGTAATTGCCATCCACTTCAATTCCAACCAAAAAAGTGATATTCGTGCAGTACCTACGATTTGTTTATCCCAGGCGTTGCTGTTGATGCCTGATTTTTGGCATGTTTTTCATTCTTTATATTTTGCCTTAAGCCAAACTTTTCTTGCTTCTAACCTCTTGGCAGTGCCCAATCTGCAAGAAGTTAATCACCAATAACATCAAGACTCAACAGCACATCACCAATCACATTGAAGGGAGCCGCCAGCGGAACCCTGATCTCACTGATCTCACTATATGTAAATACTGCTTCAAGGAATTCGAAACACCTTACAGCATGCAGTGCCATGCAGAAGCGGTGAGTATTTGCAGCCACGTCGCTGTGCTCTTAGTGTAGAACATCGCAAATGGCTCTTAGATTTTGTGTCTATGTGAATCCAAATAGATTGCAGAGAACTATTTTATCAGCAAATAACATAGTAAGCCGAACTTTTTAGATAATTCATAATAACTTGCCGAGAGAAACATGTGCATATATGTTGGCTTTTGTTGTTCCTTACTGCTGTCTGCTTACCGAGATTGGGGTATAAATGAAAGAATACTAGGTTCAGTGATGGAAGCGCTGCTACAAACTGCTCCAAAAGAGAAATGCTGCTCTGAATTGGGATTTTTCTTAGTAACTGTTCCAAGCCTGCTCGAAAATTGCACTGAGAAAATGAAGACGAGCAACTTTAATTGTGTGACCAACTTTCAAACCTTAAAAAAAACTATAACATGTATACTATGACCCTAGCATGTTAATATGCAACTTTGTTGGCTCTTATTTATGCAAACAAAAACTGGCATATCAAGCTTTCAGGTCATTTAGCTATTTTGAATTTACATGCTAGCTATTTTGGTGATACGTGAAAGTGACCGAGATTGTATTTTAAATATATAGCTTATACCACAGGCATTCGATGAGTAACCCAATCATTTGTTTTTCGCGATTCGTATTGACTGTAGGCTGTGAAACATCTTTTATAGTAAATATTAAAATTTATGTGACACTTTGGTAACGCTTTAAATTTCTAAGATTGTGTGGCATATTTTGCAATCTGCTCCTAAAACCAACAACTGCGCTAAACTAGCATATTTCCTGCTACAAAAACGTTACGGCTGCTCCGAAGTGTTACTTTTTTTTTATTCAGAGGTTGCTCCAAAAAGTAAAAAGTCGCTTCCATCACTGAGGGTGTGCTAAAAGCACTTTCATGTAGATTATATTTGGAAGTTGCACTTCGTTGGTATGCGTGGTAAATGGAGCAACTATTGCATTAGCATTTCGTTCATTCCCATGTGGACACAGTAGCATTAAAGAGTTCATATTTTGGTGTCTGTGTCATCGTGAGCAAAAAATTATTCTCGTTCGGCAATAATTTGGAATGCAAATGTATAAATAATAAAAAAGTTGGAATCAAAACCAAGACTTCTACGTGGCAAGCAAGTGTTCTTCTACTACAGATCTACGCTCACGCTTATATAACGGTTTCAGGGAAAAACTGTACAAATGTCATGTATTGCCAGGAGTTCCCTTGAAACATGTGTCGTTGCGTGTCAGAAGCATAGAATCACATTAGGCATCAAAATATATGAATTGCACAATGAGTGGTTGGTTCAGCTATCAATTACAAAGCACACTGGCATATTCAATCATCATCATCAATACCACCAACACCATCAACAAAATAGGCCAGGTTTGCGTTTACCTTATGGACACGTGGTGGGTGTGCCACCAATTTGCAAAAAGAAGTGTTATGGTCTCACAAGCACTCTGCCCCTGTACTTAGAGTAGGCATTCCAAGATAGTTTGAAACGGACAGTGTTACGCACATATCTTTTCCTTACAGCACTGTTGAGGTGTCCACCAAAAAACGAAGACTGGCTAGCGATCGAGAAGGCAGTGTGAATGGGGCCTGATTATGCTATCGCGTTTTACTTTTGAAGGCAGAGCTCAAGCATCCTCGGAGTTTTGTACTCTATGCTCAACAAAGCACATTTGACTGAGAAGAAAAAAGAACATGAAAATGGCTTTCATCTTTGACAAATGTTTAAGGGACCATATAACTTTTAAATGTCATGGAGATTGACGAACATAAACTTCACTTCATTAAATAATTTTGACCATGTGAATCGTTCTTTCAGACATAGCCATGACGCTGTGTGCCATTTTGAAACTGAGGGCCACCACGACAGTAATTGATTGTGCTGTGCCCTTTACTTATCTTTTGCAGGCTCACTTAAAGCCGGATGGCATCGTGTGTAAAATTTGTAGCCAAGAGTTTGATTTGGTGTCTAGTCTCATTGATCACATGAAGCTCTACCACAACCCATCAGAAATGCCCTACTCATGTCAGCTGTGTGGCTTTCGTTCGTCATTTCACCATGATGTCGTGAGCCATTTTCATGAGGTCAGTAGGCATCATTACCTTTTTGTAGTTTTTCAACTTTTTTTCACGTGTTTGAAATTGTTGCGAGAACACCTTCTGTGATGTGAATTTGTTGTACAGTCGAGCCCGCTTGAGCATGACGCGGCACTGAGGGTGACGCGGCACCGGTTCGCTGTATCTCGAAGTTCGTAGTAAACAAAACACAGCTTTTAAAAAAAGTTGCGAGTGAAAACACAAACTTTTTTTTTGCCCCAAAATTTTCGTGATGCATGCGTTTCGAAGAACAGAAGCGATAAGGGCGGTCTCGAGTTTATTTAAAACGGCAGGGTGCTCGTTTGCCGAGGCCCGTGGCGTAAGCTGCATGAGGCACTGGCTCCAAAGTTTCGTCGTTCTTGCAATCCGATTCCACTAAATCGCTCTCTCCACTTACTTCATTCACAATGCCCTAATTCGTGCACGGTCCCGCAGTGTTGGCAACATCATCGGTCGTAATTAAACCATCGCAACAGATGACCCACCCACTCTCCAGGTCGGAGTCGATGATGTGCTGCAACAAATCGCTGCCGGAGTGATCCTGTTCGGAAGCTTTAGGCACGGCATCGGGCTCAACGTCGACGAAGTCGGCCTCGCGAAAACGGTTTCGCGAGCATGTAGCCATCACCGCCCCCCACGAAATATTCACCATCTCCACAGTTTAATACCGGGACGCCCGAAGCGGCAAGTTGGCTGTCAGGTGGTCAACAGCTATGAGCAAGCACTCCACAACGCGGAACCTAACGCGTTGATTATGCTCAAGCCAAGCGGTCACACTTTAGACGTTTTGTTGAGTGGCAGGAAAAAGCGTGCTAGTCCTCCCGTCGGCCATCATGATCACACACGCACACCAAGAGCAAGACCCACACACGCGACACATGCCAGAACGCGTGGAACAGCTCTAGATCCGTTTCCATTCAGAAAACGAAACTAATTCGAGCCAGCATGGCGGGCGTCGCGGAGCGGTGGAGACGGGCGAAGGGGTTTGGATCAAGAGAGGAGAGCAGACTTGCGAGAGAAGGGCAAGGAGTTGCCATAAAGAGAGGGGAAGATGCGGCGAGAGGGTAACCTTGAAAACCAAAACACACGGGAAGGAGGCAGGCTGGGTAGCTTGCTTGAAAGGTCCGCGAAACTCGCACGTAAAAAAAAACTTGGAAAGAGTGCCTGCACGCGCAGAAGTCAAAGCATGGCCGCCTGGATCGGTGCGCGCGGGGGTTTTTGGAGAATCGGCGGCCGTGGTCAAAAAATCGTTTTGTTGCTCAGGCGGGTTGGCTTGCGTGGCCTCGCGAACTTCGATATTTCACGATTCGTTCTGCGTAAATTAACAACCGTTTTCGCACTTTCGCACGCGCGTGGAAGGCATACTGAGCCAAGTGCGAAGTGAGCGAGAACAAGTCCTAAACACGAAACGAATCGCAAATTATCAGAGTAGGTGGGGTAGTGTATGCGCGTGCACTAGACGCAGGCTATCGGATACAATCGGTGGCCGAGGATGTTGGCAAATGTTCTGGTCACTTTAGGCCAGCAACGCCAACGACAGTACCAGCAATCGAAAACAGGGTAGATGGCCGACCGGTCTTGGAAAGATCGGTGGCAGCGTGAAAACACGGGCCTCGTCTCACGGTGCGGAATGCTCAGAGTAGCGGGTGGGCAAAGGACAGAAGGGTGCGTAACAAAAGCGGTCGGGGAGAGCAGCAACTAGAGGGTCGCGGAGGCATGGTCGGCGTTTAACAATAAGAATGTATGGGCACCTCGCCGATGCCTGATTCATGGTCGAAATTGGTTTCCCGGGAAGTCGGCAGACCGCCGACTTTGTTCGCTGTAACCGATCAGCGGCGCTCAGAGACGTTGGTTGTAAGTGCGATTTTGTGCCATTGAACCAATATGTATATTTTCACGGTCATGCAGATATTGTTCGTTTTAAGCGAAAGTTCGTTTTAAGTGGGGCCGTTATATGTGGGCTCAACTGTATAAAACTGCAGTGTTCATTTCGACATGTGCATTTTTAAAATGTGGAGAGAAAAATTACCATTACTACTAGATTGCACTTGAGGAATACCATTCAAGTTATTTTTATTATCAGAAGTGTATGTGCAGGATATTTAGCTGTTCATATGTGTAAGCTAGTTGCTGTGCAAAAACTAAATGCTTTAAGGGGAGACGCGGGTCGAAAAGTCGCGGTTTTCCGGAAAATTTTCGCTTTTTTTTTTCCGGCTGTATTGGCATCCTTGGACTATAATCTATTACTTCTGTAAATATCAAGCTGAAATTCGCACGAGAAATTATCAAAAAATGCTTCCAAGTGGGCAGCGGTGACGCGAAAAATGCGCGAAAGTCGCGAAAAACGGCGAAGTTCGCGTCGTCCTGTCGCGAAAACGACGCGTTGGCCGCCATTTGCAATCGTGCACGCATGCTGCGAAGGCCGTATCCTTCATAATCCACTAGTAGCCAGTCTCGTGCCTTCACGCAGAATAAACAAAAAACGAGAAAAACAACGCGTACGTCACGCGTTTTGAATATCGCGGCACATAGCGCGAGGCCGCCATTGGACGGCGGTGCGCTCCACGCTCCTCCCCCTCCTATCTCTCCGGCAAAAGAGCGAAGCCTCGGACGTCGCGATCGAGTTTTTCTGCGTTTCTCTGCATTTTTGCGTCATGGCAAGCCCGAAGAAGTGCAGTTCAGATAATCGAAAGTTCAGAACTCGCCACAAGTATCGAGGGAAACGGCGTCAGACGCTTCGCAAAGCGACAGCGAACGACGATGTCGCCCCCGACCAACGCCCCAACGCTCCGACTTCGGATAGGCCTAACACTGTCACTAACCCTGCGACAGTGGTTGTGAAATAGCTGCTGCCGTGGAATTCGTCAGTGCATCCCAAAGGAAGATTGGATTCTTCGAGAGTGAACGTAGACCGGTAGATGCTGCAACTGCGAACATGCTGCTTTGGGAAATCGATGCGCTGACGGCACTTGTGGCGGGTGCGCAATGCCCAACCTGCCGCGAACGGAAGCTCGGCGTGCGAGAGGCAGCTGGAAAGCGCAAAGGACTTTCGGCATTCCTCGAACTGTGCTGTCAAAATCCTGATTGCCCTGAATCTGCACTTTCGTTCACGCACACTTCGAGACGTACTGCTTCGGCCGGGGACCAAGGAACGAGCGCTTGTTTTGACAGCGGCAGCTCGCGTGACAGCTTTGCTGTAAACGTGAAGGCAGTTCTGGCAGCACGCGCTATAGGCGCAGGCCACGACCAACTTTCACGATTTTATGCGATTCTCGGTCTTCCGAGCCCGATGCATCACAAGACATTCAACGGCATTTGCAAGAAGCTCCATGGTGCGGCGATGACGGCAGTGAGCAAAAACTTGCACCAGGCACGAAACATCACGAAAGACGCAGTCGGCGGCAGAGATGTGCCAGTTATGTTTGATGGCACCTGGCAGAAAAGAGGTCATAAAAGCCACAATGGAGTGGGCACAGTCGTGTCCCTGGACACGGGGCTCTGCCTCGATTTTGAAGTTCTTTCGAACTACTGCCATGCTTGCAGTATACACAGGGACCTTGGGGAGGATGAAAAGATATGGCGAGCTTTTCATCTTCCAGTTTGCCAAAAAAACACTGACTGCTCATCCCATGCAATGGAACCTGCGGCAGCTGTCAATATATGGCAGAGGACCTTGTCTTATGAAACTCCACTGCGATTCACCAGCTTCCTAAGTGATGGTGACAGCAAGGCCTACACTGCAGTCTGCGAGGCAAATGTATACTGTGACACCCCTATTGACAAAGAAGAGTGCACGAACCACGTTGCAAAGCGCTTGGGAACTGCCCTACGGAAATTGGCAACGCCACTGCCACGAGGCGAAAAACTGAAAGATGCGACAATAATAAAACTACAAACATATTACAAGATCGCCATCACGAGCAACAAGGACAGTGTCCGAAATATGTACACTGCCATGTGGGCATCATATTTTCATTGCTGCTTCAGTGATGATGCCAGTAGCCACAACTTTTGCCCCGCGGGACCGAATTCGTGGTGCAAGCACAAGCGTGCGGAAGCACTGGGGGAGCCTGCACCACGCCACACCCCACTGTTGACGAAGGCTCAAGGATTGGCAATTATGCCTATCTACAAGCGCCTTACAGAGGAGAAACTCCTTATTCGGTGCCTTCATGGCAAGACACAGAATGCAGCCGAATCGCTGAACAGCAAGATATGGCTGCTATGTCCAAAAACAATGTTCGCCTCCAGAACAACTGTGGAGACAGCCACCGCTCTTGCTGTACTCTGGTACAACAAAGGCCACAGGGGCTTTGAAGAAGTGCTCGAAGGCATTGGAATTCTCCCCTCACAAGATCTGGCCACACATGGTGACCACTGTGACGTCATGCGCATCAGGAAGATGAACCTGAAGCAAACTGCAGAAGCGAGGGCACACCGTCGCAACACAGCGAAGAGAGCTCGTGTTGAGGACACTGACCGCAAGAGCCGTGAAGGACCAAGCTATGGTGCAGGGGACTTCTAGACACTTGCAGTGCATTCAAGGCAAGGTACTTTTCATTGTGCCCCAATTTGATGCAAAAAGAATGATTTCCTAATAAATGCCAACTTTGCGAACTTTCAAACTTGTTTTTCTCATTTTCATTTTTTCTGACAGTTTCACGTTTTCCGGGCAGCCTTTTAGAAACTTATATTCATTGCATAGTAACGAAACTTGGCACACATATTCTTCAACACATGCAGAGTGCAAATATCTACTCTAAATTGCAATGCCTACCAGCATTAGTTGTGAAAATATTAGCTTATTGTTTCAAGGGAGATTGAAAATAATAAGTCATTCAATACAATTTTTTTTTCTTGGTTCCAATATTTCTGTGACATATCTATATAGATATTTGCACTTTTCAATCTACCAAGAGTCAAATAAGATCAGACACAGTGCTTTTACTGAAAGTTTAGTACATAAAAGAGTGCCCGCAAAAAATGTAACTTTTTGCTATTATTTATGGCATAACTCAATAATTATAGCAGCTACACAAAAAATGATTGCATATTTGAAATCTGCATGAAAAACTATACTAATAACAAACTTTTCAAGTCTCTATTACTAGAAATAAAGAAAAAACTTTTTCGAGGAGCGTCTCCCCTTAAGCGGCAGCAGTACCTTAATTTATGCTGCACCGGCTCCCTGCAAATTTATATGTTGTACATTTTCGAGTTCTAGCATTAGTGTATCATTAAGGGGGGATGTGGCACTCATTAGCCGCTTTCTTATTTCTTGATGGACTTTGGTGAAAATCGGCCCGCTTCTTTGAAATGTGAAATGTTTCTTTTTTTAGTGCTACTCTTGAAATTTCATGAACATATGATGTACAATACTTTTTGATGTACAACATACTTCTCTTCCTGCTCTTGTTTTGAGTTTGACTCGCTTAAAAAACATTATAAGAAACTTGTTCAAAGCGCTATGCATTCTAAGACATCTGCTTTGAGGGCATGGCAATCGAATTTTCTAGGGCACGGCAATCAGATTTTCTATTTGTCACACATTTTTTTTTTATTTCTTATATTTCATGAGGTTACTGTGTAACAGGCATTGAGGCTGTATGCAACATGTCAAATAGCTATTAATTATCAAAAGGCCATGCTGAAAGAGCAATATTGTCATGCCCAAGGAATATTGTCACTTTGAGGAATATAGAGCAAAAGACGGAACTGAAAGAGATACAGTAGTTGGCTAAAAACAAGCGGAACAGGCAAAGGAGGAAGCAAGAAAAATCATTTTGAGAAAATGGCTTTTGAAGTTGTGCCAATGATATTAGATAATGAATAGGCACAGCGGTCATAATCTTTCGATTCCTTTGCGATGTACAGTTTCTTGAAGACACTGCCTTGAGTTTGAGGTGCCTCGCTTCCCTAAAACACAAAAGGTTTATGAGCTTCAGTGTGTTCTATGATGCCGAACCTCTTGCACATGTGGTTTTTCATGTCATGCTGTTGTTCCCTTTCCTTTTTCTTAAAATTAATTTTTTTCTTACTGCAAAGAACATGTTGCATAGCTTTTGAACTACGTTTTTTTGTATCAAGTGGCGAAGTAGACATGGCAGGAAAGTAAGATATTATAGTCTGATTAGGCCGTATACAGTTGCAATTTGCAAGCTTTCTTGTATTGATGCTATCACTAACATAATTAGCACTCTAGATTGTATTTGACGATTTGTTCATATTGCCACGGCGTCATGACGTGGTTGAAGGCAGGAGACTGAATGATCGGATGAAACTGTTTATTTGGACAAACCTGTGCCCGGTAAACGGAAAGTCTGGTTACAGTAGCACACTTGCACTGATAGTGGCGAATGCAGCGTCGGCCGTCGATCAACTGACAAGTGGCGAAGCGTGTCGGCATTTATACCCTTGCCATAGAATATTCTAACATTATCGCTAGCGGCGACATAGGTCCCCGAACAATCTGTGATGTTCCCAAAATGGGCGTAATCTCAACAAAACGATCTACTAAAGCCTCAAAGGTTCTCGAACATCGTAGGCGCGGTTTGTACTCAACGTAGTGCAACGAGGTGATAAAAAAAAACTTGAAAGGAACGTGGCAATATTCATCGGATACTAAGAGTGGTCCTAATTATGACAGTTTATGGCTTCTTCTCAAATAATAGTCGTTATGGCCAAGACATTGAGATAGGAACTTCAGCAGCTTATTGAAGACCCAAAGTGGGCAGATATGTATCACTCACTGAGTCCCTGCTTCACTCAAAATTATTTGCAAACCTCGCCTTTGATATACTTCGTCATTCACCTAGTCATGGACAGCACAATATGCGAGGCTTTCATTATTTCAGAAGATTCAGAAGAGCTCGTGGCGATATCAAACACAGCTCTAAGTGCGCTTAATATTGCATTATCAGTGCTTCACCTTGATATACTCAGCCGCACAGTCCGGGAAGTCGGCACGTGATATGCTGTGGGGTCTCGAAATGGCAAACGAGAGCACCACGCTCTTGGAGTGAACGGACACAGCAGACGCGGTCGAAACGAACCAAACACATACTTATTTAACTATTTTTTGATCGACGATATCGTCAGCTGAATTATTATAACATCAATCGTGATCAACACGCTAGGACATCTTTACACAATAGTGAACAACACTCAACAACATGACAAACAAGGCGGTGTTGCTAACGCCTGACTCACCACGTGGGCCCACTGCAGACTGCCCGCGGTGCCGTCCACGGCAGACCCACCGCTGGAGGCAACCGTCCGCGCCATCGCCCCACGCCAAAAAGAGACTCGCTCAACTCTCTCGCCCATCACCAAGGCTTGCCTTCCGCCAGAGGTCACCGCCGGCGCTACCGCTCTACCAACCATGATGACGACGGTGGTGATCACCGCTCGCGAACACGCCACCTATTGCTCAATAGTTGTCACTCCGAAATACAGCTTCTATGTGAGACACGTGCATCACGCGGGGCAAACAACTTTACAGGGGGTATGAGTAACCTCTCAATGTTTAAGCTCAGCGACTACAAATTGGTGCGTCACGTGTTCGAACTCGCATTTCGGGTGGCAATGCGCGGATGCGGCACGACAAGCTCGCCCGGGCGGTTTGCGGCCAATACCCAATATGCCGAACTATAGTTTCAATGCGCCGTTGGACGATTTGATTAGTTGCTTGCAACGAAGCACACTGTAGATAGTTCGCTAGTGCAATGTCTTTGCCCACAAAGTTTGCATTCGTCTCGTACTGGCACCGTGAGCGAAGCTTAGCCACGACTCCGAGCAGTAAGCACGGCCGTGATACCCAACGTTTCAAAAACGTCGTGTTCTATCACGAGTGCGAAGAGCGGTTCCGTGATGGCCTTCGTCAGGCAGTCCGAAATGCTGATAAGCATATCAATCACTACGAGATTTACAGGTCGGTCTGACATGCCCGTCTGCAATGTTCGCAACGTACGTGGTGTTATTGCATCCTCGTGATTAAGCGTCCGCTTGTCGCAGTCTTATAGGTCTAACTACAGCACAATTTTAAATGAGCGTCTATCATTGCACATGGAATGAGTATGCATGCGTGACTACTAAATGGCTTGATTTTTGACAGGTTGTGACATTGCGGCGCACCAAGGCGCAAACAGCAGACTGCTTTCCCGGTTCGGCTAATTGTGAGGCAAGCTGTAGCAACATGGCAGACGTAGCCAATCAGAGGCCTCGAGACGACTTTTGAACATTAGCTATTTGCGCGGTTGTTTTTGAACAGAGGAAGCAGCTGAAGCAGGGAACACTGAGAAATGCTCTTTCCAATGAGCCTAAAGCAACGGCGCGCTGTGGCGCTGTTACGGAGCTTCAATTTTTTTAAATAGGTGTTTTTTCGCAATTTCAGCAATAATTCTCGCCACTTTGGCAAGTGCAACAAATTTTTAAAAGCACTTTTAGGCGGTTTTAGTGAAGATATTTCAGAATCTGATAGAAGGGCTATGGAAACTGAAGATGTAACTTACAGAAAATTGATTTTTTTGGACATTTTTCGCGATACAAAAGCCACTTCCTTCCATAAATGCAGTGAAAATGACCTCATCACACCTTCAGCCTTCAGCAACATTTTTTAGTAGACTACTATTAAACAAATGCGAAGGGACCAGGAAAATGTGTTTCGTTTAACAGGAGTTTCATTTACTGAGAGATGAACAGAGGTACCGATTTCAATTATAGAATTCATCACATTGAAGACAGCTGTTCCATTTAATTGGCAATTTAATTTAAGAGAGTTTCGTTGAATGGAAGTCTCCTGTATGGTGGTAGCGTTTTTGATACTTGAAATAACAGCGTGTCACTACATGGGGCCCAAGAAGACATAGACAAGTTCGTTGTTCCAGTCTTCTTGAGACCCCCTGTAGTTACTTGTTGGCACTTCAAGTATCGTGATTCACCAACTTGCCAAACAAGCCATTCGGATGAGGCAGTGCTTTGCCAAGGCTGCAAATAATGCAACCCTCGCTTGTATCTATTTGGGCTTTGTGTTTCTCTGTGCTGAACGATAGCTCTTCTGTTCTCTGCAGGATCACACAGGAACCAATGCACTGCTGTGCCGTTTCTGCCTTCGTGTGTACATAGTGAAGTTCTCGAACAACTGTGCCAGCATAGGTGTGCAGAACTTTTACTGCCACCTGTTCAAGCACCTGGCGCGCACGTCCGCACGCCGCTGCCCCATTTGCTGTCTGGTCTTTCTCAGCCCCGTGGACATGAAGGCACACCGGGAGAAGGAGCATGTGTCCATGCTCAACGAAACAGGTGGGCACACTTGTCGCAAATGCACGGTGGCAACCCGTCTGCTCTCAGCAGTGTCCCCATGAGCGTATAGATTCGGAACCATTCTCTTCAGTTCCTGTGATTGGAGTAATCGCTTTGAGCAAGCGTAGTTTATCCTGGAGCGAATATTTTTTACCTTCAGTTTGAATTTCTCGCTTGGAAAGCATTGCTTTTCTTAAGCTCAGTAAGTTGGAACTCTATGTCGGGCCTCTGTGACACAGCAATTTTGAATATGAGGCTTTTCAGAAATATAAGCCTTTTTATACTTGCAGCGCATAAATAGAATTTTTCGTAGTATATTTTTACCCAGTAAGTCTGACAGCACTGCTGAGTGGTCTCCAATAGTTTTAATTAAGTTTTATGCATAATCTGTGTCCTGAATTGCCATTGTCTAAATAATCTGTGTCCTCAATTACCATTGCCTAAAAATAATTAAATTAGACTGCATTTTTTTTTTCATTGTTCTGAAATAAGTTTTCTTCCATTTTTTTGTATGCTCAAGAGCAACATAAAGAAGTTTGAGATAAATTGACCTGGAATTAGCTGCTTGGGGTCTGGGGAAGTTATAAATGTCATCACTAGACTTGTGCAGTAGTCACGGATATTGAAACACAATAAAATAGGGCTGAGTAATGTACTTAATTTCTTTTCTGTTATCTTCACTTCTTGGCATGTTGATGTAATTCCGACTCAAACACTTGCGTAAGAGCCTCCGCTTCTTTTAAAGGCCAGATTGGTTTTCTCGAGCAATTGTGCTTACCAGTCTTAATCGGGAGAGTTTTGATGTAGTGTTTTGATCCGTGAGCACCATATGGTATAGGACAAAAGGTAACCGATTTCAGTTACGGTTACTTGTTTCAAAAATTTGATCGAGAACACTTACCAGCTACTGCCTGTGAAAATAATTAAAGAATATTGGAAATAAATTGATAACTTAACAATTGCTATCACTCAATTTGCACAAGTGTGGTAAATAAAGCGAGCTCACTTGTCTACTTCTTGCCTTGTAAAACTTTTCACAGTTTGATGATCAGTTTTTCTTGAAGAATTTTGTCTGTCACCTTCCCTCGCATGTTTTTTTTGGAATTTTGTCTGTCACCTTCCCTCGCATGTTTTTTTGTGCATGGTGATACCAGGAGAGATCGACATGAGTTTTTGTACCCGTGTTGATGTTTTAGATTTGATTGAGTACTTTATATTTTGTACACATACCATCCAGTAGCCCAAAAGTGAACTTCGTTCTTTTATTAACAGCATAATTTAGCAGGAAAAAAAAAGATATCGGACCTATATTGTACGGAGGGACCTATTTCGTCCCCTGTGATTCTCATAAGTTAGCAGCAATGTAAAACACAAGTTTATGTTACGATTAAATGTATGCATAAAGAAGAGTGCATCAGTGTTTTTCGAAGCCTGTGGGCTGAAGCAAATTATTTTTAAAGAAATATCTGAAACAGGCCGCATTTTTTAAAGTTGCTATATTTGATATTTCTTGTTTTGCTAAGGTGAACCAGCTAGTGTTTCATTACTTGGTGTACTAATAAAACATAATGTTTACAATGCTGCCTGCCAATACTGTTGCTGCTCCTCAAGTACATGATATTATAAATTGCCTCAAACTTTCAATTTCCATGACAGTTAAGCCTATGTAAAAATCAATATATAAAAACGCCATCTTCAATTTGTCTTAAAATCTCACAAAAACACTCTCGCAGATCATAGATGATGAATGTTAAAAAACATGTAATATTCTATTGGCAGCGACAGCGACAGTCTCGAAAAGCTGGGACTTGTGCCCATAATATTGTTGCTGCCTATAAAATAATACATGATTTTAATATTCTCCTCCTATGGTCTGATAGGGTGTTTTGTGGTATTTTAAGAAAGATCGAAAATGTGGTTTTTTAGATATTGATTTTCCAATAGGCCTAACTGTTGCGAAAATGGAAAGTATGAGACCATTTATGATAACATGTGCTTGAGGTGCAGCAACAGGCAGCATCGTAAACATCAAGTTGTAATAGGATACCAAGCTATGAAAAACTAGCAGGTTCACCTTAGAATAACAAAACATCTCAGTTATAGCAACCTTTAAAAAATTTTGCCTGTCAGACAATTTTTAAAACAGTTTGCTTCAGTCCACAGGCTTGGAACGATACTTATGCACTCTTTATTACACGTACATATAATATAAAAAAAATCGTCTTTGTAATATTAACACTTGAGTTTGTATGTCGCCGCCAACATCCGTGAATGACAAGGGACGAGATAGGTTCCTTTGTAAAAAATAGGATTGATAGCTTTTTCCTCCTAAATTATGCAGTTGTCAAGAAAAAAAAGAACTAAGTTCACTTTCCGGCTACTGGATGGTATGTGCACAAAATATGAAATACCCAATCAAATCTAAAATATCAACTTTCGGACATGTGTCGATCTCTCGTTGAATCACCCGCAAGTGCATGCATGTCGCATATACAAATGGCTCATGCTCTATAACAAAGAATTTTTCTTTTTTAAGCGTCAATACAGCACGGTTATGTGCTGTGGTGAAAAGCATTTATAGCTAGAAGAACTAAGGCAGTGCGCTGAGGTCTACTGGATAGGTGTGTGTGTGAATATTTGAACTTTCATATACTTTTCTCCAAATAATTTATATGTTCTATTCGATTTGCACCAAAATTTTACTATTCATAGTTTGAACTTCTTAAAATTAAATACGGCCAACTTTGATTGGCAGTGACTCCTTGATATTTTTTGTTTAATGCTTCACCCCATCACACTCTCACATTGCAGCAAAGTTGCCTTTCAGACTGCAATGTCAGCATTTTTATCGACTCAAAAAAAAAACGCTGCTTCCAACGTAGAAATGATCTGGAAGCTTTAAAGATGGAGGTAAACACCATTTGGACAATAAATTTGGCCAGAAAGTTTGAAAAATCTGCTGCCAACGATTTTCAGCATACGAAGTTTTAAATGCTCTGATCAGTACACGTCTATGAGGCAGATTAGGTACTCCGGACTCGAAGGAAGAATGCCTTTGGCTGTGCCCTTGTCAGTTGGCCTTTTATGGAAGCTGAAAGAGTAGGAGAGGCTGAGGAAACAGCATCTTCACCTTTCACGTGTAATGTGTTTGGCATCACTTAGATTGCGGGATTCTTGATAAGGCAACTAGGACACACCGTCCTTTTATTACTTCTCCAACCTAGCCAAAAAAAAAAAGCTTTCATGTTGTTATCTTATGAGAACATGCTTAGGAATCCTCTCTTTTTTCTCCCTGGTGAAATTTCACTTCGAAGTATTCAAAAAATATTCTAAAATTATTCTATTCTATTCGCGCTCCAACTTCAATATTCGAATTTCCTTCGAAACCAATGTTTTACTATTCGCACAGCTCTACTGCTTGAGGTGCATATCCGTTCTATCCAAACCCAATGTATTGAACTATTTTGTGGTCCAAGTTAGATTCAACATGTTCAGGTTTTGTGGCATTCAGCTTTGTGGCGCCTCTCTCTCTCTCTCTCTCTCTATATATATATATATATATATATATATATATATATATATATATATATATATATATATATATATATATATATATATATATATATATATATATAGGCAGGCATGGTGGTTGAGTGGCCGTAGCGTTGCATATAGTCTAGTAGATCCTCCGTGAGCGGTCACAACGTGGTTTATTTCGACGTTTCGGCCTAGAGTCTGGCCTTCATCAGGAATAAAGATACAGTTTGTCGGTGCTCAGCTTTATACAATCTCAAATCAGAGGGCAAGGTAAGAGGGAAAAAAAAGGAAAAGAAAAAAAGAAAAGAAAAGAAAAGGAAAAGAAAAAAAGAAAAAAAAAGAGAAAAATAATATACGGTGAACGCCCCTCGGGTGCCCCCCTTCCACTTTTCCCTCCACTCCCCCCCATCTCTCTCCCCCCTCTCCCCTTCACCTTTCTGATGTCAGCGGTCTGTGTATGTTTCCGTTCACTAGAGCATTCCTCCCGATCAGATGGTCCCTCCTGGCACTGGCGGTTCGGTGTGGGGCAAAAAAGAGCTTTTCAGGAAGTCCTAAGCCTTTAACTGCTCGGGGTCCCGTAAACAATTCGTCGTAGAAGGACGGGGGCCGCGTATTGTGGCAGAGGCTGGTCAGCGGGCATTTTAGGAAGTTCTAAGCCTTTAACTTTTCCGCGCCCTGTCAACATTTCGTCGTAAAAATAGGGGTGCCCCGTATTGCGGTAGGCTGTGCAAGCGCGTGCAATGCGAATTCCTGGCCCGCTTCTAAATTACGCGTGTCGTGGGTGCCTCCCGGCTGTGCACATGGTTGCTGTTGGGCATGTCGTGCATGGCACAATGGATTGGGTAGTAAAATAAAACAGAAAACAGACGACAGCTGCACTTAGGAAGAGTAGTTACACTTGGAATTGTTTTAGGTTGTCCAGTGCCCTTCGCAGCTGCAGTGCCGTGAACTCAGTTACTATTTTCATCGTTGCCGTTATTGTTTTCTAATGCTTTAATTGCTGCAAGTGTACCAGGATTCTCATTTATTCCTCTATCGAGGGTGTTAAATCGGTGGATAAGGTATGACTCTCGTTGTTCACGTTCTCGATTTGATTTAAATCCCGTCTCTAAGAGCGTTACTGATAGTTTGTCGAATGCATGGTCGGGAAGATTGAGATGTTTTGATAGAGGTAGACTTGGGGCTGATTTCGCATGGGCTCTGTGATTATTGAAGCGAATCCTAAATGGTGTTTCTGTTTGTCCGATGTACTGCATACCACACACGTTGCATTCGAGTAGGTACACCACATTAGAAGAATCGCATGTTAGGTTTCCTCGTATGTTAATCGAAAACTTGGATTGCGTGCTGGTTGCTTTGTCTGTTTTTCGCATCGCCTTACATACAAGACATCGTGGCTTTAAGCAAGGGCGGCATGAATTATTGGGGGGTGATGTGTTAATTTGGGAGTGGACAAGGGTGTCTTTGAGGTTACGTGGTCGTCGGTAAACGACGCCTGGAGCGGATGGGAATGCGCGTTTCAGACGTTCACTTTGTTCCAGAATGTTGTAATGTCGTTTAAGGATTTTGTTTACATTGGAGAAGTTTGTGCTGTAAGTCAAGCAGAGGTTTGTTCGTTGTGGGTCTTCTCGTGGTGGTCGCTTCATAAGTAAGTCTTCACGCTTTAGTTTTCTCGCTTTTTGAACACCGTCATTAATTACATGTGGGGGGTATTTTTGTTGCTCGAGCATAAGTTTTAGCCTTTGTGAGCTCGTGTCAAAGTCAGCGTCTCTAGAGCAGATTCGCTTAAACCGGTGAGCCTGGCTGTATGGAATACTGTTTTTACAGTGGCGTGGGTGATCGCTTTGGTAATGAAGGTATTGTTGTTGATCCGTTGGTTTGCGATATAGGGTTGTAGAGAGCTTCTCTTCTTCTATCGTTATGGTAACATCAAGAAAATTTACGGTAACTTGCGAGTATGTGTGTGTGAAGTGTATGTTCGGGTGTACAGCATTGTAAGTGTCTATAAAGCTGAGAAGTTCGTCCTCGCTGTGGGTCCAAATAAGAAAGATGTCGTCTATGTATCTTCTGTATAACATTGCCAATGTTATACAGAAGATACATAGACGACATCTTTCTTATTTGGACCCACAGCGAGGACGAACTTCTCAGCTTTATAGACACTTACAATGCTGTACACCCGAACATACACTTCACACACACATACTCGCAAGTTACCGTAAATTTTGTGGTGTACACGTATCCCGAAGGAGTACGGCCACCAGCGTGGGTCCGGTCTTAGCGAGCCGCAGGGCACGCGTTAACCGTCGCCGTGGCGGGAAACACGATACTGCTCAAGTCGCAACACTTTATTGTGGCAACACCAAACGCAGTACAGCCCGTTGCAAAAGGCGCGGCGGGAAAGCAAGTAGGCTTATCCACGCCACGGGCACAAAGTACTACACAGGGTGCCACGAGCACGTCTCCGCGGTAAAGGTGATCCACGGAGACACCGGGACAAAGGGCCCGGTTGCTCGAGCGAGGGCAAAGGCGCTCGCGTTGGCTTCGAAGGGAGACGGGTCGGCGTAGCTAGGCCACGCACTAGGACACCGTACTACCCTTCGGCCGTGAGTACGCAGCGGGGCAACAAAAGGTGAGCGTTCGCACCGGGCGCGAGGCGCCGTCAGCGAAGTCCGACGAGCCCCGAGCGACGGGACTCGACGGACGGAAAATAATGCGTGGCTCACCGTTTGAAGTCCCGGACTGTACTCACCGCTCCCGACGCAGCGCGCGAAAACCTCTCGGGGGTCCCCGCGCACGGCGCCACAGTCAACATCCGCTACCGGGTGAGGGAGTTAAACGTCACTCCGCCCTTCCCAGCGCGGCTGACGGCAAAGGAGAGCAGACATGTCGGGACATGAGAATGGCAGAAAAGGCGGGAAAGCCCGCGCAAAGGCAGCGGGCCAGCCTCAATTCCCACATCCCCCTCTCCTAAATTTGCCCTTTACCGGTCTGCAAAAGGCAGCCAGAAGTCACCCATGCAGTTAAAATGACACTGCTATGAGCGGTAGCTAACCTCAGTCCAGCCCTGCTACTGCTGCTTAAAAGAAATATGATTACAAAGGAGAAACAAAAACATAAATAACAAAATAAACACACGACACTATACAAATACTGCAGAAGGGAGCACAGCAACGTGGCACTAGTGTTCGTGGTGCTGAAGGGGGATAGCGTCCAGTGCGCGGAGGGGCGGTAAAGGCGTGACAGTGTCCGCTGGGTGCGATGCCCGAGTGCGAGGTCAGAGGTACGGGAGGGGCTCACTGATGGCTCGTTGCTGGTCTTGTTAAGCAGCGAGTCCGACGAACGCTGCCTCGGCTGTGCTTCGGAGGCCCCGCATTTCTGGCTCGATGATGAAGCTGGAACGTTGCGCGAAGCCGGGCCTCTCCAGTGCTCAGGGAGGCCGACCCAAATTGGCTGCGAATGGCGTTGGCCGGCAGCATATAGCTGCTTTCAGCTGGCCTCGCGCAGGAGCCATGGTGGTAAAGGCAGCGGGGCTTCTTCGACAACGGCCGAGAGCAGAGCACAGCCAGATGGTCTGACGTCAGTGGGTCAATGACCCCCCAGCACCTCCAGCGTCCGCATCGATGGGGGGAAGCCATGACGCACTCTTCGCGGGCTCGCACTGAAGCGTCACGCACTTACACACGCACACACACCGCCGACGGCTGCGCGAGCGTAGGCGCAAAGCGTCCTTCGTCTCTCTCCCCCGGCAAGCACCGACACTCAAGGTCACACACAGCTCCCTTCGCGGTAGACGAAACGAACACGAAAAAAAAAGTAAACACAGAGCATACTGACACTAAACATCTGGCAAAAAAAACAAAATACACAAATAACACTTAATAATAAACAAGAAACATAAAATACACATGAACACTTCAAAAAAAAAAAAAGAAACACTGGCAGCAGACACGGCGGGGTCAACTTCTTTACGAGAAGAGGCCGTAAAGAAGCTAACCTATACTGAGGCTAGACAGTAAACTGAGGGCCTTCGGTTGCGGAGAAGTCCGCCGTCCGGTGCGGGGTCCGAATGCGGTCCGCCGCTCCGGGTGTGCCCGTTGCTTGCGCGAAGTGCCGCAGGGCACTGGCGCAAGCTCGTCAGACCGTGACAAAGGGCTTCAGGTCTGCGATGTGGGCACGGCTGAGTTTTCCCAAAGGGGATCTTTCAGCTAGTACGCGCCACGGACGCTCACTGACAATCGGTTCATAAGACCGGGCGGCTTTCCAACCCTTGGCTCAACCGTTTGTCAGACGTGGCAGGCACGGAATAGCGATAAAAGCCACGCCTCGTGCCGGGCCAGGTCAAAACATTGCTCAGTTTGCAAAAACTTTCGAGCCACTCAGGTGACCGGCCATGGGTTCGTCGTGAGAGGATCGCAACAGTGCGGCTCTCAGACTTTTGGGCATAACCACCTTAAACGGGTCTATGGACTCGTCGTCAGTGGCTATATATTTCAGCAGGAGCCCGTCATGGTCCAGCAAAATGAATCCGCCGGGGACTCAGCGACACACGCTGTTTCAGCCCCCTAATCTCGCCCGCCGCAGAACAAGCAGCGTAACGGCGCTCCGCGCCTCGTCAAGACGGTTTAACGGCGCCCGCCGCAAAGCAAGCAGCGTATACGGCGCTCCGTCCCTCCGAGACTCGAAACGGATCACTCCGCTGAGCCTTCAGTAGCTCTTCGCTGCCGAAAGCAATTCCCATTCTCCCAAATGGGGGAGTCTGGTATCGCGCCCACTCAGGACCGCAGCAACCGCCGCGTGAGTCGGCGTTACGGGTTCGCTCTCGGCCTCGTGGCCTTCGGAAAGCTCCCCCGCTCGGCCGCTTCGCGGTGCGCCGCTTACCTGGTTAGCAGCCAAGGTTTGTCCGCATGGGGACTCACCCTTCTCGCCGAATGGCGGCGAAGCTGCTGTTTCGCCCCCGACGCTTGCATGTGCTAAGGCACCGCGAGCGGCCGTCGCACCGAAATCCAGGTTCTCGGCAGACAGCAAGGGGCACGAGATAGCGCGTCAGCTACCACGTAGGAGTGTATTCACCACAAAAAGGGGTGATGACACAGGCGAGCGCCGAAGGGCGCCCATCGATAGAGGCGGTGGCCTCTTGGTGCAACGCGGCATGCCACGAAGCAGACATAACGTTCGGGTAGGGCAAGAGGCCCATTCCGAAGCGACGCGCCATCTCCAAAGGGAGCGGCTAGGCGCCTCGTGTCGTCACCGCAATAGGGGGGGGCCGACACGGACGGGCGTCGGAGGCGCTTGTGCGTAACGTTCGGGTAGGGCAAGAGGCCCATTCCGAAGCGACGCGCCATCTCCAAAGGGAGCGGCTAGGCGCCTCTTGTCGTCACCGCAATAGGGGGTACCGACACAGACGGGTGCAGAAGGGTTCCCGTCAATAGAGGCAATGGCCTCCGTGTGCAACGCGGCATCCGCTAAAAGGGACAGCGGACAAAAGTCCCGCGACGCAGCCATGTTGCGACGAGCCCGAATCGCGCAGGCGAACTGACTCGCTAAGAGCAGTCAAAAGCTAGAGCTTTTGATACCGCGTTGGGCGCCAGTGTGGTGTACACGTATCCCGAAGGAGTACGGCCACCAGCGTGGGTCCGGTCTTAGCGAGCCGCAGGGCACGCGTTAACCGTCGCCGTGGCGGGAAACACGATACTGCTCAAGTCGCAACACTTTATTGTGGCAACACCAAACGCAGTACAGCCCGTTGCAAAAGGCGCGGCGGGAAAGCAAGTAGGCTTATCCACGCCACGGGCACAAAGTACTACACAGGGTGCCACGAGCACGTCTCCGCGGTAAAGGTGATCCACGGAGACACCGGGACAAAGGGCCCGGTTGCTCGAGCGAGGGCAAAGGCGCTCGCGTTGGCTTCGAAGGGAGACGGGTCGGCGTAGCTAGGCCACGCACTAGGACACCGTACTACCCTTCGGCCGTGAGTACGCAGCGGGGCAACAAAAGGTGAGCGTTCGCACCGGGCGCGAGGCGCCGTCAGCGAAGTCCGACGAGCCCCGAGCGACGGGACTCGACGGACGGAAAATAATGCGTGGCTCACCGTTTGAAGTCCCGGACTGTACTCACCGCTCCCGACGCAGCGCGCGAAAACCTCTCGGGGGTCCCCGCGCACGGCGCCACAGTCAACATCCGCTACCGGGTGAGGGAGTTAAACGTCACTCCGCCCTTCCCAGCGCGGCTGACGGCAAAGGAAAGCAGACATGTCGGGACATGAGAATGGCAGAAAAGGCGGGAAAGCCCGCGCAAAGGCAGCGGGCCAGCCTCAATTCCCACAATTTTCTTGATGTTACCATAACGATAGAAGAAGAGAAGCTCTCTACAACCCTATATCGCAAACCAACGGATCGACAACAATACCTTCATTACCAAAGCGATCACCCACGCCACTGTAAAAACAGTATTCCATACAGCCAGGCTCACCGGTTTAAGCGAATCTGCTCTAGAGACGCTGACTTTGACACGAGCTCACAAAGGCTAAAACTTATGCTCGAGCAACAAAAATACCCCCCACATGTAATTAATGACGCTGTTCAAAAAGCGAGAAAACTAAAGCGTGAAGACTTACTTATGAAGCGACCACCACGAGAAGACCCACAACGAACAAACCTCTGCTTGACTTACAGCACAAACTTCCCCAATGTAAACAAAATCCTTAAACGACATTACAACATTCTGGAACAAAGTGAACGTCTGAAACGCGCATTCCCATCCGCTCCAGGCGTCGTTTACCGACGACCACGTAACCTCAAAGACACCCTTGTCCACTCCCAAATTAACACATCACCCCCCAATAATTCATGCCGCCCTTGCTTAAAGCCACGATGTCTTGTATGTAAGGCGATGCGAAAAACAGACAAAGCAACCAGCACGCAATCCAAGTTTTCGATTAACATACGAGGAAACCTAACATGCGATTCTTCTAATGTGGTGTACCTACTCGAATGCAACGTGTGTGGTATGCAGTACATCGGACAAACAGAAACACCATTTAGGATTCGCTTCAATAATCACAGAGCCCATGCGAAATCAGCCCCAAGTCTACCTCTATCAAAACATCTCAATCTTCCCGACCATGCATTCGACAAACTATCAGTAACGCTCTTAGAGACGGGATTTAAATCAAATCGAGAACGTGAACAACGAGAGTCATACCTTATCCACCGATTTAACACCCTCGATAGAGAAATAAATGAGAATCCTGGTACACTTGCAGCAATTAAAGCATTAGAAAACAATAACGGCAACGATGAAAATAGTAACTGAGTTCACGGCACTGCAGCTGCGAAGGGCACTGGACAACCTAAAACAATTCCAAGTGTAACTACTCTTCCTAAGTGCAGCTGTCGTCTGTTTTCTGTTTTATTTTACTACCCAATCCATTGTGCCATGCACGACATGCCCAACAGCAACCATGTGCACAGCCGGGAGGCACCCACGACACGCGTAATTTAGAAGCGGGCCAGGAATTCGCATTGCACGCGCTTGCACAGCCTACCGCAATACGGGGCACCCCTATTTTTACGACGAAATGTTGACAGGGCGCGGAGTAGTTAAAGGCTTAGAACTTCCTAAAATGCCCGCTGACCAGCCTCTGCCACAATACGCGGCCCCCGTCCTTCTACGACGAATTGTTTACGGGACCCCGAGCAGTTAAAGGCTTAGGACTTCCTGAAAAGCTCTTTTTTGCCCCACACCGAACCGCCAGTGCTAGGAGGGACCATCTGATCGGGAGGAATGCTCTAGTGAACGGAAACATACACAGACCGCTGACATCAGAAAGGTGAAGGGGAGAGGGGGGAGAGAGATGGGGGGGAGTGGATGGAAAAGTGGAAGGGGGGCACCCGAGGGGCGTTCACCGTATATTATTTTTCTCTTTTTTTTTCTTTTTTTCTTTCCTTTTCTTTTCTTTTTTTCTTTTCCTTTTTTTTTTTCCCTCTTACCTTGCCCTCTGATTTGAGATTGTATAAAGCTGAGCACCGACAAACTGTATCTTTATTCCTGATGAAGGCCAGACTCTAGGCCGAAACGTCGAAATAAACCACGTTGTGACCGCTCACGGAGGATCTACCAGACTATATATATATATATCCTGCCCACAGCAAGTTATCTTTTCACCCACTTTTCTTTCTTCACATTTTCGTTACAATTCAGTCTTCTAACTTCCTCTATATTTTTCTTGGCATTCTTGTCTGTCAGATCTCATTGAGATATATGTATGTCAATTTGTATCGTAATAATTAGCTTGTTTCATTCATGATTATGACTAAAACAAACAAGAAACATGCATTATGGTGTTGCGAGTGAAGGAACATGCCTTGCATCTCTCATTGCCTGACTTTCTGCCTGACAAGTTTTCTCAGTCACTCCATTATCTCCCACTCAGGAGTGGAGGCAGTGAAGACTACAGACACTAGTCCCATACTCGTACCTGAGCCCCATATGAAGCCCCGCAGGACAGCTCTGAACAGTACCATCTCCCCGACCAACCACCTGAACAGTTCCTCTTGCCAACCTCGCTTCTCAATGCCTGCCGTTCATTTGGACCCGCAGGCTCTGAACCACGCGTGTATCGAGTGCCACAAGCCCATTGACGAGGACCATTTCAAGTGAGTTGCACTTTTATCCTCATCTCTCTCACCAATACGTGTGAGTTTACCATCGACGGAAGACAGTTGTTACTCTGCTCATTCAGTCACAGTGAGTGGGATGGACAGAGAAGGATGTGGATGGAAAGGTGTCGCCTCCCGCTATGCACTCCTTCATGAATCTTTTTTTTATGTTCGTTTTTTTTAACTCAGTTTAGTTGCTGTTTTCTTGTAGCTTAGCACTCCCACAACTGCACCACAGTGAGATGCAGGGTTTTATTTTTGTTTTTGTGGTTCTTTCCAATCCTTCATGCCTTAAAGGAACCAACAACTGCCCAGAACATGAAATGAAATATAACTTTGCTGATGGAATTATCGTACCTGCCAACTCTGCAGAATTATCCGGGATCAAGACTCCTGGTTTTCGACCTGATCTCCCGATTCTATAATGATATCTCGAATCTCCTGAAAAAGGACTGCTGTTACACAATAACTTTTTTTTTTTTTTATTGTGCGTGTACATCAGCCTTTTCGGCTGCGACAGTTACGGTGCTGCAAAAGGGCACTCGCCCCTACACTATTGGTTTATTGTAACCATACCCCAGAGTACCACTAAGTATGTTCTAGGCACAGTAGCGCCACGCATTCGGGCAAACGCTGGCGGCCGGGAGACCCGCCCACCACCGTACCATAAGAAGCTAGGGGAAGAGGTACTGCAACTTTTTCATTTCTCTACCCCCTCATTTTGTACGCTAGGCCTACGTCGGTTGCCGAGGCATCAGCTGTGTTTGTTACATGGTTCTGGGAGCTGCTTGCTTTCCCAAGTTCAGTTGGAAGCTGTATGGTGGTGTCAAAAACAAAGAATAAGCACTTGAAAGTGTTTCTGAACTCCTACACAACCGACTTTCCTTGCTTTGTGGCTTCGCAAAAAGATTGCAAGTACGGATTCCGTACCACGTGTGCCTGTGATGTAAGCTATTTGCATGGTGGCAAGGTTGTCGTATCGCTTCACAGAAGCATCAGAACTACGTTCGTGCGGCGGAAGGGCAAAGCAACATCAGATGTTTCCTCCAAAAGAGCTGCGAAAGCAGTGCTTTCTGTGCAGACTTTGCGGGAATTCTCGTATAACACAACTTGCGGCTAAGCACAAGTGATCAGGCAGGACCATTGTTTTCGGAAATGTCCCCGAAGTGCGAGCATGCTAAGCGGCATGGGTGCGGACGTGGGACAACTGCCATCATCGGGAAAACGACCGCAAATACCGGAAATACAATGGTTGAGGCTCTGAAACACTGTCATTTCGTAATCGCAGTGTTCGGAAGCAACGACAGTGCGTTGCATATGTCTCAGTCTGAGCAATTCCCTACATGCAAAAAAGTAATAGTAATGAAAATAGACCCCCTCTTTCCTCCCCTATTGCGTTCCCCGAATTTCCATGCCGCAGGGTTGGCAAGTATGAATGATTGTCCATCACATTGACTCAAACCAATGCTGCTTTTTTCATTAGCGGTGAATCTGTATTTTTATTTCTTTATTGAATTTACTTGTGGTGCCTCTAACAGCAAAAGCATTAAGGATCCGATGTACCAGGCCATGTGACCGTTGATTACTGATCGACTTTTTTGTTAGTATTTAAATATTGTTTGTTTCTTTATATTAAAAGATATTACTTCATAAAAATGTACATATAAGCCTGTGTTAGTAGCACACATTAAAGTGGCACTGCCTTCGCGTGATGTTATTGTCTTATGCTTATCAGCAGGTCTTGAGCAACTTTTCTGCGTGCTCATGAAAGCGTGCACATAGTTTCTAGGTCACTAAGATTCTGGAGCGATGAAGTTTTACTATATACGCTTCGTCTCGGAAATGATGTTTCTGATACTCGGCACTGTCATGCATATGCGTATTGACCTTTTCAGTGACTTGGCTTGGCTCATGCATCGAAAGGGTAACGACGCCGGGACAAGCAACTCATAACGCAGGCACAGGCAACATTGGGTGCAGGAAGACGCAATGCGGTACAAATATAGGGAAGGCATGTAATGCCACGTCATCTCGTTGTAACAGGTTGTTATTTTAAGAAATAGTTGAAAGCTCCAAATAAAGGTGTTTAAGCATACTTACCGGAACTTCTGGGAAAACAGAATGACGACAGCGTTGGCAAATCGCGAGACGAGAACGGCTGGTGGCA